>JAZKJV010000139.1:808971-1296255 GCA_037367405.1 Ottelia alismoides
AGATAGCCTTCAGATAATTTCCGATCCTCAGGGTGCGTTTGGTTAGCGGGTTAAGGCGGGTTAAACTGGTAGAGGGTAACCCGTTTTTGGGTTTTGGTGTTTGGATAGAGGGTTAAACTGGGGGTGGGATAGAAGTGGGTTTTTTGTGATATGATTGTATTGAAGTTTGAAAAAGTGTGTAGTTATTATGATGTGATTGTATTGAAGTTTGGAAAAGTGAGTAGAAGTGAAGTAGTTTATAATTTTTATATGATATGATTGGTATAATATATTATTTTTTGATAGGATTGATGATGTAAAATTGATTTATTTAATTTTTTTTAAAATAAAAGGTGGGCCCACTAGGAGTGAGAAGAAGTGGGGTAAGGGGGGGGGGGTAAACTCCCCAAAGTTTACCCCTCAAGCCGAACGGCCCCTCAGTGCTTCTTGCCCAACCAACATATGAGTAAGCTTTGAGCCCCAAGCTTGAGTTTTTGTGATGTATAACCCATGAGATGAAGTTCCTTTTAGTTACTGTAAAACGTGTTTTAAATGTTGTTAATGGCTATTGTTAGGACTTGACATGTATAAACAAGCATGGTTACTTGCATAAGCAATGTTTAGTCTTGTTAGGATGTATAGAATTGCTCCAACAATTTGATTATATAGTTTTGGATCCTTAAACCTTTATGTATATGGATCCTTCATTTTTGTTGACATAGGTGTTTGTACTTGTTTGCAATTTTCCATTTTTGCACAACATAGGAGATCAAGTATGTACCATTTTTGTGCTAAAAGTAGGCCTTCACTTTCATCGAGGTCTTCAATTTAGGTTTATATAAGAGAGATGGATAACCACTTGTCGGGATAACCGAGTGATGATTATTATGAAAGCCCACACTCCTCTTACATAAGAGAGAGGGAATTTAGGTTTAATGAGAAGATTACAAAAAATACTCAAGAAAGAAATAGGAGAATAAATGGAAAATACAAATATAAATACTTTCTCATTCACATAATTGAAAATTGATGAACACCCCCCCCAAAATTGTTTCCTCACGTTGAATGTGGTTTTTCACATGGACTTATCACATCAAAATACATCTATCTTGGCTCACACCGATAGCAGAGTTGAATTAGTCATTTCATTCATAAAAATAAGTAGGTAAAGCATGCTTCAAGTTTCGACCATTAAATTGGTTGTAATAATCACACTTTAAAATTATTTGGCCTCAGAGTTGATGCCCTAATAATAGTTCATTAATTTTTTCATCATAGGCGTGGATTTCGATATTCAGGTGTATATCAAATTCCCGGGTATCGTCCGATATCTCGTGAGATATCGTCGAGATATTGGTAATTTGTCTCATATCAGTAAAAAAATGAAGATTTCAGTACAAAATTTCCTAGATATCGGTCGATATCGACTGATACCCACATATATGGTCTCGATATTTGCTCAATATCATCCATTTTTAAATTTTTGATCTATTTGCTTGTGTGCCACCTTTTTATTTAACTCCTGCTCAAGGTTCCATAGATGGAACCCACCCATTATTTCTCTGTAATGTTACAACAAAGCTTTCATGCACAAACTTCAAGAGTAAAATTGTTGCGTCGATTTTGAGATCACGGATAAAAACTAAAAATAAAATCAAATCTCAAACATTGAACAAATCAAGAATCGACTTGCTCTGATACCATGTGAAAATATAATGCAGAAGCAATAATCTAAGAAAGAAATAAGAACACAAGGGTTTTACAAGAAATCCTATTACCTAAGGAACGGGATGCAACCATTAGGAAAATACCTCAAAGGGCTGGTCATTCTATTAAATTATTGTCCAATGAGTACAGAGGGTGTGGAGCTTTTTATATAGCTATAATAGCACCACCAATGTGACTGTTGAGATAGTTGTGTTTGTTTGTCCTTTACTCATATTTCTTATTCCTCTGTCCCCTTTATGTAATTTTCCTATAGGGTTTTTCTCCTACATAAGAAAGCCTTAGGGTCACAATGAACAATATAATTTCTTTTTTCCTTTCCACATGGTATCAGAGCAATGATCCTAGATTGGAGCATGTGCCCTAGTCGTCGTTCCCCACCAAAACCCCTATGGGTAATTGTTGCCCCCTGTTCGGTAGCAGCAACAACAGCCAGAGGCCACTGCCACCGTCGATGCTGTACAACAACGACAACTGCCCAACGTCGTCGCCGCCCCGTAAAGGGGTCTTTCTTCCCTTTCTGAGTGGCAGCAATCTTCGTGGCACACTAGAGGTCATCTTCAATGTCCATTGAGGCCTGGAAATCGCTTCCAAAGAGCGATTTGGTCCTCTATTCAGTTTGATTTTGGGGTTTCATGGTGTTGTTTGATCGTCTAAAACAACCCTAGTTACCCAAAGAAGCCTCTAACGGATGGAAGAGGTTGTGATATGAGTTCACACCCCCAACCATCTTCCTGTATGCTTGTGTAGACGCATCTGTCTTTATCTACAACCCCAGTCTTCATTGTTGTCGTCATCATGTCAGACACCAGGGTCGACTCCAAAGTCGGCATCTCATCCTCGGGTGCCTTCAAAGGTCCATCACCTATTGTCAAGATGCATGGGACTAATTATGAATGATGTGTTATGCAATTCATAAGCCTAATGCAGTGCAATAGCAAGAAGCACATTCTGACGCAGGACGAACCAACCGACAAGATTGGGGTTAATGCCTCGTGGGAGGCAGATGATGCATATGCGCATGTCTGGTTATCCGGAATGGTGCCCATGGAGATAGCTAATGATATTCTGAGTCAGTCCAAAGCAAAGGCGATGTAGGACATCATCGCCGCTACTTACTTGCAGACGAAGAATGAGTCAAAGATACTGCAACTTCAGCATGATATCTTCACATCTAGGCAGAATGGACGTCTTCTTCATATCCTTTGCACTTCTCTCATGGATATGTTTGAGAAGCTTCATGGTTTCATTCCTTTGACTGCTTTGCCAGAACAACTCAAGGCTTACAGAGATTCGGTGATGACTGGAGTCTTTCTAGCAGGTCTTGATCCTAAAATGATGCGGTTCGATCACATATCTTTACCGATGCTACTATACCTCCAATGGAAGAGGCATATCACAGATTAAGTAGGCTCCTTATAGCATATGGCGGTGTTACTCATCAGTCACAAACCTCCTCTGCTATGGCCGCATCTTGTGGTAGAGCGAGTTCTACACAGTACTGTGGGCGTGGTACCTGTAGTAGGGGAGGGGGTAGTCGACCCTGTCAACCTTGCACTTTTTTTGAGACCAAAAAGGGGAAGCACTCTATGGTGTCCACCCCAGTATATTAAATCAACGATGAGTTACAGAAAGACTTACAATGATCAAGACTCTACGAGAACATTTGAATGTAACGTTACTTTTTCACAGTAAAAATGCTCATTGGAAAAATGGGAACCATTTCTGCCCAACCAATAGACCAAATCAAAGCAAGAGGGCGAAGGATGACCATTCGGGGTCGGTTCCTATCAGAATACATGGACTCCCAGAAGTTGTCCAGATTTTGAGCGTTCAGCTAATTCAGATCACTGTCTTCCCAGATCGCCTTAGTTTTCATACATCTAAAGAAGAGATGGTCCACAGTTTCAATATACGACTCAGAGAGGGCATCGATCGGAAATATCAGGTAAGAGCCTCGCGTAGCGGTCCCTAATCATGATCTGCCTTCTTCTCAATAGCCACAAAAAGAAACCAACTATGCTAGGAAGGCGCATTTTCCAATTAATATTACAGCCCCGAATCAGAGAGTCCATCCTCATAGGAGGTGGCCTGGAGATCACACGGTAAGCCCTCTTGTTATTGAAAGAGTTATCCCGCCTCACCCAGTGGTCCCTACCGCCGAATGCCTACTGCAGAGACGGAGAGAATCAAGTAATAATAGGAACTCCTCGAATCATTGGTCTGAGAAATCAGTAACACAAGAAGGCATCCGGTTCCCATCTGTCCAACACTCAGAGACACGCGCATCCCGATCAGCAGCCAAAGCAAACAACCGAGGAAACCGAGTAGCTAAAGCACCCTCACTAGACCAGTCGTCCTTCCAGAAGGCAAAAGATTGTCCATTCCCTAGCACCGCCCGAAACAGATCGTGGAAACGAGGCATAATCGAGGAAATACCCTTCCAGAAGACCGAAGGATGCACCTGTAGATCCTACGAAGAAGACAACAACAAATATCATCCTCCCTGTCCCATAAACGTCTTACCCACTTCAGTAGTAACACTTTAATCATAGTCTCCAAGCTCCTCACTCCAAGTCCACCCCCAGTCCACTAAATGAATCCCATCACTTTCTTGCGCCGATTTTCCCCATAAGAATCTTCGCATTATTTTCTCAAGTCTGGATCTGATACCTCCAGGCAACAAACGGGAAGACATAAAGAACACCAGAGAATGGAAGAGAGAACTGCTTTAACCAGGATAAGTCTTCAAGCGAGAGAAGGGTTGCTTTCCATCCCTCCAGCTTCTTCTCCATCTTCTCAACCAACGGAAGCCAATCCGCAATCTTGATCCTCCCCACGGCAAGAGGGACACCCCGATAACTAATAGGCAGTGAACCATAATTCATACCAAGGGCCACAACGCAATCCCTCACAACCTCATCAGATAGGTCAAAAGGTACAAAGATAGATTTATTGTAGTTCAAAGCGAGCCCGGACATCTCATTGTAAATGTCTAAGGTTAACGCCATTCCTTTTGCCTCCTCCTTAGCACCCTCGATGAAGAAAATGATGTCATCCGCATACTGCAATAGCGGAATAGATAAACCTTCATTCGAATAGCCTTTGGTTGAACCGTTTTTACCACACGATTTGTATTGCAAGATAAAACATCCGTCGTAATAGTAAACAACAAGGGCGCAAGAAGACAGCCCTGACGGACACTACATTGTGGCTGGAAAAAACCACCCTGAGGGCGGCAGTTGACCAATACAACAAAGGATACAGTAGTCACACAACGCTTCACCCAACTAATCCAATGGGGAGGGAAACCATGCTTGCTTAGTGCCGCCCAGAGAAATCGCCAATCCACGGAGTCATAAGCTTTGGAAAAGTCCACCTTCCAAAGAGTACCCTTTTCGTCTTTTCTAGTCAGCCACAATCTCAGTTGCCATTGCAACACTGTCTCCAATCTGCCTCGATGGAATGAAAGCAGACCGCAAAGGGGAAATGAAATGCTCTAAAACTCTGCTTAGACGAGAGGCAAGAACCTTAGCCACAACGAGATAGATTGCATTAGAGAGCGCAATCGGCCTAAAATCCTCCACCCTTTCGACCATGTACTTCGGTAGTAGAAGGATAAGAACCTTATTTAGCCTTTCGAACCCATAGTTCTCTTCGGCAAACTCGTTAACCACTTCCGATACCTCAGCTCCCACCAATTGCCAGAACTCACGGAAAAAACAAACAGAAATCCATTTGGTCCCGGAGCACCGCTGCGTTTAGATTCCATACCGCATTCTTCACTTCCTCCAATGTGAAGCTCACCTCAAGATTGCTATCACGGGCCTCAGAAATCCGAGATGCCCCTGCACCAGTCCACCTCCACTGCCTCGGCTCCTTTTTCCGAGAGAACCCATGAAAATATTTGGCTATCACTCTACCCATCTGACGATCGCCCTCCACCAAACTCTCATTCACCACCACTAGCAATCCGGTGGAAAAAGGACGTATTGGCATCTCCCTCGTTGAGCCATCTTTGGCGAGAGAGAGCGCTGCTTCCATTCAATCACCTGCTTCCTATCCTCCAAAATATTTTTTTGGGCCGTGCACCCAGCAGCCCGCTCTTCATCCCCCAGCTCCCTCTCATCCTCGATGTCATCCAATCTGCGCACATTCGCCTCAGCCCACTTTGACGGGCCAATCTGGACTCTCTGATTACGTTCTTATATTCATAAAGGTGATTGCATAGCAAAGTTAATTTCTGTGCAAATCGAGAAGCAACCGAACTGGAAACATCAATAGCACACCAAAAGTTCTGAACTCGATCTCTGAAAGAGACCTCTAGCAGCCAAGCTTTCTCAAAGCAAAAGAAACCCCTATGAGCTAGCGCACCACCAAACTCTCAAAGCAGCGGCGAATGGTCCGAGCTGGTACGAGGTCTAGAGGAGCAGACGGAGAGAGGGGAAGTCATGCATAAGCTCCAGAGAAACCAAGAACCTATCGATACGCGAGCACGGACCAGAGCTCCTCCAAGTAAATCTGGTGTCATTTGCATCAATCACCTCAAGTTCAAGATCATCAATCAATTCAACAAAAGCCTCCGAGTCTGGATCTTGCCCCCCCCCCGGGAACGTGGCCGATCGTAAGACCGGAGGGTGACGTTGAAGTCACCACCCAGGAGCTAGGACACCCCTGGAAAGGCATATCTAGCATCACGAATACCAACCCAAAGTTTATCTTGCAGCGCTGGCATACAAGGCCCATAAATACTGGACACAGCCAGCAACGACCCCTCCATGATGTTCTCCAACAACACATTGATCACGTGTCTGGCCTTGAGCTCTGAACGAAAGGAGAATAAGGATTCCTTCTAGGCCACAATCATACCGCCTGCCGACCAAACAGCTTCAAGGGCACAGAACTCCGAAAGCAATTCAGTCCCAAGGGAGTTCCAGGTAAACGTGGAATACGAGGAGAGCTTGGTCTCCTGCAGGAGAACAAGCACTCCCATTCACTAAAGTGGCTGCCCACCGTCTGCCGCTTTATCGGGTCACCCAGACCCCTCACATTCTAGGTTAGTACTTTCATTGTGTATCGCTTTTTTGCCCGAAACCTGCACCACCCCAGCTGCAGACGCGACCAGAGCCGCCTCTTCAGAAAGAGCAATGGTAGACGTAACCTTACGAGCATGTTTCTTCCTAGACCGATAATGCTTAACTTTCTTCCCAAGACCATCATCATAAGGCAGAGAGCAGGAGCTTAGACGAAGCTGCAGGAAGGCCACGGCTTTTACCAAGAGATGAGGTCAGGGAGCCGATCGCGCCACTCAGATCCACTCCCCACCTGGCCACGGATGGCGATCCCTGTTTGCCTGGGCGCGTGCTTCTTCCCTTAGCGAAGCCAATGAGAGAGTCCCCTGCCCCCGGTGGGTCCCCCAAGCAGAGATGCGAGCAAGAAGAACCCCCAACCGCCACCTTGTCCTTAAGATCCACAGTTGCCTCCCCAACATCATCTGCATGACCAGAAGTGCACGCCACCGTACTCGTCTCCACAACGACATCTGACAGAAGACCGGTCACAAGCGGATTGCCCGGATCCGAAATCATCGCAGCTAACCTTTCGGAGTCGCTGCCGAGAATCATCGAGGAGCCACAACCCAGGACGACCTCTGCCCTCAGGCCCGAGGAAGAGACCCATGTGCAACCGACAATCGGACCCGAGTGCGAATGGAACGGGTCCGAGAGGATAACCCGACTAACCACTGGAGCTGCAACCGGATCCAAAGGAGCAATATCTACGGAGAAAGCCGAACCACCAACGGGACTTGAATCCGACTGAGAAAGTACCCAACAGATGGCTAGGATCCGATTCCACCAGATCGGGCGAAGCGTCCTCACGTTCCACAAGCTCGGATGGCGTCTGCCGAGAATCCGAGGAAGAAGGTGAAAAGCCCAGAAGGGCCTTCTCGCGAGGAAGGCGGATTGTCTGCTCTGAAAAAGGTATGTCAATCGTGACAGTTGCAAGTTTCGAATCGATACAACAGGCTGGTGGCAACTCCAAACACGTAACCCCTTCGGGCTGGGGAACCGAAACTGCAGCGAATTCATTTAATGAGCGATCTTGAAGGAGCGGTGGTTTCCCGAAGGGGCCCACTGTGTCGGAGAGCAGCGACGGAGGTAGAGGAATCTCCGCCTCCACCAAGAACCGGAAGACTGGCAGCCCACCCTCAGACAACAAGAGGAGTCAAAAGGTGGAGGGACCTTCCCTTCTAAGAATCATCACAATATAAGGGTTGGAACTCGGACAAAGGCCATCGGAAAGGACCCTCCTCACCAGGCCAAGCTTCCCCAGCGCTGCTTGCAGAGCTTCCAACGATCACGATAAGAAAGGGATGCCTCGAATGCAGGCCACCTAGAGATAAGATCGACATCCATCACAATCAACAAATCTGTGGACCCTCCAACAACATCCTGCAACCTCTTCTACCGCCAGAAGCGCCGAGGCCTCGAGCTGCGATAGGCCCCTCACGCAGCAGTGGACTTCATCTAACGCGATTACGCCCCCCAAGAAGGACGCACCCAACAAATGAACGACCTGAGAACGAACCGCCGTAAAGTCCAGGGGACCATCCACCTTGAAACCAATCAACAGGGATTTCCTTGGGTCCGTCCAAGCATTCGAGACGATCGGAGAGAGCTTAGGCTCTCCAACATTCTTCGCCACCACTGATGCAAACGACTGGTTGAACGTGCCCGGAAGCTTGCAACTGTCTTCAGAAAAGATGGCTCCGCTTCCCGTTCGATTGCACTGAGATCGACGATGTCCAATGGCACCACAGGCAAAACACCGCGGGGGTTGAGAGCAAACGATCGCCAAATGACCATACTTCCCGCACCGAAAACAACGTCTGCCACGTTTGCGGTGAGAAACCATCGTCCACTCACCCTCACCCCTCACATCTCTAGGAATGTTGGCCCTCGAAAACCCCTCCTCCCATCTCTGGACTTCGAAAGCCACGGCCGCAACCCTCTCTTCACCTCCCAATAAAGGAGCTTCCGCCAATCACTCACCTCATAACGTAGAGGCTCGCTCCGACGAGAGCGCTCTCCTCCCCGAAAACCCCTACCCCTCATCCCAACCCCCCAAACCCCTACCCCTCTTCACCGCAACCCTCAGATGTCAACCTTGCACTTACTACCACATGCCAGGTCATTCTGCAGATACATGCTACTCCAAACGTGGCTTTCCTGCTTCAGCTCGTGTTGCAGAGTAGACTCAACCAACTAGTGTTCCTCCTTATGCATCTGATCGGAGGTTCGATGAGCTTGTGGCACGACTGAGAGAGATTATGCCAGCACCTGGGTCATCTATTGCTCCTTCAAGGTCTTCAGAGGTAACTACATCAGCATCTGCCACCACATCAGGTACTACATATGCATTTGCTTGCTATTACAGAGCAGATTTGTCAGAATGGATTATGGATTCAGGAGCTTTGCACGACCGCTGTAGTGATAGAGGGTAATTTAGTGCATACAGATTGATTCCTCAGGCAGATCTATAGTGATAGCATATGGGACCCACTCTCCCATTATCGGACAAGGGAGGTTTTGTTGACTTCAGCAATAAGTCTACAGAATGTTCTTCATGCTCCTGATTTTCTATGAATTTATTGTCTATTATTCAAATCATCAAAGACTTACATTGTCGTACGATGTTTGATCCATCTTCTCTTGTGTTTTAAGACATTCTTACGGGCAGGGTGATTGGATCTAGCCGTGAGCAAGGAGGTCTCTATAGACTGGTTCGGTCCCCATATGCCGGTGCTTCGACCATTCGCACTGAATCAATCTCTCCTTATGTGTGACACCTCTGGTTTGGTCACCTTGCTCTGTATAAGTTGTATCACGTTCTTCCTCAGGTTTCTCCTCGCTCTACCCTCCAGTGCGAGGCTTGTCAGCTTGGGAAGCACCACCGATCTACTTTTCAGGGTCTTCAGGGTCGTACTAGTCATAGTATTTTTGAATTGATCCATCGTATCATGTCCCAGACCATCAAGGGCACATTTAATCTTGTTGCAGATGACGATTTTTTCAGACAATCTTGGGTATTTCTACTTAAAAATAAGTTTGATGATGGTATATTATTCAGTCATTTATAAATGAAATAAAGAATATTTTTCTGCTAATGTCAAATATATTCGTTCTGATAGTGCCTTAGAATTTGTTGTTTACATCTTTCACAGTTTTTCAAAATTTTTGATATTGTTCATCAAACATCATGTGTGTATACATCCCAACAAAATGGGTGGTTGGACAGAAACATCGTCACTTTTTGGATGTCAGCAGAACCCTCTTAATTCAGAGTCGTGCTTCTCATTCCTATTGGGGAGATGCGGTTCTAACTGCTTGTTACCTGGTGAATTGCATGCCCTCGTTTATGGTGGGAGAGAAGATTCCATTCTTGATTGCATTTTTTGAGAAGGATCTTTTCTCCCTCACTTCTCGTGTATTTGGGTCAGTAGCCTTTGTTCATCATACGCCTCCTGGCCATGACAAACTCTCTCATAGAGCTGTCAAGCGTGTCTTTGTAGGGTATTTTAGGACTTAAAAGGGACACCATTGATTTGATCCTGTTTGACGGAAATATTATTGTTGGAAGAAAGAGAATAGTTGTTTATTCCTGTAACCCTAGGCTCTCTTATATAGGGGAGAGGCCTATGGATAAATTACATAAGATAGACAAAAGGAAATAAAATAACGGAAAAGATACATGGAATGTAGAAATATCTCAACACCCCCACTCAAGATGGAGCATAGATATCAATCATGCTCAGCTTAGACGAACACTTCTGAAATGCCCCCCTGAGTAATACCTTGGTGAAGATATTTGTTGTCTGCTCTCCTGAACTAACATGAGAAGTAGAAATCAGACCCGTCTGAATCATATCTCTCGTATAATTGCAGTCTACCTCAATATGTTTTGTTCTCTCATGGAACGCGGGGTTGTTGTTAATAAAAAGAGCAACCTGATTGTCACATTGGAGGTGCATAGGAAGTGACACCTCTATAGTTAGTGTTGGAGTATAAGTTGTATGCGCCAGTGTGTTGTAGCAGGGTAAATGGATCCTGGAGGAGATCCATTTACCCCATCCAGTGTTTAGTCCCACACCGTCCAGTGATGGGACTTGGAGGCTCTGGAGAGGCTATATAAAGAGCCCCAGACCTCCTGTAACCTTTGAGAAAGTCAATAGACAAACACGCCCCGTTGTGGGCTTCTCCCGTGGTTTCATCCCGCTCCTCACGGAGTAGGGTTCCACGTAAAAATCTTTTGTGTTCTTCATTTTTATCTTTATTTCTATGCTCTGATTATCGTTTCCGCTTTCGCTTCCGATTTTCTAACATGATATCAGAGCGGGTTCGATTCTCGTGGATTTTATGTTGATCATTTGTTCGAGATTCAAGTTCTTTTTGATGTGCTGTTATTGAAGATCATTTTTTCATGAAGATTTCTTTTTCGATTCGAGTTCTGATACTGATTCATGGATTGGAAGATCTGTGATCTGATTGTAAGGGTTCCCACGAACCCTAGCAGCTTCTTCAGCCTTCGGCGGCACAGGAGATTCCTCTCCTCCAGACGATCTTCTAGGCGATCTTCTCTGCGCAAGGGAATGATCCCCATCAGGGAACCCCAGGCAAGCAGGCAACCATGGCATCACCACCTCCTGTTCTAAGCTACGGAGGCACCGCCCCTTCCAGGAGAAGCCTCTTGGCGTTCCGGTAACACGTGCGCGACATCGCCCCACTATCTTCATCCGCGCGCCATCGCGCACCACTTCCTCCAGCTCGATTGCCCCCCCAGCACGAGCAGGTCCCCTCCTTCTGTCGTGCCACCATCTCCAGGCGGAGACTCCTCTCTGCGGCACCGAAGTCAATCCCACCAGGCGCGAAACCTATCGCGCGTCGAGCAGGCAGACCCCTGCGCATCTCCTCGCGCAAAGCGCGCGCGAGCCCCGGCGGCATGCTCCAACAGATCTAGATCCGAGTGGCGGCGCAGCGCAGTTCGCTCCTCCAGATCCAATACCGCTTCAAGGATAGCAAGCCATTCCAGATCGTGACCTCCAGGAGGAACCCTTCTCGCGCAAGGGCACCTCGACGCGATGAAGCCCCTGTGCACGATCCTTCAGGGGCGGGGGTGCTCCTCTCCCACGCGCCTCCCTTCCAGAACCCTGTGGCGGCGGTAAACGAAAGGCCCTACAGGGGCGGCTGTTTCTTTGAAGAATGGGTCCTGCGAACCCTAGGGCATAGGGTTATTTAAAAAGAGGGGGGGGGGAATATCTGTTGTATGCTTCGGCCTCCAAGTGGGCCATATGATGTAAAAGGGGGCGTAAATGTAGGAAAAAAAATGAAGGGAGAGTCTGCAAAGTTTTTTGTTAAAAAAAAGGTGCGGAAAAAAAAACAAAAAAATCTGAAAAAGGCGCGTACGAAAAAAAAGAGGGAAGAAAAGCCGTACGCAGTTTCAAAAAAAAGAGAGTTGCAAATGCCGTAAAAAAATGATTGAAACGGCTTTAAAAAAAATTGTTTAAAAAAATGTGTGACGGCTTAAAAAAAAAGGGAAGCCGCAAGAAATGGTTCGAGAATTTTCATGTTTTCCCCATTTATATTGTCTTCTCCCAACTTGGTCGGCATCCATATTTTCCGACAAGTATGGGAGAAAGGGGGAGTATATATGTAGAGTCACAGGTCTTGTATTCCAGATCCAGATTCAGATACCAATCTCCAGACCAACCAGTTGATCAGACTCTACAGTTCGGTTTCAGACTCGACGATCATTGTTTCCGAGTCTCCAGTTTCAGACACGCACGAGTTTGCGGTCATTGTCAGATGAGCATATGTTGCCATCATTGTCAGAGGTCCCCATCATTCTTGTTGTTGTTCGGCCAGAATTTTCATGTGAGCCATAGGGACTCCAGAGTAGAGAACCATTCCCTATGCCATATGTTGGCAAGGGTTTTCATGTGGTATCATAGGTACACCAGAGCAGTGCACCATTCTCTGAGCCAGATGGGAGAGACCCAGTTCTCCGACGAGGAGACTTCAGGCGCAAGTTCAGACTCGATGGTCAGGTTCCGAGTCTTCAGTTGACTCACACTCCAGCCCGTTCGTCCTCCTCACCTGCACGACATGAGAAGCAACGTCCTCGACAGCAGCAATGTGCGCGTTGGGTTGATATTGTCCGTAGTGTCCTGTAGCATTGAGTTGAGTTTCTTTCTGTTTGTTTGTCCAAGCTGAGCATTGCATGCTCCAGCTTGAGGGGGAGTGTTGGAGTATAAGTTGTATGCGCCAGTGTGTTGTAGCAGGGTAAATGGATCCTGGAGGAGATCCATTTACCCCATCCAGTGTTTAGTCCCACACCGTCCAGTGATGGGACTTGGAGGCTCTGGAGAGGCTATATAAAGAGCCCCAGACCTCCTGTAACCTTTGAGAAAGTCAATAGACAAACACGCCTCGTTGTGGGCTTCTCCCGTAGTTTCATCCCGCTCCTCACGGAGTAGGGTTCCACGTAAAAATCTTTTGTGTTCTTCATGTTTATCTTTATTTCTATGCTCTGATTATCGTTTCCGCTTTCGCTTCCGATTTTCTAACAGTTAGGTCAGTAAGAACAGATCTGACCCACTTCATCTCCGTGGTGGCTTGTGCCATAGCCCTGTATTCTGACTCAGCACTAGATCTGGCAACCACAATCTGCTTCTTGCTCTTCTACGAAATCAGGGAATTCCCTATAAACACAACAAAGCCCGAGGTAGACTTTCTATCCTTTGGACATCTAACATAATATGCATCTGTACATGCTGTAACTGATAGAGATGTACCACTGCTAAAAAAAAGTCCAGTACCAGGTGAAGTCTTCAGGTATCTTAGAATCATATGGACTGCATCCATATGTACCTGTCTGAGCTGCTCCATAAACTGCCTTACTTTGCTCATAACAAATGATATGCCGGGCCTTGTGATAGTCACATATAGTATCTTGCCAACAAGGTCCCTGTACCTCCTCTTGTCGACCTCCTCAGTGTCATCATCATATAGCTTCATGCTCGGGTCAATAGGAGTAGTGGCGGGTCTGCAATCTGCCATGCTTGTCTCCGAAAGAAGATCCACAACATACTTCCTCTGGGTCATCACAAGACCTATCTGGTTCCGTGCAAACTCCAACCCAAGGAAGTTACGTAGATATCCAAGATCCTTGGCCACAAACTGTTGACCTAGGAAAGTTCTTGGCACCTTGAATGCCCTGCTTGTCATCTCCTGTAACAATAATATCATCAACATACACAAGAATGACAATAGTACCTCTATGAGTCTTCTGTACAAACAAGGAGTGATCTGCAGTCGATCGCACAAACCCCTGCTGCTCTATCAAGTCTGAGAGCTTCTGAAACCATGCTCTTGGACTCTGCTTAAGGCCAAAAATAGCCTTGTGAAGCCTGCACACCTTCTGACACTCTCCCTTAGCAGAAAACCCCGGTGACTGCTGCATGTAGACCTCTTCCTGTAGATCACCATAGAGGAAGACATTCTTCACATCAAGCTGGTATAGGGGCCAATCTCTTGTCATAGCAACTGACAGAAGAATATGCAGAGTAGAATGCCTAGCCACTGGAGAGCATGGATCGCCATATCGCGATATATCATCGATATATCGGCGATATATCAGTATCGACAGGTCACCGATATATCGCCGATATGGATATATCGGGTATCGACAGGAGAAAAATGCCTAATGGATACCGGGTTTCGGCGATATGCGTCGATATATCGCCGATATATCGGCGATATATCGGTATCGACATTGTATCGATATGTTGCCGATATCGATATGTCCTTCCATGCTGGAGAGAAAGTATCTTGATAGTCCACCCTATATGTTTGGGTGAACCCACGTGCCACAAGTCTCGCCTTATAGCGATCTACACTGCCGTCCGCACGGTATTTCACAGTTTACACCCATTTGCATAGACTCCACGTACCACGTGACTGCAACGCAATCATCTCTTCCATAGCCAAGAGCCATCTGCTATCCTTCAATGCCTCCTCATAATTCCGTGGAATTTCTACGGCAGATAGTCACTCCAAATTTCTGAAAATCCCTTGTTAGACGTTGAAAGGAAACCTGAGAAGCTAGGGAATAGGAAGCACAAGATCTCTTCTGCTTTCGAACTGCAATAGGAATATCCAAATCAGAGGCAATGTCCTTCATCTGTGCGGTAATTTCCTGGCACCTGCAATGATTCCTGTACAGATACATCAAAACAAACCTGAGGCTCCGTGGAAGATGGGTGATGACCATGAGCAGAAGTAGACCGATGAGTGTAGAACTTAGGTAGGGATAGAACAAGTGGCGCACATGACTGTGTAGTAGGAGGGGGTGGAGAAGGAGGTGGAGATGGTGGTGGTGGTGGAGGTGGAGGTGGAGTCGGTGAAGGTAGAACAACATGCATGGGAGGATGTGGCATATAGATGACGTCCTCTGTGTTCGATGAAGCCAACCTATCACCTGTAGCCTGTAGGAGAGAAGTACATCACAGACTCAAAAAACGTGACATCCACACTGATATAATATCTTCTGCGCAGAGGATCATAACATCGATATCCGTTCTGAGTCCTGGAGTATCCAACAAACACACATTTGATAGCTCTAGGATCAAGCTTGTCAAGACCAAGAGTCAACTGGTGAACAAAAACGACAGACCCGAACACACGAGGGGTGAGTGAGGATGACTCCTTCTCATGAAAGGCTACGGAGAAAGGAATTTTCTCACCCAAGACAAATGACAGCATACGATTCACCAAATAGCATGTTGTGAGAATTGCTTCACCCCAAAACGAGTGTGGTGCATGCCTCTGAATGAGAAGAGTCCGAGCGACATCAAGAAGATGACGATGCTTTCTCTTAGCAACACCATTTTGCTGAGACGTGTAAGGACAAAATGTTTGATGAATAATCCCTCTAGATGAAAGGAAATGAGATATATCACGAGTACAAAATTCCAACGAACTATCAGTTCGTATAAATTTCACAAAGGTAGAGAACACATCCCCTGCTTCAGATTTATTTTTCAAAAGAAATACCCATGAGAAACGTGAAAAATCATCCGCAACCACAAGATAGAATCTATCCTTGGTGATCAGGTACACGACTTGGATCCCAGATTTCAACATGAAACAACTCAAAAGGGGAGCTACTGCTCCGACTCTGACGTCTGGGAAATGCAGATCGATGATGCTTTCCCAACTGACAAGCTTCACATTGAAAGGAAGTAGGTGAAATCTGAGGCAACATACGACTTATCTTCTGAAGAGGGAGATGACCAAACCAGAGGTGCTAGGTGAATGAAGAGACAGAGCCAGACGAAAGAGAAGATATGCCAACATATGGAGTCTGAACTAGACGATAGAGGCCACCCTGCTCACGACCACACCCAATCACGTTGCCCATTAGAATGTCCTGAAAAACAAGAGTCGATGGGTCAAAATAGCACGCCAGTGCAAATCCTTGGTAATCTGACGAGTAGAAAGCAAATTCATAGAGAAATCTGGAGCATGTAGCACGTTTTGCAGACGCATCGAAGGCGTCAAGGTGACCTCTCCCTGTCCTGTGATCGGGGAATGAGTCCCATCATCTATCACAACTGTTCGTCCTGGCTTAACCTGTCTATATCCCATAAGCTGATGTCTGTCTCCACATAGATTATGTGTTGCACCGGAGTCCATAATCCATTTTGAAATGTCAGAGCCATGACAAGATATAAACGCATAAGTACCTGAGGTGCTGGCAGCAACAGAGGTACTGGCAGAAGCTGGGGCTGCCACATTTGAATGATCTCCTGATGATGGTGATGCAGAATGAGGTATAATATCTCTCAGTCTGGCTACGAGATGAGCAAACCTCTAATGTAGAGTAGAAGCAGTAGGAGACTCAATATGTTCTGCAACTCGGGCTGAAGCTGGGAACCCTTGTTGGAATAGCATGTCTCCTCGGTATGGCATGGGCAGTGACAGAAAATGCAGGGCTGACGAGTGCGACCTCCTCTACCGCGAGGTTTGCATTCACGAAGAGTAGATTGACCTCTTCCTTGAGAGGCTACCATGGTCGAAGAAGTCTGACTAGAAACACTGGAAGGCATAGTAACCTTGCTGAGCCTACAGAATGCTTCCTCCATCGGGGGAATAGTTCGGCGAGAATCTGAGAGCGAGTATCATCATATTCAGGGTCAAGTGCTGCTAGGAATACCCCTACCATGGTACCTGTTAGAAAATAGTAAGCGGAAGCGATAATTATAAATAGAGCAAAAGAACAAAAAGATAAACATGGAAAACCATGATTTTACGTGGAACCCTACTCCGTGAGGAGCGGGATGAAACCACGGGAGAAGCCCTGAAAGGGGCATATCTTGCATTGCTTTTTCTCAATGGATACAGGAGGTCTGGGGCTCCTTATATAGCCTCCACGGAGCCTCCAAGTCTGATGCAAACAGGGATTTCAACGATGAAATAAAAATATTGATGATGGAAATTTGGTGGAAGAAGAAAGTAGAGGATGAGAGAAGAGAAGATCGTGCCGGTTGCGCGGGATTTGGGGATGAGAATCGTGAAGAACACGTTGAGAGAGAGAGAGAGAATAACAAGAGAGAGATAAAGAGAGATAACTCAATTCATATAATCTGACCTCTCCCTTACAATAGACTACCAACCTCTTTATATAGTAGAGGTGGAATTACAAAAATAGAAAGTGAATTTGAAATCTGACTCGATCTTAATTGATTTGAATTGAGATTCAAATCTACATTATTCTAATTTGACTCTAATTCAAAATTCGAAATTTCAAATTTAAAATTGACTGACTAATTTTGAGATCACACGCGATCTCTTTATTTAAATAAAAATTCGACGATTCGAATAAACGTAAATAAAATTAATGGATAAAAACATCAAGCCCTATATTTTAATTTTGTGCTGCATCAATTCTCCTCCGCTTGAAAAATTCGTCTCCTGACGAATTACTTCATCTTCATTCTGACGGTGGAGAATCCCATCTGGATTGGTTGAGCAAAAATCCTCAATTTTGCTCCTTTTCTATGTTACGTTTGTAGTTTCTTTCCACTGAGGGGTATGGATGCAAATGTTATACCCCTTCACTTAAAATGCCTCTATAACATAGCTTAACCTTCACTTGGCCCTTTAAGTAAAAACTCTTGTGAGGAGGGACCTGCTTGTAATTTATCCAAATTATCTCATCCCTTATTTTAGGGGATTCGGCAGGAGGGAGCTCCCCAACTCTCGTTAGGGTTTCATGCCTCCAGGATAAAAGGTGGCGGCGGCGGTGGTCTGGATCGGGAGGCCGTGAGCGACGACAACGCAATGGCCAGAGAGGCCTGGTGCGGCGCCGAGGAAGGTGGTGCGTTGGTCCTAACTCGCGTGCGCGGTGCTGACCGTACCCAAAACACACGCGACGGCTGCTGGAGTACGAGGTCGATAGGAGGCGGGTTGGAAAGGGGAACCTCAGGCGGTACCGAGGAATGAGGTGTGACGACCCCCGCTTGCACGCGTGGTGATGATTGCGCGTGGTGTGTGCGCAGTGGCTGCTGTAGCTCGAGATCGGGCGGCGGTGGCACTGTAGACGGCGAAGACGGTGTATCTGTGGTGATAGGGCTGCCCGAGGGGGCGTTTCAATATCTTCTGCTGTAGCTGGGGGCACAAGGACTGCCCGAGGGGGCGTTGGGGCTGGGAGGATTGCCGGGGTGTCGGAGATGGGTTGCAGGAGAGGCAGTATGGCAATTTGGAGGACGGCAGTGGGTTGCAACTGGGAGATTGGGGGTGCCGGAGGTGCGGGGGCTGCGGCAGGGACCCAGGAGGGAGTCGTGGGTGACACTGGAATTGGTTCTCCCAACGATTGTAGGTGTGAATATTCCTGGACAGCAAGCAGATCGATGATTTCCCATGCTTCTTCTTTAGGGTCTTCATCAAATATGGGGCCCAAGTCTTCGATTCCGTTTTGTATCGAAGTTGTATCAATAAAATCTTCATCTTGCATGAAAGTACCTTCGTTTTTTTTGCTCAAAAATAGGTTGCACAGCAGCTTCTGTGATCTGATTTTTGTTGACGATGGCCTGATCTTCATCGATTTTCGCATCCAACCATTCTTGGACTTTAACGCTTGCTATAAGGCGTTTCTTGAGCTTCCTCGAACGCGAGCGTGAATGTGATTCAGGGGAGAGACGACTCAAATCGAACTGCAAACGCCAATACTTGACAGGATCGTCGAATCGTAGGAACGATTTGGTTTCCATGCTCTGATACCAAATGATGCAAACAGGGATTCCAACGGTGAAATAAAAATATTGATGATGGAAATTTGGTGGAAGAAGAAAGTAGAGGATGAGAGAAGAGAAGATCGTGCCGGTTGCGCGGGATTTGGGGATGAGAATCGTGAAGAACACGTTGAGAGAGAGAGAGAGAATAACAAGAGAGAGATAAAGAGAGATAACTCAATTCATATAATCTGACCTCTCCCTTACAATAGACTACCAACCTCTTTATATAGTAGAGGTGGAATTACAAAAATAGAAAGCGAATTTGAAATCTGACTCGATCTTAATTGATTTGAATTGAGATTCAAATCTACATTATCCTAATTTGACTCTAATTCAAAATTCGAAATTTCAAATTTAAAATTGACTGACTAATTTTGAGATCACACGCGATCTCTTTATTTAAATAAAAATTCGACGATTCGAATAAACGTAAATAAAATTAATGGATAAAAACATTAAGCCCTATATTTTAATTTTGTGCTGCATCAAAGTCCCACCATTGGTAGGTGTGGGACTAAACAACTGGATGTGGTAAATGGATCCTGGAGGGATCCATTTACCCTCCTACAACACAATAGGCGCACATAACAAATACTCCAACACTCCCCCTCAAGCTGGAGCATGCAATGCTCAGCTTGGACATACAGAAAGAGACTCAACTCAACGCTACAGGACACTACGGACAATATCAACCCAACACGCACAACTGCTGCTGTCGAGGACGTTGCTTCTCATGCCGTGCAGGTGAGGAGGATGAACGGGCTGGAGTGTGAGTCAACTGAAGACTCGGAATCTGACCATCGAGTTTGAAACTGCGTCTGGAGTCTCCTCGTCGGAGAACTGGGTCTCTCCCATCCGGCTCAGAGAATGGTACTCTACTCTGGAGTCCCTATGATACCACATGAAAACCCTTGCCCACATGGCATAGGGAATGGTCCTCTGCTCTGGAGTCCCTATGGCTCACATGAAAACTCTAGGCGACAAAACAAGAATAATGATGGGGATCACGATAAAAGTTGGCATACATGTGCACATCTGAAAAGAAGACCGCTTCCATGTGCGTGTCTGAAACTGACTCGGAATTTGCTGTCGAGTCTGAATAACTGAATCTGTAGAGTTGAAAAATGACTGGTCTGGAAATCTGCATCTGGCATCTGAATATGGAATCTGGATCACGACCTGTGACTCTACATATATACTCCCCTTTTCTCCCATACTGGTCGGAATGAAGACATCGACAGTTGGAAGAAGAAAAGATAAATGGGGAGAAAATAAAACACTCAAAGAATTTCTTGCGGCTTTTTTTTTTCTTTTTTTAGGCCGTCACATTTTTTAAGCCGTTTCATTTCCTTTTTTTATAGCTTCTGTAATATTTTTTTTGGAATTTACGTACGACTTTTTTTTGTATGCGCCTTTTTCGAAACACAGACATTTTTTTCATTTCATCGACCCACTTGGGCCCAACTCTCTCTCCCTCCTCTCTCTCTCTTTAATCACACTTGGCCCACTTGGGCCTCAACACCTCTTTTTTCTCTCTTTCCGTTTTTCTTTCTTTTTTAAAAAAAATTTGGCCTGATTGGGCCCTTTGCCCCCTCTTTTTTTTTTAATTTTATGCCCAACAACCGTACTGGGCGTTTATTTTTTTAAAATCGGGCCCATTTTTTTTGGGGCGACACGCCCTCAGGCCAAAGTAAAAAACCCTTTAGGGTTCCCATCGGGAACCCTCTCTCACAAACCGTTGCTGCACGAGGGGAGGCGCGATGAGCCTTGGAACCACGCTGCCGCTGGAGGTCAGAGGCGCGACGAGCCTTGGAACCACGCTGCCGCATGGGATGTTAGAGATCGAAGGGGCGACACGCGAGGTTGGGGAGGCAAGCATCGCCGCCCGGGCTAGTCGCCTGGAGCCGAAAAACCCATCTACTGATTGCCTCCGCCTGTTGGGAGACACGTGAAGGAGGCAGATCGCCTCGGCCTGCTGAGAGATGCGACTGCGCATGATAGGGTTGCGTGCGGATGGGAGCAGCGCGTCTGTTGGAGCGCGAAGATGGCGCCGCACGCATCTGGTTGGAGCTTTGCGCTTGGGAGGCCGAGTTGGGTTGCCTTCTTTGATTGGATGGTGGCCGAGCCCTAGGACTGTGAGGAACGAGGAAGATGCAGACGACTCTGCCAGGATCTGAATTTTGGCGATCGTCGTAGCATCGCGATGGAGCAGCTTCTGGATTATTGCACATGTGCCGCTGCAGATATGGAAGATGCGAGTTGCGCATGCAGTTAACATAAATCTTTGAAGCACAAATAGTGTTTCAAGAAAAACCCTAGAAACTAGAACTCGTTGTGATCTTCAAATATCAGAATAACAAGAACTCCGAAGAAATGGATCTCGAATAAAACTACAGAACTTAAAATCCTTGAGAATCGACCTGCTCTGATACCATGTTAGAAAATAGGAAGCGGAAGCGATAATGATAAAAAGAGCAAAAGAACAGAAAGATAAACATGGAACACCATGATTTTACGTGGAACCCTACTCCGTGAGGAGCGGGATGAAACCACGGGAGAAGCCCTCAAAGGGGCATATCTTGCATTGCTTTTTCTCAATGGATACAGGAGGTCTGGGGCTCCTTATATAGCCACAGAGCCTTCAAGTCCCACCACTGGTAGATGTGAGACTAAACAATTGGATGGGGTAAATGGATCCTGGAGGGATCCATTTACCCTCCTACAACACAATAGGCGCACATAACAAATACTCCAATAATACCTATATGTCTTCTGTTGCTCTGGAGTTGCCGTCAAGAGGCATGAAACTGTGAAGCTTCTCAACATCCCATGCAAGGATGTATACAACGAATGCAGAGGATGTCCATTCTGCTTGATAGTGAATATGTCATGCTGGAGTTGGAGGATCTTTGTCTCGTTCCTCGCTTGTGAATATATTGCTGCGAGGATATCCCACATTGCCTTAGCAGTGGGCTGATCCAACACATCATTGGCGGTCTCAATCGTTAATGTTCCGGAAAGCCAAACCTTGGCATATGCGTCGTCCGTCTTCCATGAGGCGTTTACCCCAGTCTTCTCCACCGGTTCTTCCTCGGTAAGAATGTGTTTCTTACCATTCGATTTCATAAGGCTCATGAACAGCATAGCCCAGAGCTCGTAGTTCGTCTCGTCCATTTTAACAATAGTCGTTGGACCTCTGGATGCACCTATGGCGGGTACATCAACTTTGTTCTCAGACATCTTGTCGGGTGTAGAAGACTAGGGTTTGTAGACCAAAGGTGAATGTCTACACAAACATACGTGGATTTGGGTGCATATGTAGACTTATGCGTCCAAATCCATTAATGAGAAGAAGCGAACATCGTCGGTGCTTGGAGGAGCAGTGCGCGGAAGAGCCGCTCGCGAAGGACGATGCCCAAGGATGGACGCGCAATAGCGCACAAGGCGGCACTTCAACGTGCTAGGCTGCACGTGTAGAAGTGCACAGGACAGTGCGCATGGAGGCGCACGAAGGGGGCGGCGTCCGTGGAGTGGCGCGCGTG
Organism: Ottelia alismoides; assembly: GCA_037367405.1. Classification (NCBI taxonomy): domain Eukaryota; kingdom Viridiplantae; phylum Streptophyta; class Magnoliopsida; order Alismatales; family Hydrocharitaceae; genus Ottelia; species Ottelia alismoides. The sequence goes on from JAZKJV010000139.1 coordinate 831,571, forward strand.
GGGCGACGTCCGTGGGGTGGCATGCGTGGGGCGGCAACACACGAGGAGATGGGTTGGCAGCGCGCGGGCGGGGGCACGAGATGGGGTTAGGGTTTTGGATACGAGAGCTCTGGTCTAGGACCACCGCTCTGATACCATGTTGGAAGAAAGGGAATGGTTGTTTAATCCTGTAGCCATAGGCTCTCCTATATAGGGGAGAGGTCTCTAGGTAAATTACATAAGATAGACAAAAGGAAATAAAATAATGGAAAAGATACATGAAATGTAGAAATATCTCAACAATTATGTTAGTACGGATGGCACTTTCTTTGAGTCTATTATGTTTTTCTCTCCTACTTGCTTCCTTCGGAGTCTGGAGAAGAGGTATGCATGCCTCTTTCTCTGATTTTGTCTACCACGAACATGACTCCTACACCTCTCACTCCTTCACCACCATCCTCACGACTACCTCCTCCACCGCCTCCACCACCAGCCTCTATCTTTTTACCACAAGTTTACACGTGGAGACCTCGTGCTCATGAGCCTCTTCCATCATCCAGCACGCCCCATGTATGTTCTGAGCACTTGGGTTCTACTGACAGCACTGGTGATTTACATTTACAGTGGGATGAGCGGGTGGTTATAGATGTTCCTATCTCGATCACTGAGGCATCTGAGGATCTTGACATGCCCATTTCCTTATAAAAGCATAGGCATACATGTGGTACATACCCTATTACTTCCCATGTTTCTCTTGCGGGTCTCTCAGAGGAGTTTCAGAGGTTTGTTGTTGGACTATCTGTCGTGGATATACCACGGACATATCAGAAGGCATTACAGATTAGTCAGTGGCGTCTTACTATGTAAGAGGAGATGGTTGCGTTACAATCTCATGGCACGTGGAATATTATTCCTGCTCTACCCGTTGTATCTGTTGTGGGAAGCAAGTGGATGTTTACAGTGAAATACCGTGCAAATGGTACTGTACATAGATACAAGGCAAGACTTGTTGCGCGTGGGTTTACCCAGACATATGGGGTGGACTATCAGGATACATTTTCTCCCGTCGTTCGGAATTCTAAACTGAGGATTCTTATTTCTGTTGCTGTGATACGTGATTGGCCTCTCTTTTAGTTAGATGTCAAGAAGCCTTCTTATATGGTGACTTGTAGGAGGAAGCCTACATACAACCACCACTGTATTTTGCTGTTGAAGGGAAGTCTCATATGGTTTGTAGATTTCACAAGGCTATCTACGGCCTTAAGAAGAGTCCGAGGACTTGGTTCCAGAAGCTCTGTGAGTTGATTGAGCAACAGAGTATTTTCAGATCGACTGCATATCACTCCCTTTTTGTTTAGAGATCCCAGAGAGGCACCGTTGCTATTTTGGTTTATGAGGATGATATTATTGTTACAAGGGATGATAAACATGGTATTTAGGCTGCTAAGGATTTTCTTGGACAACAGTTTGTGACCAAGGACCTTGGCAATCATCGTTATTTTCTTGGCCTTGAATTTGCAAGGAACCAGCGTGGCATGGTGATGACGCAAAGAAAGTATGTTACTATTCTCCTAAGCTGAGATGGGCATGACATGATGTAGACCTGCTACTACTCCCATGGATCCGAATGTTAAACTCTATGATAATGACTCTAAGGAGGTTGATAAGAGACGATATAGAGAGCTTGTGGGGAAGCTTTTATCTGTCACCATTACCTGACCTGACATATCCTTCGCAGTGAGCATATTTAGTCAATTTATGGAGCAGCCCAGGCAGGTACATATGTTGTACACATGATATTGATATATTTGAAGATTTCTCCAGGTGCAAGACTCTTGTTCAGTAAAGACACATCCCTTACTGTTACAGCTTGTCCTGATGCAGATTATGCAGGATGCACCAAAGACATGAAGTCTACTTCAGACTTCGATGTCTTTGTAGGGAGTTCGCTTGTTTGAGTTGTTTCATGGAAGAGTAAGAAACAAGCGATTGTTGCTAGATCTAGTGTCGAATTAGAATATAGGGCTATGGCACAAGGTCGCTGATGTGGGTCAGATCCATCCCGATTGACCTGACTATTGAGGTGTCTCTTCCCATGCACCTCCAATGCGACAACCAGACTACCCTGTTCATAGCCAATAATCCAACCTTCCATGAACGAACGAAGTACATCGAGGTAGACTTGTTGAGATAAATATATGATTCAGAAGGGATTTATCTCCACTTCTCATTTTACTTCATGAGATCAAACTGTAGATATATTCACCAAAGCACTTGCTAGAGGCTCATTCCATCGTTGTTGTTCCAAGTTGAGCATGATAGGCATATATGCTCCATCTTGAGGGGAGTGTTGAGATAGTTGTGTTTATTTGTCCTTTATTTATATTTCTTATTTCTATGTCCCCTTTGTTAGAGTATTTGGAGCATGCGTCACTTATGTAATAGGTGGGTAAATGGATCCCTCCAGGATCCATTTACCCCACCACTGAGTTTCGTCCCACATCTACCAGTGGTGGGACTTGGAGGCTCTGAGGAGGCTATATAAGGAGCCCCAGACCTCCTGTAACGATTGAGAGAAAGTCAATAGACCAACACGGCTTTTTGAGGCCTTCTCCCGTGGTTTCATCCCGCATCTCACGGAGTAGGGTTCCACGTAAATCCCGCTGTTCTTATTTTCTTTATCTTTTCCATGTTTCGTTTCCGCTTCCTATTTTCTAACATGGTATCAGAGCGGGTTGATTCTCGAGGGTTTTCTTTTATGTTCGTTTGTAATATGTTCGAGATTCTTTTTATGTTGAACATCTGTTGTTCGTGTTCGAGATCTTTTCATATCATTCTTGTTCTACGGATGGATTTATGTTCTAGGATTTCATTTTTGAAACCTTATTTTCTGCCGTCAAAGCTCTCATCTTCTCGGCGGCCACCACGATTATTTTCTGGAATCCTATTCTTCCAATTCCAGATCCAGATCTGGTTCTCTAAGGCCATTGTAGTGCCATTGCTTCCGCACCATCATCCTCTAGGGCACATGGGCAAGTGGCTCCTAACTCCAAGTCCATAAGGTGCATCTGGAGGAACCCTAGCGTGGGAGATTCCATCCTGGGTTGCGCTCCATATGTGTTCGTGAAACGTCGTAGCCATCGACTCCAGCCCTCTTCGCGAGAAGCAGCACCATGCGATGCTCCGGGCGGCAGCCCCTGCGCCGAAGTCTCAAGGCGGAGTCATCCCTTAACTCTTCCTGGCACATCTTCCTTCCAAGCGTGAGAGTGCTTCCCTCGATGTGCATCAGAGTCGTGAGACGACGCAACCTCGCGCAGGCCGCACTCCACCGCGAATCCCTCCTCCAGTCGAGGAGCCCCATCCGCGAATCCCAGATGGCGACGCCCTCAAACCTGGTGGCGCTACTCCCTCCTTCCGATTGGGAGAAGCCGCCCAGGAGGATGAATTCTTGCGGCGTCGCTCCCCCTTCTAGCCATGATATCCAGCACATCTTCAGCCTCTGATCGTCGCTCGATCTCCAACGGCTCCAAGCCCCTCGCGCACGATCAAACAACCCTCCAGATTCAGCTCTTCCCAGCCTTCTCCTGGGCGGAGCCCTTCCAGTTGCCGCCTTCTCCTGGCGGTATCCTCAGGCGCACACGGCGAGCTCCAGCCCTTCGCACTCCCCCTTTTTCAAAACCCCAGTGGGGCGGCGACGGTCGAAAGATGGGTTCCCAACTGGGAACCCTAGTCACCCCCTGTTTGGAAAAGAAGTGGAGGGCCCGATGGCCCATCTTATTAAAAAAACCCAGCGGGGCCCATTTTTTTAAAAGGTCAGCCCCTGCATTAAAAAAAGGAGGCGGGGAAATTTGCTGCAACTAAAAAAAAGGAGAAGCAGCACAATATTTTGGGCCATGTGGGCCGATAGTTGCTAAAAAAGGACGTGGTTAAAAAAAGGAGGAATGTTAAAAAAGGCGCGTACAAATACAAACGCCATACGTGTTAAAAAAAGTGTGTTTAAAAAAATATTTGATTTAAATAGCCGCTTAAAAAAAGATGAACAGCTTTGTTAAAAAAATTACAAGAAAAGCCGAAAAAAAGAGATTGGTTGAAACGTCTTAAAAAATGTGATGGCTTAAAAAAAAAGAAAAGCCGCAAGAAATTCTTTGGGTATGTTTTATTTTCTCCACATTTATCTTGTCTTCTCCCAAATGTCGATGTCTTCATTTCGACCAGTATGGGAGAAAGGGGGAGTATATGTTGAATCACAGGTCTTGTTCTAAGATTCAGATGTCAGATTTTCCAGACCGGTCAGATGTTCAGACTCTACAATTTTCAGATTCAGACTCGACGACGACGCATGCCAATCATTTGTCATTTTTGTTGGTCGACCAGAGCTTTCATGTGAGCCATAGGGACTCCAGAGCAGAGGACCATTCCCTATGTCATTCAGGGCAAGTGTTTTCATGTGGTATCATAGGGACTCCAGAGTAGAGTTCCATTCTCTGAGCCAGATGGGAGAGATCCAGTTTCAAACTCCAGCCCGATCGTCCTCCTCATATGCACGCTATGAGAAGGAACGTCCTCGACTGCAGCAGTTGTGCGCGTTGGCTTGATATTGTCTGTAGTGTCATGTATTGTGAGTTGAGTTTCTTTCTGTCTGTCCAAGCTGAGCATTGCATGGTCCGGCTTGAGGGGGAGTGTTAGAGTATTTGGATCATGCGTCACTTATGTAATATGTGGGTAAATGGATCCCTCCAGGATCCATTTATCCCATCACTTAGTTTAGTCCCACATCTACCAGTGGTGGGACTTGAAGGCTCTGAGGAGGCTATATACGGAGCCCCAAACCTCCTGTAACGATTGAGAGAAAGTCAATAGACAAACACGACCCTTTGAGGCCTTCTTCCGTGGTTTCATCCCGCTCCTCACGGAGTAGGGTTCCACGTAAATCCCGTTTCTTATTTTCTTTATCTTTTTCCATGTTTCGCTTCCGCTTCCTATTTTCTAACACCCTTTATGTAATTTTCCCATATAGTTTTTCTCCTATACAAGAGAGCCATAGGGTTTTTCCCTTTCCCCAATGACCAAGTTCCACCACTCCACGATGTGAGACTAAACATTAGTGCATGGTAATTGGATCCTGGAGATTCAATTATCCATCTACATGCATTCTCTAATAGTTGTGAATTGTGAGTTTATGAGATTGTGTTATTTGTTATTTTATCTTATTTTGTATATTCTGCATGTCTAAACTTCAATGCATGTCTTACACAGTACACCATATCAACATGTGCACTGATTATGATGATAATACTATCATAAAACATATATTTTGACCTCTATTTTTGCAAACAAGTGTCATTTATTGACTAACAAACATTTAAAACCTTGATTTTGGAAGAAAAAATATAGCTGCGATATCCCCCCATATTTTTCTTTCCAAGTTTGGTGGAATGTCATGTAAAAACTATGTAGATTTTGTTTTGCCTAAGAAATAAGGCAAGTCACCTATAGTAAGCAAATCCACATCGAGAGGGACAAAACCACCTCCTAAGTCATCATATATGTCTTGCTTGGCACTATGAAATATCCAATTGAAATAAGGGCTATATTTGTTAAAATGAGCACAAAGTTCTGTGTACGTGCTATTAATGCTTATTTATAAATGATTTACTTATGAAGTCGATGTTACATTTAATATAAGAAAGGTAGGTAACAATATATTTCAAACCTGTTTTCAACAGTCGGAAATTATTTGTATGTATCTAAGTTGGCAAGTCTTCAGGATAGACTGTTTTTGGCACCATCTGAGCATTGTTTTTTGATGAATCCAGTACATGAGCGAGCAGAATAACCTTGAATCTTCAACAAATTTTAAAAATCCTGTTAAAAGAATCTGTAAAGATACTGTTGAGGAGAGAAAGAAGATTGTTGATATGGCCAAAACAGGTGTTCGGAACCGGCGTGTGCGTCGTATGCAAGTAAGAATTTAACTTACCATTTGCCATTTGCATATTTACATTCTGAAAATTAGAAAAAAAATCAAAAAGTTCCTTCCAGTGTTCAGAAGGGAGGAAAGGACTGTTGTTAAGAATTTAACTAACTATCTGCCATTATCTTACGAATATATATTCTGAAATTAGAAAATAATATTGAAAAGTTTCTATATTTAAAGGAAAAAAACTTTTATCATCTGTTAAAAGTAACGGTGCTTATGATGTACCAAGTTACATTTGGAACCAAGTCCTATAGAATCTGTTTTTTTAGAAACCGCTTTTCAGATCTCATCTTACAGAAGATCAGTTTGTTGTTTCTCTTTACATGTAAGTTTTGAGTAGTTTTTGAAGAAAGCTTTCAAACTATATTATGGGTTCCTTAGGTTGGAATATCTTGGATTATTTAACCGGGCAGTTTTCAAACTGTTATTACTAATCCTCAGGAAATTCTCTAAAGATACTGAACTGAAGATGAGAAACCACTTCCTCGTGTATTCTTTGGAAGATATTTCCGGTTTCTTATCAGTGTACAGGTTGATTTGTATGCTGCTTTTATGCTAGAAGTGCTTGTAATCAACTGTGCTCTTACGTTGTATTATAATTCTGTTGGCCACTTACATATTTCTTCCTAGTGATCTCTGTGTATGACTTCTAAAATTTTGTCCAATAACACGATAACCTTTATAATCCTTGCAATTACATCAGCATCTATAAACTTAACACATATGCCCATGTACAAAGTTGTGGTGTAAGGAGTTAGTAAGATTACAAGTATCGTGGTGTAATTGACAAGAGTCATGGTGTAATTATAAATATTATATGGATCATGGTGTAATTGGGCAAGGTTTTAGACGTCATGGTGTAAAAATCCATTCTTATGGTGTGAAGAATAACCATCTCAGACCTTGAGTCTAACCAGAAATGCTACAATACCTTGTTTTTTATTTGCTTGTAGTTTTTCTAAACTGTGTTTTCTAGCATAAAGTTTTTTTTTTGCATTAAATACCTTTTGGCATTTCATGGTGGCATTGCGTATTTTGATTTTCCACACTGTCCTTTTGTGCGCTCGTCTTTTTTGGATTTTTACATAACTCTCATGTTCAACACCTATGATGTTTAAATTTACATCACGAGCTATGCAATCTTGCTCCATTTTACACCGTTGACCTCTATTGTTAACATCTGTTAGTGAAACTATTATTGTTGAATATAATGGCTAAAAAGAAAGAAGACTTGCTAAAAGACTTGCAGAAAAATGTGTTTTTTTCCCACCCCTCTCCCCCAGCATATCGTTGCCCCTCCCTAGGTTTGTCGTTGTTGCAACCCTCCCTAAGCCCCTCCTCCTTGCACCAATGGACCCCCTCCCTATGCGACCTTTTCCACCATCATTTCCACGAAGGATGGATAGCATGAGCTGCTATCTGGAAGAGAGTTCCTACTGTGCCTTTCTAGGTTTGAGGAGACATGTCGCTGATGAAGGCCCTCTAGCAACCTCCTGCAGATTGTCACCCCTTTTAATTAATCTGTAAAGTTTTTTGCAGATATGTGCGGTCTCCCCTGGAACGTGTGTCTTTCATTGTAGCGAAGCCGCCATAATGGTCTTTATTCATGTCTTAATTACAACAGAGAAAGTGTAGCTGCCACTTCCACAAGGAATGGGTTTGCAGTAGTTTATAAAATATATTTTGAAGCGAGAAAATGATGCTGCCACAATTACAGGAAAAGTTGCTCAGTTGCCCTGACCGGGCAGGCATTGAGGAATACAGAGCTGCTATGCCCCTATTTCTAGTTTAGTGCTTGTTGACTCGAAAAAAATATATAAGCTGAAAGCCTGAACTCTAACAGCTTGACCCCATTATCATACTACTAAGAAATGAGGCATGAGGGTTTTGATCCCCTTTCGGGTAATGGCGTACAACTGCGCCACAATGCCTTATAGACTGAGAACTTATTACATCTCCGCAACCTTGAAATCAAATCCAAAATGTTGGTCCTTGCTTCTGCCAACAAGGAGGAACCTTGTCATCCAACTATAGATCTGTATGCAATCCCAATTTGGCTTATGGTAAACCACCAAGGAGAAATGCCACGTTCTCACAGAGTGTAAAGTGGAGGTGGATGTCGAACCTCCTCAGATACATCGGGTCACATCTGACCCGTTTTCCTTGATAGTATTCATAAAGTCTGTCATGGTCAAGATCATGAACCTCTTTTTGTCGCGACACAAGGAGAACTCATCTATGAGGTTGAGGAGGCCGAGCAAGGCGTGCTTGTCGAGGTCTTCCATCACTATGACAGACTTGGTCATGGTCTAGAGGAGGAGGATTCCATCTAGTACCTTGAAGTCTAGAATGTAGACGTCATAGGAGAGGTATTTGTCATGGGGATGGGGCTGGTTGAGGAGGGAGGAGGGACTGGATCAAATAAATAAACATATTTCTTGTGCATCTTTTCCCATCTTTCTTTCTTTTAGTCCTTACAGAATAACAATATGACTAATGAAGTGTAAAACGGAGCAAGATTAGAGGGTCACAATAAAATCTGAGGATTACAACGTTTGTGATGTATTTGGACAAAATTATAGGGGTTGTGATGTAAATTTGAATATTATAAGGGTTATGATGTGATTGGACAAGATTATAGGGATTGTGGTGTAAAAAATTCTTTTTTATATTTTGACTTTCTAGACACGATGCATTTCATTCCATATTATGGAGAATTAATTATACATGAAGTTGGATGATGATGCTTACATGAAGGGATCGCATGTTACGGAAAAATGTAAAATAACATTTTGTTTTCTAGATCTAAGCGAATCTTGGCATCACAGTGAATAGCCGCAGATGAAGGCTTAGAACAGGCTTCGGTTTGATGTGAAAAACTTTTATAAGAAGATATTCTTATTTTTTTGGAAAAGGTAATTTGTGTGGTTTGAACCCAGTCCTTCGGGTGAAATGACACATTACTCAAGCCCCAGACCATTGAAGTGGATTCTTAAATTCTATGCTATTTCTTCTTTGTAGTCTTGTCTAATGCCACTAAGTCCAATTACACCCAACAAGCTCTTGGATTCAATATGCTGGTCAATATCAGAACCCACTTCTTCAGCCGGCACATATGTGGATCCCTGTACACCTGAAGATTCTGCCAACCATCCAACTTATATGTTCTTCAATGCTAAGGCAGACGCAAGGGAAACTGTGACATCTATGGAAAATCATCATCGGCTTCTAAAAGAAAGGTAATTTAAGCTATCCGTCATTATATAGTTAATTTAATCGGCTTTCTCACTACTTTTTCATGTTCTTTTCTTTATAGCGAGAAGATGGATGTCATCTTTAGAGGTCACTTTCTCACGATAATGTTCCCAGTAGATAGGTTTGGGGAGCTCGGGCCTTCTTCAAAGACATTTTTTAGTGACAACGGTTTTACGTGCATCCAAGTGTTGGATCACATCTATAACTTTTACCAGGTGCACAACAAATCTGTAAGATTCATCATGCACGAATTTGTAGAAAATTTAAAACAAGTTGCACTAAGATCTTATTTTCTACCATTTGAACAATTATACGAACATTCAGAATGAAGCTCTTCCAGGTTCAAAACAATAGCATTTTGTCACTTCACTGAAACAGATAAAGTTTTTCCATGATGAAAACGGTGTCATTTTCCCATTTCCATTTTCAGGAAAACATGACAGCAGATGAATTAGCTGTAGCAATCCATACAGATTCGAGGCATGGTGATCGTCTCAGGTCTCTTTATGCCAGCAAAGAATCTATAGATCGGGGTTTTGTGCAGTGCAGACGGATAGATTTCCTCGGAAGTCGTAAGAGCTTTGAGATGCTAAAGCGTGTCAGCGGAGAAAATAGCAACGTGTACGAACTTGTGATAAGAGCCTGAGCACAATCCCCGTGGATCCAATCAAGAGGACATTCTAAACTTGATATATTATGGAGTCCGTTAAAAGAAAGAGATGGCTCGACTTGTGTAAGTGTGCGATGCTCAGGGACTGCAGATCAATTGGATATCTCGTCCCAGCTATCTGGCTCTATTTTGTAAAGCTCTGAGTAGTATACGATTGTGTTTCCATTGCAGGTGTACTGCCGATAGATCACTGCACCATAAAATAATGTAGTATTTATGTTGCAATGTAGAATTTGAAGAAATGGACGGCACAACCTGTATAGAAACACATTGTTGCTTTGATACAAATTCATGTGCGCAAGATAACGAGGGCTCTTAGTGAAACATATATGTTGCACATTAAACCCAGGCGTATCAAAATGAAGCTCGTTTCTATGTAGATTTGCCAGTTTTTTTGTTACTTTCGGGTTCTAATAAATACATCTACATCTCAAAGTGGTAGCTGAGCCTAACAAAAGTTCATTGGAGATTCTCCATCTATGCGTTGTATCCATAAGGATTTGAGTACAGGGGAATCTACAATTATGACCAATGATTATTTTGATCCGGTGGTAGTGCAATGTGCCTACACTTTAAAGAATCCGAATTTGGATCTCAAAGGGACGTTCCGGACTCCCGAAATTACCGGACCTACTATTAAAAAAAAGTGCTCAGGCATATATAGGTGGAGCATGTGGCAACCTCTTATTCTAGTTTTGGCATCCGTGCTTAGAAATCGAGGGGTGCATCGTGGTAGCAAAGAATGGGTGATAGCAGGTCCAAACTGCTCCGGAAAGGGGTGTCGAGACTCACGCGTAAGAAATATACATAGAAAAAACTCACCTAGGGTAAAAGTTTTGTTTGGCATTATTTCCTAGTTTTCTCCACACCTTGGCCGTGAGTGCCAAATTCATCAAAACTGCAATCACTTGTACAATGATATACATAACTATGATTACTTTGCATGTATAACAAACTCTGTGAAACCTCAGCACAGGTCCGTACCTCCCATCCCCAAGACAGAAGATACACCCATTCTAAGGAGTGATGTAATGGCATTGTGTAAAAACATCATGTATAATAATACATTAATATAATTTACAATGACACATATCTGACCCATTTAACCTACAATAGCTGTTAAATATACTTTAGGACCCTTTCCTATCCACCGTCGACGAAGTTAGAGGCGACATCTCCTGAAACGTCTTTCTCAAGGTCCCTTATCAGTTTCTCAATGTTTCTCCTGTAAATGGGCATGTAATGGTCATTCACCATCATCTGTGACAACCTAAGCTTACCGTATAGTTCCCTCGGTGTTAAATATATCCCAAAACTAATTTCGGATGGTGAAGTGGCTGGAATGCCTTCACAATTACTAACATCTCCCTGACTGCTCTCCTCTGGAAAGGGAACTATGTGCATTATCTTCCCTGGTGGATAAAAGCGCCGTGACTCGCATGCTGCAGAAAAGGATACCTTGGACGAGCCCTCGGTAGCTTCAGCTCCAGCAGCTTCTTCCTCTTCCCTGATTTCCTTTGCCAAATCGCTATCGCTCTCAGCCCGTCTGCGCAAGTCGTGTTCAAGCTGCTGCCACAATTCTTCTTCACTCATACCATCCTCTATCTGGCCACTGCCAGCAAGATCTTCGCCATCATTGTCATGAACTTCCACATCATCCCCATGTGCAACCATTTCTACGGAGAACGAACTCTCTCTGAAAGCTGTGGAAGAGTCAATATCCGAAGATTCATACGACGTAGCGGAAAACTCGGACGCTTCAGTTGTTAAGATGGAAGTCCCTGTGCACGTCTCTGAAGAAGACGTCGAACTTGTAGAAGAGGTGGCATGTCGACGACGGGGACCCATGCATGACCAAGATGCCAGATTCGGACGAGACCATGCAGCTTGTGCCACATTGCGTGCTCTCTTAATCACAACCTGGATATATTTTGAATACCAGAAACAGTTTAGCAAGCTGAATAAGGCACACCAAAACACACATGGACACTTAAGAAATAGATTTCTAAATTCATAGACTTTTCATAGAGGCGTTGTACGTAAAATAAAATAGCATTGCCTGAGAAAAGACAAATAAAATCGAGGAATCCAGGGTTGAGACCTGCACCATATGTTTTCAAGCATGCACGCATAATTTCTTGCCACGTTTCCAATCTTATATACTTTAATTACAAAAATTATGCTTTGCAAGTGACTAACAGTTTCACAAAAAAAAACGTCACCAACGGTTGCATCGCTCCACCTAATCACATCCTTAATCCCAACAGAGGCAGTTATCCATGTAGTGCAATTACCCTTGAAATATGGCATTGTTTCTTTCCACTATATCACCCATAAGATTTCCGCCCTCCAATCCTTGCTAGGTGCATTCTTGTTCCTGTCCCATCCCCATCCCGCAATGGAAAAAGAAACAAAGGAATCGAATGAAGATGGGTCTATCCAGTTATTCTTTCTCAGAGCAACATCCCCCACCACTCAACTGAAGTGACCTGGAGAGCAAATAACTTGCTTGGCCATCTAAGGAGAAATATGAAAGGGAGGAGTTAATTCAAAACCACACATACACACAATCAACAAGAAATTGCGCATATCATAAGGATTTCTAACCGCTTTAAATACAATAACAGGGAAACAGGTTCAGAACAACATCCACGATGGGGAAACGGTTTGTTGGCTGAGGTGGCTCCTACGGGATCTTTCCCCTTGGATTTGCGGTCCGAGGCTTTGGTTCGTGGTGTTGCGGCTCATTGCGCGGGACCTTTGCCGGGTCAGGCAGATCTTTTGTCGGATCATGAGGATGCTTTACCGGGTCGCGCATTATTGGACAATAACAAGTACTTCTTATTCAGTTCAGGGGGTTTGGATTGGCCGGCCCGAAACTCGATTTTCCTCCCTGCACCCGCCCCGCTAGTGGCCTTCCTGGCATCGTTTTGATGTTTTGGACTTCTCTTCGGATGCTGGGGACCATTTGTTGGGGAGCTCTGGTTGTGCGCGGGACCCTCCCGGTCCTGCGGATGGGTTTCGTAGCAGCTCCTGCGTGGATTCTCTGTGCCGCGGTGATGGCGGCGTCTCTGACTTCGTGGCTGCTCCGAGCTCTTCTGTTACCCTTCTGGATGCGGAGGGTACTAGCGACGGGGACAGCATCTCGGCGAAGCGCTCGGGGAAGAGATACAAGAGAAGGAATAGGTCTCGTGCGGTCGTCGCTCAGCAGCAGTCTTGTGCAACCCTAAATGAAGCGGTGGCGGCTGCGGCGGGGCTAGTGCATGTCCGGGAGCAACCACATGTTTCTTTATGAAGATCCTCTCTTGGAACGTGAGGGGATTGGGGGAGTCGGGCAAGAGAAGAACGTTGGGTTCGAGGTTCTCTGAATGGGGGTGTGATGTCGTGTTGTTGCAAGAAACGAAGTTGCGTGGGATCGATGATGCCCTCTGGCGTTCCTTCGGCGCGGGGGGATTGGATGAATTCAGGTCTATAGATGCGGATGGGGTGGCAGGGGGAATTCTTATTGCTTGGAGATCGGCGGCTTTCACTTTCAACGCGATGTTCAGGGGGAGACATGTTCTATCGGTTCAATTGGTACGTGTGGAGTCTGCCACGCCTATTGCTCTCTCTTGTATTTATGGTCCTTGCTGTCACATTAAAAGGAAATAATTGTGGGATGATTTGCGAGAGGCCGGCCGGCTTTTTGATGGGATCCCGTGACTACTGGGGGGCGATTTCAATGTCACGCTCCACTCTTCGGATAGGCCCCAGTCTAGGGGCGGGCAGGACCCGGGCTCCATCGATTTTGCGGATGCTATCCACTCGTTGGCACTGGAGAATATGGTGGCGGAGGATATTACTTTCACATGGAGAAATAACAATTCCCGCTCTCGCATTGATCGTTTCCTGGCTTCTGGGGACTTTCTTGATTTATTTCCTCTGTGTTCGGTGCAGTCTCGACCCGGTCCTTGTCTAATCACTCGCCTATTTTGTGGGATTCTGGGGGCACCCCTTCTGTGAGGGGCTGCTTTAGATACGAAAAGTGCTGGTTGTTGGAGGAGGGCTTCAAGGAATTGGTGATCTCTCATTGGTCTCAGACTCAGGGGGAGGGTTCCGCGGTGTCCAGGTTTACACAAAAATTAACGTCTTTGCGGAAGAGGTTATCTCAGTTTAAGAGGGATTCTAGGGAGGCGAGGGTTGCAGCCAGGAGGGAGGCCGAGAAGGTCGTCTGCCAGTTCGACGCCATCGAGAACGTTCGGGAGTTGCGGCTTGAGGAGTTAAATGAGCGCTCTCTTGCGATAAAACGGATTGCAGCTGAGGATCAGAAGAGGGTAGTGGAATGGCGCCAAAGATCAAGGGTATCTTGGCATAAGGAGGGGGACGTCAATACGGCTTTCTTTCACCTTGTTGCCAGTGGGAGGAGACGTGCTAATGTGTTGCGCTCGATCTCGATCAATGGGGTACGGGTTGAGGGGGACAGGGAGATGGGGATAGCGATCGCTGCTCATTTCAAGGAGTTCTCTGCGAGGCTTTCCCCGCGGATGTGGCGGTGGTTGGGGTGTGGGGCGGAGTCCCTTCCGCCTGGTTTGTGCGGGGATTTGTCTCGTCCGGTGTCGTTGGAGGAGGCGAAGGTGGTTATATGGGAGCTGAACGTGGATGCGTCGCCTGGGCCCGATGGTTTCCCGATCGCGTTTTATCGGGATTTTTGGGAGGTGATAGGTGCTGAAGTGCTGGAGGTTATCACTGAATTTTGCAATGGAAATGCGGGGTTTGAACAGGCTAATAAAGCCATCATTGTTTTGCTTCCTAAATCGTCGACGGTGGAGCGCATCGAGGATTTTCGTCCAATTTCTATTTCCAACGGTTTATATCTTATTGTGGCCAAGGTGCTTGCCCTTCGTCTGGCTCGGGTCCTTGACTCGCTCGTTTCTCCAGTCCAAACAGCCTTTATTCACGACAGGCAGATCTCGGATTGTTCTACGCTCGCTTCGGAGATGCTCGTTGATTGGAGGGAGGGGAAACATGGTATTCTTTGGAAGGTGGATTTCGCTAAAGCTTACGACTGCCTTGATTGGAAGTTCTTGTGGTCGGTTCTGCGGAGGCGTGGTTTTCCGGATACGTGGATCTCGTGGATGTGTCGTTGTGTGACCACGACGTCATTCTTTGTGTTGGTTAATGGTCGACAGGAGGGCGGTTTCTTTCAACCGAGAAGGGGGGTCCGCCAGGGATGCCCCCTTGCTCCTTTACTTTTTGTTATTGCTGCGGATGTGTTGGCGCGCATGGCCGATCGCGTGATACAGAATGGGCTCTCGGCGGGATACTCCAAGAACGGGTTGAATGTGCCCTTGCTCTAGTTTGCGGATGACACCCTCTTTTTTATCGAGGGGGGCCTCTACGAGGCTGCGGGTATGTCAGCGACTCTGGACCTTTTTAGCGAGTTATCGGGACTCCATAAGAATGTGAGCAAGTCGAAGATGGTCCCTTTTGGGCTTTCGGAGGGGGAAGCGATGAAGTGTGGACGTGTATTGGGGTCTCCTCCATCTGACATGCCTATTGAGTACCTTGGTATGCCGTTAGTGGTGGGGAGGGACAAGCTCAGGGACTGGCTTGTGGTTGTCGAGAAGGTGGAGAAGCGGCTGGCTGGGTGGCATTCGGCTCTACTCTCGAAGGGAGGGCGTCTGGTGCTCCTCAAGGCGGTTCTCTCATCGATTCCGGAATATTTCTTTTCTAATCGCCGGATGCTAGTGGGGATTCACACACGCCTCGAAAAGCTTATGCGCAGATTGCTGTGGGGAAAAAATGGTGAGGTTGTGGGTGGTCTTCACTTGGTGGGGTGGGATGAGGTCACGCGTCGCAAGCGCGATGGGGGCTTGGGCGTGCGGAGACTGGAGATTGTTAATGATGCTTTCCTCCTTAAGTGGGCCAATAGGATTTGGGGACCTGGGGAAGACTTCTTTTCCAATATTTTGCGGGAGATTCACGGGGCTTGCGGGGCATTGGATGCTCGGGCACAGTTGAGGGGTACTCTGACTCCGTTCTGGCGTGGTATGTTGGAGGTCTTTGAAAGAAATTTGACGTTGTTTATGCCGGTTGTGGGGAATGGTGGATCCTTTAGATTTTGGAAGGATAATTGGTCGGGAAGAGGGATTTTTAGTGTCCGTTTCCCTCGTTTGTTTGCGTTGGCGGTTGACAAGGATGCCAGCGTCGCGTCGTTCTGGGCGGATGGCTGCTGGCTTCCGACTTTCAGGGCGAACTTCTCGGATCAGTGGCTTGAGGACTTTATCGCCCTCATTGACGCCATTGGGGATGCGGGCAGACCTTCTGGGGGTCGTGATCATTGGTTATGGCGGGGTGGGCCTTTCTCAGCGCGGAATGCTTATGGGGCAATCTCTAGGCCCCCGCCTGTGCGGTCAGGATTTGTTGGTTCGTGATTGTGGATTTTTCTGGGGATTGAAGCTCCCCGAACGTATTGGGTTTTTCCTTTGGCTACTCCGGCGGCAAAGGCTCATGACGAGGGATCGATGCTCGAGGCTTCTCGTCAATATCTCTAACAGATGTGTGTTATGTGATGCGGCAATCGAGACCACTGATCACCTTTTTTCGCTTGCCCAATGGTCAGCGAGTTCTGGCAGGATGTGGGCTTCAATTGGATATGCACGAATGATTTGTCGTCATTCTGCGATTCGTTGGTGAACAACAGTAACAGGGAGAGAAGGGACTTCCTTCAGCCCGTTGCTGGGCTGTGGGCGATTTGGTTGGGGAGGAACGCTGCCCTCTTCTCGGGTCAGCGCTTCTACAAGGAGAACGTTCTTATTCACTGTAAGAGGTTGGTTGGTGATTGGGTTTAGGGCTTTGTTCCTTGGCAGTCATCTGTTGTTTTGTCATGGCGCATGTTGTACCTTTGTTTCTCGGCTCTTTTCTATTAATTTATTGGGACGAACACCGATGAGTGTATCCCCTTTTTTTGGCTAAAAAAAAAAACATCCACGGGCATATTAACTCGATGGAAATTGTGCATACATTTCATCCAGACAATTTGAATGAATTTTTAAAACCCTGCTGATCAAAAGCCAAAAATGGGATACCTGCTTGGGATAGATGACTAAAAACACGAGAAAATTTCCCATCTCAATCTCACTGCATCGCTCAACTCTTAACATGGATGCACATGAGTATATCAAGTTCCAACAGAAAACCGAACCTCCAAGCCAACCCAAACATACCCTAAACAAAAGCATATGTACCTCAACCTGTAATCTCAAATCTCAGCAGATTCGTTGTAGACAGCACAAGAAGGATTTCGGACTTTGATTGGCCGGAAAAAAAGAACCAGCCACTCATTTCTTTACAGTTGGTTCGCAGTCAAGCTCAGGTGAGCTAAGCGTCAAGGAGAGTTGGACGAGCGAGGTCAGACCCGACGGTGCTTTAATAGGCCAATGCTGAAGCAGGGGAGTCTGCGCTGATTCTGCGAGAAGATGCTTAGGCTGATGCCAGAGAATCAATAGCTTGACTGAAGGCAAAAGAGGTTCGTGCCGCGGCTGTCATTCTTCTTCGTCCAGAGAATCAATAGCTTGACTGAAGGCAAAAGAGGTTCGTGCCGCGGTTGTCGTTCTTCTTCGTCAAAGCACAGTATACCCTCTTCTTCTCCTTATACAGGATAAGCATTATAACATTTACGAGAAATCATCAAACGTTATCCCATAAGCGAGCAGCGGGAGCCTTCATAAGTCTTTCTCGCCCCCATCAGATGCCTTCCGGTTCTAGGAAGTCAACCCTCTAATGACGCCTTTCTCCTTTGTTTCTTTGATGAGTCGTGGGATGACCTAGCACTCTTGGAACTCTAATACGCATCAGACTCGCTCTTTGACCTCGTCTACGCTCTACCAGCCCAAATATCTAGTTGGTTCGCAGTCAAGCTCAGGTGAGCTAAGTGTCAAGGAGAGTTGGACGAGCAAGGTCAGACACAGCGGTGCTTTAGTAAGCAATGCTGAAGCGGGGGAATCTGCGCTGATTCCGCGAGAAGATGCTTAGGCTGATGCAGAGAATCAATAGCTTGATTGAAGGCAAAAGAGGTTCGTGCCGCGACTGTATTTCTTCTTCGTCAAAGTGCAGTAAACCCTTCTCTTCTCCTTATACAGGATAAGAGGCCACTATCAAGACTAGTGTATCAAAGACGAAGAAAGGTACATAATCATTGACGAAGATAAAAGCGTAGGGCTCGGCTTGCAGCAAATCTCTCGACGCACCTTAGAGATGTCAGCTTTCTGAGATAAGCCAAGCCCCCAAAAAAGCCAAAAAAATACTTTTCTCTAATACCTCTAAGAAACTATATAATATTTATAGAAGGCGATCTATCTCTGTGAATCTCTATGCCTAAGACATCAAAGGCTTCACCCTCATCTCCAAATTTCGCTTTCGAAAATCCTTAGTGTCAGTCTTGTTCACTGGATTCTTTCTTCATGAAGACCCTTTTGGTCAAAGGGATGGGAAAATCAATATATATTAGAGACAAAGGATTGAGTAGTCATCCTTTGTCCCGTTCTTCGTACCCTGCTATTTCAGATGCCACTTTCCAACTAACTATCAACATGCCTCTATTTATGGTCATAAGTCTACCTTTCACTTGGCGTGCGTGTTTTCTTCTGGTCATTTAATTAGTCTGAAATACATGACTTCCACGGGTCAAAGATATGGGGGCCTTGGAACAGTTATGCCCGCCTACTACTGATAATCAAAAGAATTATAAAGGCTTTTCGGGTGCCCGGATACTCGCAAGCCCCAAAGTCCTCTTTCTCGCTCCTAGTCAAAGAAGTGAGTTCAAACGATTCGACATGCCTAGGACAATTGCTAAATAAGCATATAGAGTAGTTGCGAAAGGATAAATAATATCTCAACACTCCCTCAAGCTAGAGCATAGATATCAATCAGGCTCAGCTTGGAGCAGCATCTCTGGTAAGGCTCTTTGGCTAAGGCCTTAGTAAGTGCATATGTTGTCTGGTCTCCAGAACTGACGTGAGTAGTGGCGATGAGACCCTTCTGTATCATGCCATGAGTGTAGTGACAATCCATCTCTATGTCCTTGGTCCTCTCATGGAAGACATGATTGTTTGCAATGAAAAGATTTGATAACAGATCCAACCTCAGACTTACTCTTCAATAAGAAACACAAGAAAGTCTAGAAAAATCAACGACGACGAGATAAAAATGGTGTCCCTGGTGATCAAGGACATGACTTGGACCCCAGATATCTAAATGAAAGAGCTCAAACAACTGAGAACTACTCCAACTCTGACGAGATGGAAAAGAGGAACGGTGGTGCTTCCCAAGCTGGCAAGCCTCGCATTGGAAGGAAGACCGCATGGGAATATGTGGGAGGACATGACATAGCTTTTGCAGAGGAAAGTGACCAAAACGAATGTGCCACACGTATAGTGAGACTGGTCCAGTAGGAATAGTAGAGCCACCGGCATGAGGCTGGACCAGTCTATAGAGCCCTTGCTGCTCACGACCACATCCAATCACCCTGCCCGTGAGTATGTCCTGAAGCACAAGAGATGATGGGTCAAAAATAGCACGATAATGCAGATCCTTAGTAATCTAACTAATGGAAAGTAAGTTCATCTGAAAATCAGGGGCATATAAAACATTCTGTAGGTGCATGGATGGTGTAGTCCTATAGGACCTCGACTGAGCTCTGTCTCCACAAAGATGGTGGGATGCACCAGAGTCCATGATCTACTCTATCACATCTACACTACTACAACCAGTAAAAGCGTAAGAGATACCTGAGGAGCTCGAAGAGGCTATGGCCGCGACTGCTGTATTTATAGATCATGTAGTGGTGGCGGTGTCATGATCTCTCGTATACGAGAGACAATATCATCCAGGCATGGATCGGCCTGAGAAGCTGGAGTCTCTGAAGGCTCGATCTGTTCTGCCACACAATCAGATGCAGGGTATCCATGCTTCTGGTAGCATGTTTCCTCTGAATGTCCTGGCTGACGACAGTAGGTGCAAGGACCACGCTGACGTCCACTGCCTCGGCCACGAGGGTATGCCCTCTGAACTGAGTAGACCCTCCTCTACCGCGAGAAGCAGCGATCGCTGAGGAGGGATGAGAAGGGGCTGTAGGAGGAATAAGAAGCCTGTTGAGATGGCTATAAGCCTCATCCATGGGAGGTATGACTACTTCGGTGAGGAGTTGTATATGTGCAGCATCATACTCTGGGTCAAGCACGGCTAAGAAAACTCCAACCATCAGGGAGTTACTATATGTCGTCTGCAACTCTGTAGATGTCGTAATAGGCATGAAGCTGCGAAGCTTCTCGAACATGCCACAGAGCGAGGAGTAGAACATGTGCAGAGGACGACCATTCTGCTTGGCCCTGTAGATGTCAAACTAGAGCTGAAGAATCTTGGCCTCATTCCTCACTTGGGCATATATGGATGCCAAAATATCCCAAATCGCCTTGACAGTGGGCTGATTCACGATGTCATTAGCTATCTCCGTGGTGAGGGTCCCGAAGAGCCAAATACGTGCATGTGCATCATCTTGCTTCCAAGAAGCATTGGTCCCAGTCTTATCCGTCAGCTCTGGCTCTATCAGGATGTGTTCCTTGCTATTGCATTGCATGAGGGTGAGAAATTGCATGGACCACAACTCATAGTTGGTCCCATCCAACTTTACGATGGGAGTCGGGCCCTTGAAGGCACCAGATGAAGAAAAGACATCACCATTGTTCTTTGACATGTTGGGAGAATGACCGAAAACGGAACTCGACTGGGAAGTAGACTAATCTGAGTGAGTCTACACAATCATACAGAGGATTGGTTGTACGTGTAGACTGATACAACCATCCTCATTAATCCCAAGTGTGTGTTAAGGCTGGAAAACGTGATTTATAGATCTGAAATCATGTTTTCCGGTCAAACTCAGTCAGGTTTTCAGATGGAATCAAGTCCTTGGCCGCCCTAGTGATCACCGGTAACACCTAGATCAAACCCAAGAGGGACTAATAGCGTCGAGGGAGGCCCATGAGGGGCGAGACGAGCTGTTAGGGTCCTTGGCGGCAACTACAGACCTACAACAGGTCTGATTTGCGCCAAAAAGAGGCCTGGGCGACGAGATTCGATGCCGTTAGGGCACCTGGTGCATGGCCAGCGAGGGTTGGCTACGCCTAAAGCAGCGGAACAACACCTAGAGGCGACGATGGGGGCCCTGCAACGCCTGGAGGCGGTGTAAGATATCGCAGAGCTGCCTGGAGGCGACACATGATGGTACAGGTGATCGGCGACGGACATTGGCACGCGAGAGGATGATGCACGAGAGGTCGACTAGGGCTGGCAGTGGGGAGAGGAATTAGGTCAGGGCTCTGGTCTAGGACCGTCACTCTGGTACCATGTAGAAAGAAAGAATCAATTGCATTATAGAGAGGCCCTAAAGTTCTCTTATATAGGAGAGAAATCGGTTGGGCAAATTACAAGAATACAAGAAAAGAAATTACATAAACAATATAAATGATAAATAATATCTCAACAGTAGCAAATCAGATCCCTGAATCCTCAAATATAGAAATTCGATGTCTCAATAAAGTAATTGTAAATTCGCTCTCAGAAAAACCCACTACCCCGACATGCACTAGAGCTCTCTTAGGGTCCAACAAAGACTGGCTTGGTCCTTTGGGAAGCAATCCACTCAGCTATGCTTCACGAACATCCTCCTCCTTCCAGAAAAAAGCTAAGCTTCAGACTATATATTAGATTGGGGGATTCATTGCAAAAATTCATGGTCTACTACTCTTTGAAAATTGCGAATGGGCTAACTTCCAAAGTAGACGCTTGAAGTCAACAAGCCTCAGTAAATCCGCATCCGGCCATCCATATTATTCATAAGCAAGCAAGTGCATCACAAGATAGTATCCTCTGCATCGAATTACTCTCCCCTTCCCAAACCTATCCCCAAAGGGTCGTGGCTACCTTTTCTTATTGAAAGAGGGTGAAACCGCCTTCTTCTTTTCCACTTGGAATAAGGGAAGTAGAGGAGGAGGAGTACTGAAGTTCTGAGTCGAGGTGAGTCATTAGAGGGGGCCCTATCTCACGAGTGAATGAAGTGACGAGAAATATATAATCGAGCAAGAATCCAAAATATAAGAAGAAAATGTGTGGTCAGATCAAATAGCCTTCACTTGCTGGCCGGATGCGAGGACATCAATAAGGCAAATATGGTATGAATGGAAAATTCTGATGATAAGAACGAGAAAAAGAAAAGAAGAATGAAAAATATTTAGTCTAATTAGATATGAAAGGAAGGCAACAACATGAGATATACTAGTGGGCCAATGTTGTAATGAAGGACACGTCTCATCGCTTTAGCCAATCAGGACACTCTGGTATCCGAAAAACAAGGCATAGCCCGACAGCTAATATAATATCCAGGTTTCCTTCCTTTTATGATATCAGAGATGCAATGCTTGCATCGCTTATTAGAACATAAAACGAAAGACTTCTAGCTACAAATAGCCAAGTCTTGAGGAAGACTTTCCCAGACAAACCGATAGGACAAAAACCCTGCCTTTACTAGTCTAATGTTCTTGGTTCGACTGCAAGTTGATCTTGTTGTCTCATCTTCTATTCAATCTAATTGTGATGATAGAAACCAAGAGATCCCACTAGCCATCTGCGGAAGAGATCAAATACAACGGAAGCGTAGGACCTTCAACACTAGGATGATCCTGAGAAAGTGAAATATGATCTTTGCGTGTGAGATGATCGATGATAAGGCCCATCACCAAAACTAGGTCATTCGATTTAGTTAGCCTTGTCCAATCGAATCCCATTCTATTCTATTCTTCACTCATTCTGTCCGGTCTATTTTCAAGTACAACCATTCTGTGCGAGGTCGTACGACTTCCCATAATGCTTTTCCAGTGCGTCACTCAAAGCACGCCGCCTATCCGGCCTCCTGTGGATAATGACATCTTCTTCCAGGCCCGAAACATGACAGATTTCCCTGTTGATTCAACATGAACTCCTTCTGACTCTAGTCCAGATAATGATGGATGGCTTGATTGGGTCGTGTCGTCTGCTTATTCTTTCTAGGGGACTCATGTTAGTTCGTGCAAGGCAAGAGCAGTGAATTCATTCTATTGTGGTATGTCTTATCACACATCTATTTTCTTAAGAAAAGGTTGTCTTTATTAAATATATAACCTTTGATTATATATACTAGTTGCGCTTCGTCCGGAGAGATCTTTCATCATCAACTTCACTCTACCCAGAACTTTGTCTACTATCGACAACTCTGCCTCTTCTCTCATGCTTTCTCGCACTAGCACCTTTTATTAAATATATACAAGCTTTGAATATCATGTTGCATGTCTATCTAACATGCCATGGTTGTCAAGCTGTCGATCGAATCAATCAACAAAAGGAGGTAGGTAGCTCCTATGTCAGTGAAGTAAAAAGCAAGAGGACTGGTTGGTAAGAAGAGGATGAATCATCATCATACCCATTGCGATTTCTATAAATACATAATTATGAGACGTTCATGCTCACCCATTGTATAACTCATGAAAATCTTCTCTGCGAGCGATGCCCCTCGCTTTTAGTGAATCCCTCGCTCTCCCTCGGCCGGCTCACTTTTCCTCTGCTCACCTGTCGAACTTAGTCAACTACTGTCTCATACCCTTTACACTATAAGCTTGCTGGTGGGTGTGAGATGTAGCAGAGATTCTCTAAGAAGGGGATATATCAGATATGTCCTTTCAGTGAGATTACGAGGTTTAGATCTCGACAAGGATTCCTCAAGGCTAGCCATGTTTAGCTTCTAGGCTTGCTTCCTGCATATTTTTAGGCAATCTCGAAGGGATGGAGCCGTCAACAGTGATAGTCTGCAGTTCTTTCCTTATCCCATAACTTTCTTGCCTATATGGAAATAGTGACAGTCAAATTCCACCAACCCCTCCTAACTAAAAGAGAAAACCCATCATCTTTACATCATCCCATATCCCCTTGGTACCAGTCTCGTAAATGATAGACCTCGTTGTGAGGTAGGATATTCAAAAGTAGTATTGTGCGTACTTATTTATATAGGCTCTTGATGTCTTGGCCTTTCCTGCTTCGTACTACTGATACGTGTCCATAGGTCGAAGAAAGCAGTTCCTCACAAGTGACTAAGAGAGATCTCTCTCCTACAACTTTTGAATAGGGTAGGGTCAAAACCAACCTAAGCAAGCATGTTCCGACAAGAGAGACAGAGTCTAGAGGTATGCAAAAGAGAAGGATTTGCTGAAAAGTCAGGAGACAACTAGGGACAATGCTATAGTTAGAGTTGCGAGGAGGAGGAAAGATTTGCTTCGAGGAGTGAGGGTAGCTAATCATGCAGTCCAGATAATAGTTCGACGAAGGCGAATATAATTAATAAAGAACGTCAAAAAATGCTAATAGTTCTAATAGTATAGTAAACAGTCAACGATAGCTTTAGTTGAATATCTGCACTATGCCCAAGGTAGGATCAACGTTGACATAGTAGGTCTATGATTAATTCACCCACGTTAGTGAAAAGATGTATTTAAACTTTGAGGGAATATATATCTAGTTAGGGGTGGGATGAACCAGAAGCATCTCAGGAAGCAAAAGTGTGTCTGAGACGATCAGAAGATCTGCGGTAGCAACTGTGAGAGGCCAGCAATGGAAACAAAGGCAGACTCGAAAGATCAACATCCGGTCGTGCACAAGTGACTAGGAAGGTGGTCACAATATCTAATCCCTCCCTGCCCGAAGTTTCTATATAATAAGTCGCTTCCCTCAGTGAGAGGAAGTAGCCCTCATTAAAATCAAAATAAAAAATATGGAGGCCAAGGATGACTCAATTTGCTTTGGGATGGAGGTGAGTAAGCAATATATAAAATGAGATTACAGAAACCCTTCAATAAACCTTCCCCTTTTCCCTACCCTAGGCTAATTGTCAGGAGAGAGTGGAAATCATGTGGCGTGACTACCTAGTCCCTTGTTTACTTTCCCCGAATGCCCACCTTGTTTACTACCTACCCTCGCATCCTTAACCTTGTGGAAGGATAGGTAGTAGTGGAAGGATAGGTAGTAGCTAAAGGAATTCTGATATGAGGGGGCTTTTGGCGGGATCGTCGCTTAGTTCGAAGTTGACCTTATGGTTTGCGTGCATACCTTGTCAGACTAGTGAAGGCTAGTAGAAAAACCAAGTTCGATCGGCAGACGAATCCTAGGTCGCTTTATCTGTAAAGTTATCTTGATGCTTGTAGAAGCCATCCTTAGCCCTTGTAAGATGTCACCATCGTCATGACGAATTCAAAATAATGAATAAATAAGAGAATCAACCCCTCTCTCAGATGTTTCCTATCCCCTATACTATATTTCTGAAGCCCTAGGATTTTTTTGGGAACTCTTAAAGAAAGAATTGACAGTCGTTTACCATCAAAGGTGGTCTCGCATGCGGGTGGGTGCTTGTAATCAGCTGAAGGGAGCAAGGCAAATAGCCTCACCACCTGCAGCGGAGCAAAGGAAAGGATCGACGCACTCAGATTTCCCCATAATGTTCGACTATATCTTGTTTACCAGTGAGAGTGGTCGTCGTCCCGCCAGTTCTCATCTCGCGTCGCTGCTTAAGCTTTGATGAAGGACATGCAATTGTTGAATCCCACCTATTCTCATCTCATGTCACCACCACGGGTTTGGATAAGATAATAGGTGAAAATCAGTCTCGACGAAGGCTCGAAAGGCAGCAGAGAGAATGCTAGCACCAAGGAAGGAAATATCGATATCGATATCGTTTCGATACAATGTCGATACCGATATATCGCCGATATATCGGCGATATATCGACGCATATCGCCGAAACCCGGTATCCATTAGGCATTTTCTCCTGTCGATACCCGATATCGTCCATATCGGCGATATATCGGTGACCTGTCGATACCGATATATCGCCGATATATCGCCGATATATCGCGATATGGCGATCCCTGGCTAGCACGCCATAAATATTGACGGAGGTCTCAATCCATATTATCTGACTACCATATCACCATATCCTTAGAAAGCACGTTGAGATCCATATGACTCGAAGCATAGATGGGGGTATCAACATAATAGAGGCTGCTATGTATTGGCTTTCCACGGTGGTCTACTACTATTATATCTATATTGTCAGGGAGGCAAGAAAGCGGGAAGGTTGGGCCAAGAAAAAGTCCTTCCTGTCAAGAAGAGAGAGAAAGCTGAGGGTTGGCTCTTCCTCTTTGATCTAGACAAAGATGGATGAACAACAACACTGAGCCCTAATATATAATCTAGTTTGGCAGGGTTGATCAACATTCAGTAGAGGAGTGATGACAACTGCGATACTTGATCCACTCTGCTTAACGAGGTGAAACTAACGAAGAAAGCCGCTTAACAAAAGAGAGAGAAGGGCATGTCTTTGAGAGGCAGACAATGGGAATAGATAAGCAGAAAAGTCTTGCAGTTTCCTTAGAGGAAGAACAACTTAGACAAAGCATAGGTCTTCTATGGCGACTAGGCAAGTGGAGCTCTTCCTTCTACTCGAGATATCATTTTCTTTCTACTAGTATCCCCCCTGAACCCCCCCCCCTCTTATATACTAGTTGCTCCTATGCCCCCACTACCCAGTAGGGCAGGACCATCCTGCCACGAGACGTGCGAGACAATTATATAAGTCAGTTAGTCGAGAGAAGAGAGTTGAAAATCACATGTCCCTCTTGTCGACACTTGCCTTTCCCCTAAATAAATAGTTATAGCCCTTGATCCCCATCCTTATATTCGACCTAGAGAGTAGAGAGTGCCGGCTTCCACTGCCCCTCCCCATTGTCCCTTTCAGACGATCTGTCCACCCAACTGCACGATAGAGATCCCTAATTATCACAACGTGCGTAGGGGTACTCTCTATCTCCTCTGACAAAGAAGCCAAAGAATCCCTTCCCCTTATCCACTACTCATATTTATGGTTGACCTATAGAGGATTTGCTTCGGATTGTTTAAGCAACTTATGTAATCGTTGACCTCTTGCCAATTGATTCTGACTAGTTTTGTCAAGATCAGAAGGGAGCTGTGGAACTATTACTTCTAACTCCACAAATTGAGTTAAATGCCATTTTCATTTGTTGGCTACTTGCATCTTGAATTTAAGTCGTGGATCCCGATAGAAAGGCACCCTACACGCTGGAGGTAAGGTCTCACTGAAGGATGGGGGATAGTCTCTGAGGTCCCTTCCTTTGTGCTCTGCTTTCTTCAATGGACTTTGATTACCCTAGAAAAGTGATCATCCGTACTTTTCTGATAAATACATATAAAAAAAATGACAAGATTATATATTATGGAAAAGAAGGATCAGGATCCCTTTGATTTAAGCATGCCCGACCGGACTTGTGTCACCTTGCACCATATGTCCATATGTACTTCATGGAATTGATGTTAGGGCAAAGTTGTTGAGCTCTAGTGGATCGAGGGAAGTACGAGCGTGAGTAAGATGCAATGAGACGACTCGTCTATATCCTTAAGGAGAGTTTATAGACTGATTTCCTAGGAAAGCATACTACCGGATCACAGGCTAAACATAGCACTTAAAGCTCCAGAGGAAGGCATCGACTAATCACTAACTACCTAATCTGAAGGCTTTCTAGGAGACTGGGTC
Source organism: Ottelia alismoides (assembly GCA_037367405.1). Classification (NCBI taxonomy): domain Eukaryota; kingdom Viridiplantae; phylum Streptophyta; class Magnoliopsida; order Alismatales; family Hydrocharitaceae; genus Ottelia; species Ottelia alismoides. Next base: position 859,117 of record JAZKJV010000139.1, read on the forward strand.
TTTATGTTTAGAATCCATCTCGTGAATGGAGTACCAATTCCACCACTTATTATGCTTCTTAAAGAAGATCAAAAGTCCTTGTCCAGAACCCCAATTGTGCTTTCTTCCTTTTGTTTTGGATAGAGGGCAAAGGAGGAATTGTTAGGGATTTTGCTGGAACTGCGCTCTCTACTCTATTCAGAGAAAAAAGACTTCGAACTAAAGAGAGCCAAAGCGCCTTGTTTCCTGCTCCTAGCTTCTTGTTTCATGTATCTAGTTTCAGGAGAAGTGCAGTATTATTATGTGAAATCACTTGAATTTTAAATTATTTACTTGCTTTAACTACTCATGCTATGGATGTGGGAGCATTAACCCCTTTCCTTTGGGCTTTTGAGGAGCGGGAGAAATTGTTGGAAGTCTATGAAAGAGTCTCGGGAGCCAGGATGCATGCCATTTTCATACGATCTGGTGGAGTGGCACAAGATCTACCTCTTGTCCTATGTCGAGATATTGATTCCTTCACACAACAATTTGCTTCTCGTATCGACAAATTAGAATAGATGTTAACCGGCAACCGTATCTGGAAACAACGATTAATGGATATTGGTACTGTCACTGCACAACAAACAAAGGATTGGGGATGCAATGGTGTAATGTTAAAAGGTTATGGGGTATGCTGGGATTTGCAAAGAGCAGTACCTTACGATGTTTATGATCAATTGGATTTTGACATACCGGTATGTACCAACTGACTATTCTATCTAATAGGCTATTAGAGTATTTATAGTACTAAGACCCCCCGGAAGTAATGCATCTATCTAATAGGCTAATAGAAAGATAATAGTCTGTCCTATATTTGATTATCCAGAAAGATAATCATAAATGAAAAAGAGATGCTTATGTTGGTACGAGACAGAGCGACAGACTAGATAGTGGTAAAATGTGCGTTAAAGAGAGTTGATATCGGGCGGACGATATCACTAAAAGGTAGTAGTAGGATAAGCAATTAAATAGCCGTAGCATTACAATTATTTTAATAGTGTAGGGCTATATTATATGAGACTTTCCTCCCCCTACTGTATGTTTGAAGCTGAGGTTTCAACAACAGAGGCAAATTCTATCTCACTCGTTAGTCACAGAGTCCAAATTTGCTATCTCACTTGCTAGTCATGATATTCCAAAATCCTGTATATTTGATATAATTCCAGTTCAAACACAAGATCTGAAGCACCTATGAGAAATGTGGACTCTCTGCTGGCGACTTTTTATATACAAAGAGGTTGAGAAAGTATGTGAATCTTGAGGAGATCATGGCATGGCTTTCTCGCTAGTCACGATCTTCCAGAATCTCGTATGCTCGATTTAATTCCAATTCAAACATGAGATCTGAAGCGCCTATGAGAAATCTGGACTCTCTGCTAGCGACTTTTTATATACGAAGAGGTTGAGAAAGTATGTGAATCCTGAGGAGATCACGGCATGGCTTTTTCACAATCAAATCCTCTTGTCCCTAGCTGTGGAGGAAAGTCTACTAATCATCAATCACTCCAATGAGTTCATTGACCCTCTTCTGGTGATTCATCAGTCCCATGGGAAGTCTCAAAATGGACTCCTGAGTAGTGGAGGGTTTTGAGCTCTTTATGAAGGGGTGGAGTTCATCTTTCATCCCAGAGGGGGGACTGATTGACTCCTTGGCACCTTTGGGCTTCACTACGCCTCACTGAATTATCCTTTTGAGATAAGAAAAGTAGTCAATGTCCTTGGAATGATGGGAAGGAAGCGAACTATGCTGATAATGATATGTTGTCAACTTGCTTTTCAACTGAGAGGTCAGCAGTGCACACCTTGAAGTAGGAATTGTACTCTGATATTTGCATTCGCTAGTACAAACATAGATCGACGAGTCGAGAAGCTCTTTCGGTCCCATTGCCTATCAAAAGAGAAAGGCTCAGTGACCTTTTGAAAAGGTTGGAGGGTTCTCTCGATGAGATCTCAGACGATCTCATTCATTCACGAGTTGGTGGATTCTCGGACCAATCTTCACCAGACTCTTTTTCTTATATACGTTGAAAGTAGGCCTCAGAAGGTCATGGGATGCATCTCACACTCACTAGAGGACATTGAGTACATGTCTGAACTCGTATACTTTCTACGTAATAAGCTTGTTCGTCGCTATATATATATATATATCCTTGTCGACATTCAGGTCAGAGATCTAGAGGTCCTCAAGATAAACTGGAGATAGGTGCAGCCATACTAGATATGCTATTTTCAAGGATGGTAAGGAGGGTCTGATGTCTCAATAGCAGATCTTGCAATACGTAGAAAAAATACAGATTGGCTCTGCACTCACTTAAGCCAGGACTTTGATTTCCAAGTCTCTATTCCATCCTCATTCCCATGCCTCTGACTACTCTATCCTTTCTCTCCTTAATCCAAGCAAGCCATTTCTCTCTATAAATGTTATGCTAACAAGAAAAGTCCCGAAGGGTTCAAGTTTTCGCTTTTGAGGAGGTGCATCTGACATAGATGGAAAAGTGATCTCACCTGACCTTGCACATGTGAGAATAACTCCTCCAACCTTGAAGGTCCATGCCTCCTAGAGCTCCTTCTGAAGCGAATCATATTCACCAACAAACAAAAGGTGCTACGAGCTCCTCTCCGCCTCATCTGCAGATTAAGGATCCTAGCCACTCTGTCGACCACCTGAAGCTCTGCCATGTGCTCGAGCTCTTCCCTTCCCTCGTAGGTCTCACCCCCGGAGTGCCTCCCCGTGCTCACCACACCGGTTGTGTGTCGGCCAAGAACTCAAAGCGCCATCAGGACCGCGAGTCAGCTAACAGAGGACAGACATCCTCGAAGTTCACTTGGAGTCATCGACCGAGAAAGAAGAATGAAGAGGAGAGGGCACGCTACAGTCTCCGTCTGAATGGCCTTCTCCTCTTCATCTGAGCCGTAGATTTCCTCACCTGAGCCTCCCAACCTTGGGTGGACTCGAAGCTCCATGAAGCAACCACATGGAGAGCTCAACTCTCAAGCATAGCGTGCTTCCCGAATCTCAACGCCCCCATGTGCCCCTCACATGGTATGCGGCATTCTACATCAGACGTCTTTGCACCTTCACCGATTCACAGAACGACCAGCCACGTGAATCTTTCACGTGACCTGGTAATTTTACAGATGCACCCCTTCAGACTTCTGAAAATTACGTTTATGCCCCTGCCTTGGGTAATTTGCATTAGATATCCCTCTGGCTTGGAAATATTACGGATAAGTCCCTGATAAGACCAATTTGATATAGAATTCACAATTTTATTGCATTTCAGTCCTTGGAACTTGTTTTTATCATATCTTTGTCATTTTCACTTCAATCTTGACGTACACTGTCATTTTGAAGCTCTTTGAATGTTCTAACACTTTACATTATTTATGGACATATCAGAACTAGTTTGAATTAAATTATTATTGGAGTTAATTGTATATGCAGGTCTAATTTGGTATATATTTGCAATTAAATTTTGGAAAAAAATTATCACTTTATGCATGGGCATAATTGAGGAGGCTTCTTGATATTTATTCCCTGATTTACTTTGATTAAAATTTACTTCTTGAGGGATTAATATTACAGGGAACTTGGAGCTACAAATTTAGGGATCTATTTAAATATTTGTGGACTAATCTTAGTAAACATTTGATTGATTTAACTCGAACTTTAGCTCATAATATTGGATTTTTATCAATCAATTTTATTTGTATTTATTCTATAGATCTATGAATCATTTGGGAGATTATTGATTACCAAATTGAGGATAAAAATATACATACTCACATGTCCTTTTCTCTGACTTTTCATTCTTCTTTTATTTTCTTGTTATTTGTTATCTTTTTCTTGCATTTATTTTTTGACACGGAAATTAGCATTGAAATTAGTTAAATACTTAAATAAATTTAAACCAAGCAACTAAAGTATCGTTGTTCCTTGAGTTCGACCTTGGTATACTTACCAAGTTAAATTTGCCACATAATCAAAAGTGTGGTTTTTGAAGAATTGATTTCTGCCTCCAATACTAGAACTCGACTCTATTAGGAGAGGTAGAAAATTGGCTCATCACTCCTCCACGGACCTGAACTGATTGGCCACCATCGAGTTTCAAAATCCCGTGTGGGAGGATATATCAATCCAATGGGCATTCGTAGCTTTCCACACATGATGGATGCATGTGCAATTGTAGAAGAGATAGTCCAGGTCCTCATTGCCGCTCCCACACAATGAGCAAGCGGTGTTAGTCCCTTGCACCAGCACCGCTCTTCTGGCCTTGGTCAAAATATGCTCCCGTCTATGAAGCCAAAGGAAAATCTTCCACTTGAGAGGGACCTTCAGTGTCCACATCAAATTGCAATCACGCTCCAATACGCCCTGATCAAAAGGCATGTTGGAGGACAATGCCTTATAAGCTTTCTTCAAAGTGAAATGACCATCTCTCCATACCCAATGATCGTGGCCAACAGATGGACCAGAGCAGCCCGCAATCATCTCAAACATGTGCAGGAACTCATCAAAACGTTGCTCTGAAAAAGGCGATGAAAAACGCAGCATCCACATATCATCAATCCAAGCATCCCTCGCATGCAGCTCACGGTTCTCTGCCAACGAGTACAGATGAGGGAAAATCTCATGTGGCAGTCCATTTATGTATTTTACATATTAGGTCCTCATTTATGAATCCAATCACAAAATAAAACCTCAGCTTTCAAAGTAACAAGTTGGGTCCTGAGTCTGTTATCTAAATACAAAATTGCCACCGTTGAAAAAAATTAAATGGAGAGACAAAATTAACCATGGGCCTTTCGCCAAACTCCTCGATCCCTTCCCATATTCCCCCTTTCTCCTCATCCTCCTCCGCTGCAAACCCACAACCTCTCCTCATGCAGCAGTAGCAACACACCCCACCACCACCTCCACTTGTCTTCATGTAGCAGTAGCATCGGATCCCCACCCCCACAACCTCTACTTCTCATCATATAATTGCTCCCCTCTCCTCTCCAAAGCTCTGCTTCCAAGAACGGCATCAGCGGCAACGGACACAGGTATGATGAACGACACCTACTTCGTTGAGACCAATGAGATCCTCTCATGGATCAATATCGCTCTCCGCTCCAATCTCTCCAGCATTAAAGAGGTTGCGTTTGGAGTAATACAATGTCAAATGTTGGATATGACTCATTCCGGAATTGTTCCTATGCACAAGGTAAATTTTAATGCAAAAACAGATTATGACATGCTTCAGAGTTGCCACCAGCCAAAACTCATTTCATCTAATTTTGAGCACCATGATCCTAGAGAAAAATTGTGATCCCCCAAACTTTTCAGCACAAATAATTACAACATTCCAATTTAGTTTTCTACAACAAGACTATCTTCAATCCATGCTCAAACAAGTAGCCAACAAGCACCACTCGCTTCTTCACATCGTAAAGACTCTTTCATTAAGAGGTTCTAAGATAAATACTTTATCTATAAATATTTGATCCCCCACACCAAACTCGAAAAATCCACTGATTACCACTGCCAAAGCCTTCACTAAGCCATACCTCCTATAAAGAGATATCACATCCAAACAAGCCGAAGTGAGTTGCAAAAGTTCACTATCCACCCACACCAAATCCTCCAGGTTATCCATAAATAGCATTGGGATGGCACATGCCAACAAAGAACATGTGTCTCCCTCTTCCCAAACTCCCCGTGTACGATGACACTCCCTACAGCAACCAAGAATCATGCACACCTTGCTTCTTTAGGTCATAAAGACTCTTGTGTTAAGAGGTTCTAAGATAAAGCCTTCATCTATAAATATTTGATCCCCCCACCCCAAACTCAGAAAATCACTGATTAACACCACCAAAGCCTTCACTAAGCCATACCCCCTATATATAGATATCACATCCAAACAAGCCGAAGTGGGTTGCAAGAGTTCACTATCCACCGACTCCAAATCTTCTAGGTTATACATTAACAGCATCGGGATGGCACACGCCAATAAAGAAGACGTGTCTCCCTCCTCCCAAACTCCCATTATACGATGAAACACCCTACTGCAACCAAGAATCATGCACGCCCCGTCCCCATCCATCCTTGACCCCCTTAAAACAAAGCCCCCCATTCATATTACTTTGTGCAAGCCCATGGTATGAAAAGGAAAACCAACCCGAGAATCCAACTCCCACCTCAAGCCGTCTACCGAAACCATGGACGTAAAGCCAAACACCTTTGACTGTACAACATCAGCAGGATCCTCCGCGACACCTAGGTCATGCACAACATCAAAACCAAAACAACATTCTCCGATCCTTCAGTTACACACTTCAACAAGCCCTAAATAAGGGGATTCGATAGAAAAGGGTCAACCCAAATAAGATATCTACATTTCCTGGATAGGCTTGCCCATTCAGATCCTCCAAACCCGGCATGGCCCTTGACGAATCACTTCCTACCAAGGTTTTAAAAAATGTGAGACAGATCAAGATGGTTTTCCATTGTTCAGGCGAGGTGTAAACCTGAAGACAGTTGAGACGCAAGCCTCGATTTATAAAGGAAAATATGCATAAAGATACAATTAAACATAACTATATATATTTATAAATTATAAATTTAAATATTTCCTAACATATTCATCGGATGTGTTATAAACTTGTAAATATGTAATATTCTTTTGTATGAGATGCCTCGAGTCCTAACTTGTATTGTCATGCATATACAATGCAGGGCTTATTATGTAACATATGACATCCCTAAATGTTGGCGGGCGAAGCCCATCGTCCATGTACGGCGCCTCTTGGTATGCGTACATGCAAACAAAATTAGCTACTAACATATTAACATACGCAATATACAATGTCGATATGCCTTAAATCCTAACCATATGTTCTGTCGAACCTAGTTGCAAAACAGTCTTATGCACTTCTCTACTCCCCCGCCCCTGTCATACTATACCCTATCAGCATGAGGGTCTCGAAACGATTTTTTTTACATTATTGGACACATCAACACCCAGGAGTTGCTTGTTCCGAGATTGGTCGTGTTTGTGCATGTTTGCTTCTGTTACTCGCAACATACAATATGTTGTATTATATATGTTATTTGGCTATCATATAGCATGTTGTATAGTATATGTTATGTGGAATTGTGATTTAGGACATACATATATTACTAACATACAACCTGTTAAGCATAAAAATATAAATGTGTATAACAAATTATATTGTTAATAATTAATATTATACTTAAAATATCAAAATTAATGTAGCATAATATATACATTTTAGTACTAAACCATGTACAACCCGAGGCAGTACCTCAAGCAAGTGAGGCGCATGTCTCGCCCAGGTTGCCTAGGGTTATAGCCTCGACATCTCGAGGCACATTTTCTAAAACCATGCTTCCCACCACCCTATGGGATCCCTCTAATTTCAAACCCCAATTCACAACTATTGGATTACCAAATATCGATTCCTCCTAGAAGGTTGGGATTGGTTCTCGAAAAAGCGATGACAATTTCAGTTCTCATGCAATCATCAACCACTCCATTATCAATGTCATCTTAACCAGCGGGTCAACTCTGGCCACTGCCTGCTCCAACCTAATGGCATATAAAGCTACCAAATCAGTGTTGCCACTGGAAACATCGAGTCCTCCACAATGGCATCCTGAAACCACTGAGAAGGTTACCATGTCGACCCGACAATCATATGTGTCAGAAGGCTCAATCCTGACCCACTCAAGAGGCATATCCACACCTCCGACGACTCCTCAGAGGACATGTCAAGAGACCTCATCTCAACCTCCATCATGGAAAGCAAGACATTGATTAAGGACCAATCCTTGTACCTCAACAGGCCCCAGGCATCACCACCGAGCAATTTCTTCATGTGGTCAAGGCACCATCCTTCACGCATGGCCACATCTAGGTTTCTAATGCAATGGTATCCCTACCGTGCAGAAAAGAAAATCTGCAACCTCTGAATTAAATTTCCATGAGCATCAATAAATGCAGACTTGATAATTGCATGTAACTTCCTCCAAATGTCAGACTGATCACAGAAGTCCTGCCAACGTTCCTCTTGCTACAACGAAAGCAAACTAGCGAACGGACATACTACCTTGTTAGATGGTTGTGCACACCATAACAAAAAAAGATCCCCCTACCTCCTCTCTCAGCCATTGCCTCCCATTATCATTGAGGACTTCGCCTTCCTCCCCTCTCTCCTCGACCTTCAGCATCTTGGTCCACTACCCCCTCCCTACTGCTTCCCCTCACCTCACTTGCTCTTGCCCCTTGCCCACCCCTCTTCATATAATGATTAGTTCGATATGGATAATCTTCACATTCCACATCTCTTGTCTTTTGTTTATTACCTCAAGCTTTGTCGTCGTGAATATATCATGGATAGTTGGATATGAATTAGGCATTTTTAACCAAGTACCGATTTCAGTCCTCTTTCCTATAAAATTCAACACATACCCTCACCCTCCACATGATATATGCATACCCTTCATCTCTCCTTCCCATACTCCATTGATCTATTAATCCATGACCCGTCATGTTGCAAAACTATCACCCCAATGGATTATTGCTTCTTATGATTTTATTTTTTTAAAAGGAAAATCAGCTACCTACAAACAACTTAAATCAAAACAGAAAACAGTCAATTAGCTAGCACTTCAAGATGATTAATGCCACAAATAGTCAGCCCAAAAGCAACCTCAAATACATACATCACCAGCCTCTCTTAAACATCTACACAATAACAACAAAGCTTTCCCACAATAACAACAAAGCTTTCCCACATTAAGTAGGGTCAACAACACGGATTCTTTGCCTCAATTCAGATATATCTTGGGTCATTTTCAGGCTTAGATCCAAAAAAACTAAGATCCCTTCTGATAGTCTCATTCCAACACTTCTTGGGCCTTCCTTACCCTCTTTTAGTCAGCTCAACATCCAAAATCTCGCATCTTTTCTAACTAATGCAGCGGTCGGCCTCCTTTTCAAAGGACCAAACCTCTCTTAAACAACTAAAAGAAAAAAAATGATTAATCAATCCTTTCAACCAAATCAACCCTCGTAGAAGTCCATTCCTTCCGAGATTTGGCACAATGATTCCCGCAACTATGTGCAAGTGAAAAGCAAAAAACCATCTAGGTGAGGTTTTCCTTGTGGGCCACAAACAACCTCTTCTTTCTGTGTATGCCTACATTCACCTTTCTAGAAATGAAAGGGTGAAAAAACATGCCCGGCCATTGATACACCATATTCATATAAAGAAACATTTGAGTGCAAGTCAAACATCAGTAATTACTTCCAAAGGAGAACAAAGGTATGAACCTGAGGTCCTGAGTTGTTGCACACCCAAATATATCATTAATTATACATAAATGAAATCATGAGACAACAACAAAGCCTTTTCCCACATTAAGGTCGGCTACATGGATTCTTTACCTCCATATCTATCTTGGGTCAATCTCGGACTTAGATTCAAAAAATTAAGATCCCTCCGTATAGTCTCATTCCAACACTTTTTGGGTCTTCATCACCATCTCTTAGATGGTTCAACATCCCAAAACCCGCAATCCTAACAGGTGCATCAGCTAACCTCCTTCGCAAATGGTCAAACAACCTTAAGCGGTTTTCTCGCATCTTATCCTCGATCAAAGCTACACCAACTTTCCTTCTGATTGCATCATTCCGACTCCGATCTTTACGTGTGTCTACACATCCACCTTACCATTTTCACTTCTAATACTGTCATTCTCTGCACATGTCTATGGTTCACATGCCAACATTCAGATCCATGGAGCATAGCAGGTCTCACGGCTTCTTTGTAAAACTTTCCTTCGATTTTCAAAGGAAATTTCTTATCACAGAGAACCGTAGAGGCTCCTCTCCACTTTAGTGAACATGCATTCTATTAGTAACATCTCCATCAATTTCCCCATCATGTTGCAAAATAGATCCCAAGTATCTAAAAGGATCTCTCTTCTGAATGTTATCGTCACTAATCTTCACCTCGATTCATTCACCATTGCTTCCATCAAAAGTACACTCCATATCTTCGGTCTAAATCCTACTTATACGAAATCCATTAGTCTCCAATGCATGTCTCCAGACCTCAAGCTTCTCATTTACTCCACCTCTAGTCTCATCAATCAACATAATATCATCAACGAATAACATACACCAAGGTATCTCATCCTGAATGTGACTTGTCAACTTGTCCATAATCAAAGTAAAAAGGAATGGACTCAAAGCATAACCTTGATGCAGACCAATGTTGATGTCAAAATAATCAGTCTTCTTAGACCATATCCTTACACAAGATGAAGCCATATCATATATATCTGTAGAGATATATTCGTATTTATGTATTATTTTCTCAGTTTACTTTTCTTTCGTCTATCTTATGTATTTTACACATAGGTCTCTCCTCTATATAAGAGAGCATAGGGTTCCATGGACTAACAAGTTACTCATTTTTCCCAACATGGTATCAGAACGGCGGTCCTAGACCGGAGCTCTCATACCCAGAAACCCTAACCCCACCATCGTGTGCCCTCTCTCTCCCTTCTTCTGCCGTCGTCACACCATACTCCAGGGGGAGACGCCCTCTAGTGGGCACTGTCGCCGCACCCTACCCTTCTAGAGGGTGTTGATGTTGCATCCCCTCCTCCAGCGGGTGCCGCAGCACCCCTTTTCTTCATCGGGCGAAGCGGGTGCCGCTACACCATCTCCCTAGGGTGTCGTTGCTGCACCCTGATCACCTTCGGGTGCCGCCGCACCTCTAAAAGGTGTCGTAGCCGCACCTCCCTCTAGGGTGCACCGCTGTTAGGTGCACTGTTGGTCTTCAGGTGTAACGCCATCGTACACCCGCCTTCGACCTTTTGTTGATGGGATTAGTTGCTTGCGTCTATACATGCAACCAAATCCCCTTATGTCTGTGTAGATAAAAGTTTGCTAATCTACAACCCGAGTCTTCTTTAATTGGCAACATATCAGAAAGTAAAGCAGATATCCCCGCCACAGGCGCCTTCCGTGATCCAACGCCAATAGTCAAGATGGATGGGTCAAATTACGAGTTATAGGCCATGCAGTTCATGAGCCTGATGTAGTCTATGGGTAAGAAGCATATTCTTACCGAAGAAGAGCCGAAGGAGAAGACACGGACGCATGCCTCCTGGAAGGCGGACGATGCCTACGTACAAGTTTGGCTATCTGATACACTAACACTAGAGATAACAAATGATGTTCTGCATCAGCCCACTGCAAAGGTAATGTGGGACATTCTTGTTGCGACCTATTCGCAGGCAAAGAATGAAACAAAGATTCTACAACTCCAGCATGACATTTTTACCATAAAGCAGAATGGACGGTCTTCTTCGTGCACATTACATGGCCCTAAGGGGGATGTTTGAGAGGCTCTACAGTTTTATGCCTCTCACAACAACCCCTGAACAACAAATTACATATCAGAATATCATAATGGTTGGTGTGTTCCTAGCATCACTAGATTCACAACACGAGGTAGCATCTTCCAAGATCTTGGCGGACGCTAATATTCCTCCCATGAAGGAAGCCTTCCGCAGATTGAGCAAAATCAATGTTTCATCCCCTACTCTAATGCCAAATCCATCTGCTATGGCAGCCTTCCGAGGAAAGGGGGTACATCTCAGTTCAGTGGTCGTGGACCACATGATAGAGGAGGCCGTGCCCGTTCACCCTACACCTATTGTCACCGCTCTGAGCATGCAGAGGAAACATGTTATTCCAAGCATGACTTCCCAGCATCCGCATGCGTTGCGGAACAGGGTACAACTCCAGCACCTCCGTCTTCCTCCGAGCAGACTGTTGGAGTATTTGGTTGTGTGCCATATGTATGGGAGATGGGTAAATGGATCTCTCCAGGATCCATTTACCCCATCCAGAGTTTAGTACCACATCTACCACTTGTGGGATGTGGAGATTCCGTGGGTGCTATATATAGAGCCACATGCCCCGGTAGTCCATTGAGAAAAGTGCAATAGATACACCAACCCTCTGAGGCATTCTCCTGTGGTTTCATCCCGCTCCATAGGGAGTAGGGTTCCACGTAAAATTCTTATGTGTTCTTCCATGTTTATTCATTCTCTATTATGCTCTGTTTATCAATTATCGCTTCCGCTTCTTGTTTTCTAACATGGTATCAGAGCAGGTTCGATTCTCGAGGATTTCATATTTGTTGGTTTTATTCGAGATTCGATTTATAAAATTGAGATACAGTTCTGGGTTTCTATCAAAACCCTATTTTTTGAAGCCTGCAATTTCATTCAGTTCTGAAGATCCCGATCTCTTTCCCGCAAGCCGACGACCACCACATTTTTTTCTGGAACCTTATTCTTCCATATCCAAATCCGGTTATGTTCCAAAGGGGCGATGCTCTAGCAGGCGATCGCTAGGGCTTCTGCATCACGCTGCAGAGGCGATGCATGCCCCAAGCACGCAGGCAGCTCCCTCTCAAGACTCTCTCTAGGCCGCGAGCAGAGGCGCCCCTCTCCAGCGCCAAACACTCTCAGTCTCTCTCCAGGCCGCCCGCGTTGGGGATGCAGTTGCGGCTCAGGCGGAAACCCCGCTCCGGGCGATCTTCACGATCTCGCGAGGAAAACCCTCGCAACAACACAGAGGCACCCCTGTACAACCTTCGCGCGCGCTTTCTCCCACGCACGCCCCATCGGGCGACCGCACAGCGATAGGCGACGCAACCTCCCATCGCGCATCCAGCTGCACCATTGCGAAGCTGACCCCTCCTCTTGTGCACATCCATACGATCATATCCCAAAGGCCGCCCCTCCTCCTGGTCGATATTGGCCTCTCTCCTGCTAGTAGAGGTGGCATGTAAAGGCCCCAAATCAGGGGAGGCGACGCTTGCTAAGAAAGGGTTCCTATTGTGGGAACCCTAAGGAGGGGGATCAACGTATTAAAAAAATTGGTTATTGGGTTGAAGAGCCTGATTGGGCTGTTTGCTTTAAAAAAGGGGGGGAAAGGGGGCCTCGTGCGTGGTTGAGCCCTAACCACGGGGCTCGACAGTTTAAAAAAATGCTTGGTTTTTGGGCAAAAATGTGGACCTATGCTTTAAAAGAAATGGGGGAAACAATGGGTTGTTGTGATCCAAAAAAAAGGAAAAAAGAAAGTGAAGAGGCACATACAAAGAAAAGCCGTACACAAAAGATTTGCAAAAAAAAGGAAGAAAAAATGTGTTGCGAAAGCCGGAAAAAAGAAATGATTTGAAGTTTTTAGAGCCAAAAAATTAATCGGCTTATTTGGTTTTTGTTTTCTCCCCATCTATCTTTTCTTCTCCCAACTCGGCCGATGTCTTTATTCCGACCAGTATGGGAGAAGGGGGAGTATTGTATAGAGTCACAGGTCTATTCAGATTTTCCATATTCAGATGACAGATTCCAGACCAGCTATTCGTTCAGACTCTACAAATTTTATCAGATTTCAGACTGGACATTCAGATTGGTCAGAGTCCAAGTTCGAGGCACTCCATGTTTGAGTGACCCATTTTTCGAGTTCTCCAAAGAGATTCAGATACCCCACAAGTATGCGGTCTTTTCAGATGAGCACGTGTTTGCCATCTTTTGTAGTGGTCCCCATCTTTCTTCTTGTTGTTTCGGCCAGAGTTTTCATGTGAGCCATAGGGACTCCAGAGTAGAGGACCATTCCATATGCCATGTTGGCAAGGGTTTTCATGTGGTATCATAGGTACTCCAGAGTAGAGTACCATTTTTTGTGCCAGATGGAAGAGACCCAGTTCTCCGACGAGGAGACTTCTTTCAGACTCCATTCTCCAGCGACCGTGGACTCCGACGAGGATTGCACTTCCATGGCCTTTTCAGTTCGACCCTTTTCAGAGATGGAGCAGTTGTCCACATTCTTGTGGCGGACCAGAGTATTCCGACTAGGAGACTCATTTCCAGTTGCAGTGACTCTGATAGGCGCAGTTCAGAGCACATGCTCTCCGACGAGGAGATTCAGTTGACTCACACTCCAGCATGTTCGTCCTCCTCACCTGCGCGGCATGAGAAGCAACGTCCTCGACATCAGCCGACAGTTGTGCGCGTTGAGTTGATATTGTATGTGGTGTCATGTATTGTGAGTTGAGTTTCTTTCTGTTTGTCCAAGATGAGCATTGCATGCTCCAGCTTGAGGGGGAATGTTGGAGTATTTGGTTGTGCGCCATATGTATGGGAGATGGATAAATGGATCTCTCTGATCCATTTACCCCATCCAGAGTTTAGTACCACATCTAGCACCTGTGGTATGTGGAGACTCCGTGGGTGCTATATATAGAGCCCCACACCCCTCCATTGAGAAAAGTGCAATAGACACACCAGCCCTCTGAGGCCTTCTCCCGTGGTTTCATCCCACTCCTTAGGGAGTAGGATTCCACGTAGAATTCTTTTGTGTTATTCCATGTTTATTCATCTCTATTATGCTATGTTTATCAATTATCGCTTCCGCTTCTTATTTTCTAACACAGACATATGATGATCTTGTATCCGTCTGAGGGATATTATGTACATGGCCTCAAATTTCCGCGAAATTCGATCGAATTTCTGTCGAATATCGATATCATGTCGAAATCGAAATTCGACCGAAATGGCCGAAATGACCGAAATATGGGGGCCCTAGTACAAAAATGATCGAAATTCCGTTTCAGTCGGTCATTGAAATGGTGACCGAAACTGACATTTAGGGCCTTGATTATGCATCCTGCTAATTCCAGTGACACATCGACCCACGATGTGGCAGCTTCTGCTAGAGCCAGCACCTCAGGTAACATTATTGCATCTACTTCTTATCATGGTCATAATATTACAGAATGGAATACGGATTCCGAGGCAACACATCACTTGTGTGGCAATAGAGATATTCTTACAGCATATAGACATATTCCTCCAGGATGAACTGTAGACATAGACGATGGGACTCATTCCCCAATCACAGGACAGGGGGAGTGTAGTTTGACACCAACCATACATATGCAGAATGTGTTACATGCCATAGATTTTTCTATGAACTTACTGTCTATCAGTCAGATTACTAGAAATTTGAACTATCGTGTTATATTTGATCCATAGTCTCTTATTTTTCAGGGCATTCTAACCGGCAGGGTGATTAGCTATGGCCATGAGCAAAGAGGCCTCTACAGACTGGTTCAAGCTCTATGTGCTGGATTGTCTTCTCAATTTACTAATTATGCTTCTCTGTTCACATGGCATCTACGTTTTGGTCGTCTTCCCCTCCAAAAATTATGTCATGTTCTTCCTCAGATCTCGCCTCGAGAATCCTTCAATTGTGAGGCATGTCAGTTGGGAAAGCATCATCGGTCTGTCTTTCCTAGACGTCATAGTCGAAGCAGTCGCTCCCCATTTGAGTTATTCCATGTCGATATTTGGGGTCCAAGTCGGGTTCCTGATCACCAAGGACACTGATTTTATTTAGTTGTTGTGGATGATTTTTCTCGTTTAACATGAGTATTTCTGATGAAAAATAAGTCTGAGGTTGTGAACTTGATTCAAACTTTTTTCAATGAAGTTTGTAATGTTTTTCTTCTAATGTCAAGATTGTGAGGACTGATAATGCTTTAGAATTTTGTACCCATGTTCTGACTCAATACTTCTCCTCGCATGGTATAATTCATCAAAGAACTTGTACTTACACGTCTCACCATATCCTTGATGTTGTTCGCACTCTTCTTATCCATAGTCATGCTCCTCACTCGTTATGGGGGGATGCTATTCTTACAGCTTGTTACCTTATCAATCGCATGATGTCATCTGTCTTGGGAGAGAAAGTTCCCTTCTCAATCATATTCCCAGAGAAGGAGTTGTTCGTTGTTGGTCCTCGTGTGTTTGGATCAGTTGCCTTTATCCATAATTTTTCTCTAGAGTTGACAAGCTCTGACCTCGAACCGTCAAATGCGTGTTTGTGGGATATTCTAGGACTCAGAAGGGAAGACGTTAGGATCTCGTGCACAAAAAATATTAAATCAGTGTTGATGTCACATTTTTTAAGTATGTAATGTATTTTTCTCCAACAAGTGATCGGTTGACTCCCTCAGACTTTGATAGCGAAGTATACATCCCACCACCACCACCTCTATCATCACCACCATCCTCACCACAATCCTCACCATCTCAGTCTCCTACGCCATCACCACCATCATCCTCTGTCCTACCGCCTATCATCTATGTCCTACCATTACTACTTCATTACAGTCGACGACTGCATCCTGCTCATGTTCATAGCACATCATCCAACACGCCTGAGGTATGCCCTGAATACGATATTGCCAACGATGGATCTGGAGATGTGTCTCAGCAGGAACTATTGCCGTTAGGGTGAAACCTAGGAGCTTACTGGGGATACAACCAGCAACCTTGATGTGCCCATTGCTATTTGGAAGTATATCCTATTGCTTCTCAGGTGTCGTTTGATCGTCTTACAGGAGAATTCAGGCGATTTGTTGTTGCTCTGTCTACTGTGGACATTCCACGGACTTATCAAGAGACCTTGAAGGATAGTCAGTGGCGCAAAGCAATGGAGGAGGAGATGGTTGCTTTATAGTCCCGAGGCACTTAGACCTTGGTACTTGGCCCTAGTGGATCGTCTGTGGTGAGCTGCAAATGGGTCTTTATAGTGAAGTATCATGCCGATAGGAGTCTTGATAGGTACAAGGCCAGACTAGTCGCACGAGGTTTTACTCAGACTTATGGAGTGGATTATGTAGACACCTTCTCTCTCGTTGCTCGACATTCTACCCTACGGGTTCGCCTTGTCGTTACAGTGATATGTGATTGGTCGTTGTTCTAGCCAGATGTTAAAAATGTTTTCTTGTATGGTGATCTTCAGGAAGAAGTCTACGTGCAGCAGCCTCCGGGGTTCGCTACTGAGGGGGAGTGTCACCATGTATGTAGACTTCATAAGGCAATATATGACCTTAAACAGAGACCAAAGAGCTTGGTTTTAGAAGCTCTCAGATTTGTCTGTGAATTATGGGTTCAGAAGGTCGAATGCAGATCAATCTCTCTTTGTATAGAAAACCTCCAGAGGATTAGTGGCTATTATGGTATATGTTGATGATATATTGGTTACATGTGATGATAATCAAGGGATAAAAAGGGCGAAAGAATTTCTGGACTATCAATTTGTCACCAAAGATCTTGGCACCTTAAGATATTTTCTAAGGTTAGAGTTTGCCAGGAATCAGCAGGGTCTGGTGATGACCCAAAGAAAGTATGTTACTAACATGCTAAGTGAGACAAGCATGCTTGGATGTCGGCCACCTACTACACCTATGGATCCAAGCATGAGATTGTATGATGACAATACAAATGAGGTAGATAGGAGAAGGTATAGCGAGCTGGTGGGAAAGCTCTCTATGTAACCATCACTAGACTTGACATCTCCTTTGCAGTCAGTCGGCTTAGCCAATTCATGGAGCAACCGCATCAGGTACATATGGATGCTATACATATGATATTAAGGTATCTGAAATCATCACCAGGTGCAGGGTTGTTATTCAGGAAATGAGAAGATGTTTCTATTTCAATATGGCGCAAATGCAGACTACGCAGGATGCCCTAAGGACAGGAAGTCCATGTCGGGCTTTGCTATATTTGTTGGCGGTTCAATTGTTTCTTGGAAAAGCAAGAAACAGACCGTGGTGACCTGATCTAGTGTTGAATCTGAGTACAAGGCTATGGCATAAGCTAGTACAGAAATGACGTGGGTTCGAGCAGTACTAGCAGATTTACACATAGAGGTGCTTCTTCATATGTCGCTGAAATGTGATAATCAGGTTGCCTTATTCATTGCAAATAATCATGCACTTCATAAGAGGACGAAGCATATTGAAGTTGGCTGCCACTATA
Organism: Ottelia alismoides; assembly: GCA_037367405.1. Taxonomy (NCBI): domain Eukaryota; kingdom Viridiplantae; phylum Streptophyta; class Magnoliopsida; order Alismatales; family Hydrocharitaceae; genus Ottelia; species Ottelia alismoides. The sequence goes on from JAZKJV010000139.1 coordinate 877,064, forward strand.
TACGAGACATGGTTCAGAAGGGCTTCATCTCCATATCTCAGTCAACTCAGGGAACCAAACTGCAGACATCTTTACCAAGACACTGCTCAGAGAACCATTCCATAAGTGTTCATCCAAGCTGAGCATGATTGACATCTATGCTCCATCTTGAGGGGGAGTGTAGAGATATATTCATTATGTATTATTCAGTTTACTTTTCTTTCGTCTATTTTATGTAATTTATTCACAGGGCTCTACTCTGTATAAGAGAGCCTACGGTTCCATGGAATAACAAGTTACTCATTTTTCCCAACACAAGATGTCAAAATAATCAGTCTTCTTAAACTTGACCCTTACACAAGATGAAGCCATATCATACATATCCTTTATGAGGTTAATGCATAGGATAGGCACTTGTCTCTTCTCCAAAACTCTCCACAATATCTCCCATGGGATAAAATCATAAGCATTCTACAAATCAATAAAAATCATATGGAGGTTCTTCCTTTTAGTTTTATAAATCTCCATCGTTCTCCTCAGCAAGTGGATAGCTTCAATAGTTGAGCGACCTGGCATGAATCAAAATTGATTTTCTTTTACTTTGGAAACTTGCATCAACCTTCTTTCGATCACATGTTCCCAAATGAAATCAAGAGGGAGGATGAAAAAAGGGAATGATGAAGAACGCAGAAATGTGCATTTGTCGTTGGGTTTAGGTATAGAAGCATGGAGATGGATGCAGATAGACAAGGGAAGGGAAGGTGGAGAAGCCTCAAATTTCTACAACTCAATTTCGATTTTGCAAGATTCACATAGCCCCTTTGTAAACAGAGGGGCTTGGATTATAGGGCGGAGTAAAAATTAAAAGAAAACCCTAACAAACATTAATTGGCTCCTAAAAGTACTATAATTTAATAAAATAATTATCCTATCTATTTTAAGCATCTCGATCCCGACTTAATACAAAAATCTGACAAATGTCATTGGACAGAAAATCCCAATTTTGACATAATTTCATTTTTGTCCAACATCAACTCCCCACCCCTTCAAAATTAATATCTTGGTAATTGTTTGACCAACAAAGTGTCCGTTAAAAGAATCACAGATTACTGAGCCCTTTATGATGCCCGGAGCCTCTTTCCATCTCTCAACATTTAAAAAAAATGAACCTGAGGGGAAGTTGCAATTTGGCTGAACCTCGGTTAAATATCCCATTTTCTTCAATTTTTCCCAGTACTTAACCCTCCCTTAAACAATCTTGGGAGGGATGCTTCCTTGCATGTATTCCGATTCATCTTCATATACTGGGTATCACGAGCATGTCAGAAAAGAAATCCAGCATGTAGGTTAAGAACCCAACCCCTGTTAGGGTCAGTGGTTCTCACAGTATCTGTGGCAATCGATCTTGGGACGTGCAGGAGCAGTGAAGAGGCTCTCATCACACAGTGTCAATGGAAAAGGGGTGGTGTTGACAGGTACTGGGGCAGAGGCAACGGTGTGTAGACAATGGTGGCCCAAGAAGGTGAGGAAGGATGCAATAGTTGATGTAATAACGATAACGATCCAAAAAAGGTGATGAAGCATGCATGGCATGTACCATGGAAGGGAAAGCAATGGTGAGATGTGCTTGGTCGTCTATGCAGATTTAGAGGGATTGACGATGGTTATGGAGATATGATCTGATAGTGGCTTCCTTCCTGTATGATGGGTTCAAATATCGGTGGTGGTACATTATTGTTCAGAGATTGTAGGAGATTCAAATCACGTGATAACTTTAACATATCTTGAGGACGCGACAATGAGTCGGTAATCTTGGTGACGCCCCACAAAACAGTCAAATCAAATTACTAACATCATTCCTACATCCCCAGCATAAAAAGGAACTTCGGGAGATCTGATCAAACAAAAATGGGTAGATATTGCAATCACATGCTTCATATTTGCATACTTAATAACCATCTCGCTAGGAGTACACTATTAGGAAAAATGATTTAGGAAGGGCTGAATGTAAAGAAAGCTGTTGGAATCCTTACAACTTGGCAATATATGTCTAAAGATATAAAAAATTACCCGTGTGCCAGTTGAAACTGGACGAAGGATTGCACCAGCACCGGCAACCTTAGCTCGGGCACTGGCAATAGATGGAAGTCGAGATCCCAGAGCAGATGCAGAGCGGTAGACCGTGCTCAGTATTCTTGTTTGCTCAATTTGACTCCGTAATTCATTCAACCATGCAGAAGCAGTCACCTATGTGAAACTCTTACAAGTAAATACAAAATCTGTTTTATAGGATATCTCCTACCATTGCCATCAAAGACAGTACCAAGAAAATAAAATGCACAGAGAGATGGTAGTACCTCAGAACGCAGATCATCCACAGAAGCACAGGAAAATGTTGGCACAAGATCGGCTCCATTAATAACTGTGGTAATAAAAGACAATCCGGATTCTGCCAATTCCCATGTCATACAAGCAGCTGCCCATAACAGATAAAGTTTAAGGCACGTTCAAAGTCGTCTCTCTATTCAAGACATGCGAGCAAATATGTTTCTCAAGCACATAGAGAAAAATAGCACATGCCACTATTTAACTTGTCCAGCGTTAAAAAAAGGGAAAAAACAAGAAACGCAACAATTTTACAAGAACTTCAATGCATGTGTGCAATTAAGCACCCATCCCCTAACAGCATGCACCTCCAACATAAAGGAAACTCATACATATCAGTGACGATAAACATAAATTATGTTCAGGAATATAATTAGAAAAGGTAGCAGATGGGGCAGGGATAGAAGTGCAGCAAAAAACTAAAAAAAAAGTCTCATCCCCTTCATATCTAACCCAGATGTACTAATCATCATCATCCAGCTTCCTAGAAAGAAGGGGGACTTAAGTGAAGTACACATCTAAATTCTCTCAACCATTAGCACTTAACAATTTCATAACTTGCACGGCGCACGCTTCTCTCTTTCTAAAAAAACGGCACACTGTTCTTTCTCCAAGGTGCACAAGCTCGCATCCTTGCTGCAAAAGTTTACGTCTCCAATTCAAGAATTTTTTTAGTCGAGTATCTTACAATGTGCATTTGGACTGAGAGTTTTCCGATACACTTGAACATGAATTCAGAAAGCCTCGTTAAGGTACATAACATACGAGTGATTTAATGTTCGCATGTTGAGTCCAGACAGGACGAACCTGGTGCAAAAGTCACACATGTAGCAGTAGTGAATTCTTGATGCTCTCGCAACATATAAGTTAGAAGTGCAGCTGTCCCTCCACCAAGAGAATGCCCAACAATCTAAAAAAATAATGAGTTGCTCATGAATAATCTGATAATGAAATAGAAGTGACATAATTATTTATTTTCTGTTTAAAAGACAAAAAATATAAACCCATACCTTGATCCTGTAATCAGGAAAATCTTTCACAGCTTTTAAGAGACATGGAACTGCGAGTTTAGCAATCCAGCGTGCTGCAGCCACCATTCCACAATGCGCATATCCTAAAATCACATTGCTAATTCCACCTCCATGTAAAACAGTGTGATGAAATGGTACCACTGCACCAGTAACAGCTGTCAGTGTATCCTTGATACTGTGTGTGCCTCTGATCACAAGTAGAAGACACTTCTGATTTTTATCAATGAGAATGGTAAATGCTGGCTTCAAAATCTGTAAGACAAGTGCAAAGAGAAAAAAATAAGACCAATATCAAAGTTAACCAAAAAACAGATATATAAGAAACACAACCTACACATCCCACTTAAGGCATCAACTAGGTAGAGAGAGTGTGATTATACAAATGGCGGTAAAGTAACAACTAAAAATCACCACAGCATCCATTGTATCTGCACAAAGTGTCACCTGTCTAGTTGCATGATGTGTGAATTGTCATTTGTATTTAAATTCCTCAAGATAGATATAAGGTGCAAACTCTTCAGGAAAAACATAAACTGATCAAAAAGCAACAAGAAAACATCATGTTTTGTGCTGTGGAACTCTCACCTGTTTCAATAATAACATAGATTATCGATAGACACATACAACTAATTATATGTATATTTTTGCAAGATCAAGTCCATCAAAAGATCGTAACATTAACAGAAGTTACAAGATTTAACTAAATTCTATTTCAGATCAAGTTTGAGCATGATTGATCATCCTATCGCTCCAATTACAGTAGATCGTTCATGCTTATTATCTATTTGTTGATTGATCGTTCTACTGATCCAATTAATTAGGACTCTGTGTTTATTAATCCGATTGATCAATTGTGTTCCATGTCTAATTATTAACCAATCACTTGAGCTTACTATTTTGACAGTTGATCTATCGCGTTATACTGCTATCATATTTTGAAATTTGAATTATAGAATATTTTGATTTTTTTAATATCGAAAAGTCACTTGACCGATCGATCACCCGACTTAGTTGATCGACCAACATTTACATTTGTTTCCTAACTGTGATCTCAGTTGATCAATCACTGTTTTAAAGTGATCGATTACTTTGTTGTCACTGTGGATCACTTGATTATTTCAGGAAAGCTTTAAACGTTGATTTCCTTCTTGTTATGGAATTATTCGCTTACAGTGGCTATCCAAACTATAATGGAACTCCCGTCATACACAAATCATAAAAAACGAGTCACTTTTATTCCTTCGAACAAGCCTTCAAAGCTCTCACTGACCCTATTCTTCCGATATTCGCTCCGTTGTGCTATCTCTATCTCTCTGCTACTCCCTGAGTGCTTCTCAGTCATATATATTACACGTGATTGGATTTCATCTAATGTTTGCTCATCACATGTTTGCAAGATATGTTTCTTGCTATATATTACAATATATTACATTGCGGAACTGCAAAAATAACATGCAAACTTTATTTTCTTATTACCGTATTGCGGACTGTAATGTACATCCAAGGACTATAGCAAAGCGGTTGAGCAATCCACATACAAATCTATTACATATACTAAAGCTGGGTTTTTCACCCAGCTTTAGGAAACGTGGAACCATCTCTATCTCCCATTTTCTACTACTCTCTCCCCAATTCTAAATCCCATGTTCACCCCTCTTCGGACAGACACATAGTCTTGCATCTCCCCCCCCCCCCCTATTATCCATACTCATTTGTCCTTGTTCAATTTTTAGTTGGTCGGTCATCTTTGATATCTATTCTTTTTTTTTCTCATATTTGATTTCGTTTCTTTTACAGGACTACACGATGTTCTCGCACCGAAGTTGTGGTGCTCTAAGCCTAATTTGCATAATTTTCTATCTGGTAGATGCTTCTTTTAGCATTATAACCGAGGGAAGCGAGATGTGTAAAAATATCTAGACAACATAAGCTATATATGATAATGATTATCAACACAGTTGATCATGCCTTGCTTATGTTAATATTGTGCATCATGTCATGGGCGGCTCTCAGGTCACCTGAGTGGAGCACGCTGAGTACGACGAGATGCCAGTGCACTGCTCTACGGTGCGGTGCTCCGTTTGGGAATGTGGTTCGACGCGTTCCAATGCTAAAAGAGAGAAAAGCTCAAATAGTTAATAGGGGAATTTTTGAATGTGATAGTCCAATATTCTTGGTACATTTTGGTGGTCTCTCGAAAGGGTATCATGGTTGATTTGTTTCATGAAGTTATGCTAAGATTCATGTTTAGACCTCAAGGTTTGCATAGAAATTTTGTAAGCATCAAGTTGAAGCTATTCAGATATTTTCAGTAAAGGCATCAAGAAAGATGAGGATATCATTCTCCATTTCCAAAAGCTTCGGTAAGGGAGAGACGAGGTCTCCTTACATAATATAATCTAAGTCGTACCATTTTTACAATATAATCTAAGTCATCCATTTGAATCGACCGAATATTTGTAGTTATACCTGCAACAGAACTTGATATTGCAATTCCATACTTCAATTTTTCTTTCCAAAACCCATCTATTTTTACTGTAGTTTGAATCCATTTCTTAGGCATTTGTAAAGTATTTCATTTGTTTTGTTCTTTCAACTTCATGCACAAATCCGAATAGAACAAACTATGTACATGTTGTTTCTTAATTTTGTGTTTTCACAACAAAATTCCAAATGTGTATAATCAAGAATGTGAACTGATTTAGGGAGTGCTTTTTGATTGAATCCTTGGTGCATTCCATGTTATAGAAGTGGGCAATTTCTACTGACCGATTCATTCTGAATCGACTCTATTCTGGGATTTATAGAAAGTTTCAAAAGAAGCACTAGGTTGATGTACATCAAAATAGCGCATCTAGAGTATTAGACCATAATCTAGAGAAGCCATCTTCGCAAACCAAATCAATTCCTGAAACAAATACGCAAAGGATTTATGACGTCATTTTTTTCTTTTAAGAAAGAGTTTGTGACATTGTGGCCCAATGAGGAAGGAGGGGAGGAAAATGGATGGCCCTTCTGAGGTTCTTCATACCATTGTTAAGCAAGAAGAAGGATGACATTTTCAAGGTTATGAAGGGCTGCAAGCTTTACTAATAAATTTTCAAGAATGTCCATTGCATAATTACTTAATTCAACCTTATTCATATTCTTCTACCTAGAGAGTTTGAAGTCGAGAATTATTGGAGCATTTTGCTTGCATAAATTGTGGACGAGGAGATCAAGAGGCTTCCAAGATTCTAACTTAGTCGATTGGCGCATGTAAACTATCAATTTCCCATTACATATTCATTTGACATCGAATACTCTAAAATTTATGTCATAAGAAGGAACGGAAATTATATTTTGCTATTTTAATTGAATGAACAAGACACCATGTCAAGTTAGATTTTTCAATCACAAATAAAAGAGGAACAACGTATTCTTGAGGATCATTGTATTTCCTAACACGATCTAATGTAGTCTCCAACAATTACAAAGATAACTGCGTAATCTATTCGATTAGATGTTATTGTGAAGGCAATGATGATACCTCTATTTAAAGTTAACGTGTATGGTTAAGTCTTGGTTATACTGATGCAATGTATCTGAATTGAACTATATTACAACATGTTTGAGGAATAAAGGCATGTTTTGGAACATAATTAGTATGATTTTATGGTGGTTATTCAGCTATGTTCATCTGAATACAGCTCCACAACTGGTGAGGCTATCTGGAACATCTTTAGTAGATGCATTTGTTCTATTATTTTTTAGTATAATCTATCTAATAAGTGTCTAAGCATTTTATATTAAAAATCGGCTCTTTTTTTAGAACTTTTTAAATTTGTTATGTACAATTAACAAATTTAAGACTAGCACAAACATTTTTGATGGAGTTACAAATAGATGTATTTCTTCTAATCCGCCACGAAGCGCAGGCTCATGCACTAGTAACTCATATTGAAATAGTTGATCAAACACGATTGATCGAGAATCCTCGATCGAGAATCTTTGATCAATGGGGAATACGTAGTGCTTTTACCCACATGTGTTTCCACATTGACATACCCGTGCATCTTTGGTTGCTTGTTCTATGATTAATTTGTTATGATTGTTTATTTGTGGATTATTTTTGTATGACCATGTCTATATAAATAGGTGGCAATCGAATATGGATATAACTGTTTATATCCGTCATTGTATCAGATTAAAAGTTAACATTGATATGTATTTTATATTGACTGATACATAAAAAGGGCATTCACCGTATAGGTGCATGCCCAAAAAATTACACCATTTATCACCAAAAAGTATTATAAACCTATTATATGTATAGTATAAAGAAAATTAAGAATTCCAACTCTCAATCAATGCCTTGGCATGTGCCACCACATTTTCACTGTAAAAACACTTCTGTCGAATATCACATAGTATCTAGCCAACTACAGTGTCCATATCATTGTCGTGCATCCGATCTCTCTCTCTCTCTCTCTGCTTGTCCAGCCTGCACCAATGGAACTCCAGAAGCTAGATACATTGTCGATGTGCACCCCTTGGTATCCGTATAGGTTCCAAGCCCGGGTTGAATTCCCACAAGTGAAGAACAAGTGATCAACATTCTCCTTGTCCACCAAACACCTTTGGAATATTGGATCTGTCGCCTGAATGAAGCGCGCAACTCGGTCGGTTGTCGACAATCTACCCCTCCTGAATAACCAAAGGAATACCTTTACCTGGGTTGGAATTTTCCACTTACATATCCGTCTGCAGTCCGTCGCACAACCCTTGGATCAAGGTCATAGGGTCCTTCAAAGCCCTTATAGGTTTTCCCAACTGAAAAAGAACGTCGCCCCAGATCCAGCAGCCACGTCCATCACTATGTCCTGCAACATTTCTCATCTCATCAAGTAACACCATAAGCCCCTCCAATCGTTGATTTGAAAGTCCAGATCTAAATCGCAGAAAAAGGGAATGTCCGTCCCAAGCCTCCACAACCAAGCAGTTCTGATTTTCCGCTAATGCCTTTAATCTCGAGAATCTCACCTGCAGGATCCTGTTGTCACTCCGGTCATCTGTACAGAAGTGAAAACCTATGACGTCCCCAATGATAGGTCTCAAGAACGGGAGGATCTCCTATGCTACGCCACAAATGCCTCTCCAGAAAAAAGAGGGGCCAAACCAAGCTCACCGAGACCAAGAAAGGAAACGCCTGACCCATAGATCTTCCCAATTAGGCAGCATACCAAACTATCACAGTCCCCAGATGCGAGTGACCCATTTGCCTAGCAAGGCCTTATTCATCTCCTCCAGACTACGAACACCAAGCCCTCCATCCTCCGCGCTCAATACTGTCTTCCAATCCACCAACAGAAACCTGTTTGTTCGCCTAGACAACCAGAAGAAACATCGCATGATGATCTCCAGACTCTTCCATACCCCACCAGCAATATTCTACACGACATGAAGAAGATAGGGATCGCGGAAAGAACCAAGCGTAGCAAAAACAGTCTACCGTCTCTGGACAAACAGACAGACTTCCAACCTACAGTCTCTGCTCCAGCTTCTCAATCACAAGTAGCCAATCGACTACCTACATCTTCCCTGCTACAAACCACACCCCAAGTTAACAACGCGACAGCTCTGTGCGCATCGAATGCAACCATCCAGCGCGTAAGTATATCTCTGCATCTCCCAGACCAAACGGGATCAACTCTGAATTATCTCTGTTAAGTCTCAACCTGACACCGCACCAAAAATGTCCAAACCACTAATACCACCCTGCAACCGTCTACACCGCCCTCCGAGAATAGTATCGTGTCATCTGCATATTGTAGAATGGGAACAGAAATCTCCTCCTTTGAGTATCCCCTACAAAAACCTTCAGAGACTGCACGGTCAACCATGATCGTCAAGACATCAGTCGCAAGGACAAAAAGCATTGGAGGCAGGGGACAACCCTGAGTCCCTGACGCACCCTACGTTGTTGTTGGATGTACCCTCCTGATTACCCATTCACAAGAATAGTGCATGATGTTGTCGCCACACACCTCTTCATCCATGAAATCCATCTGTCCAGAAATCCACGTTTGTGTAATGAGGCCCAAATGAATCGCCAATCAACACAATTGTATGCCTCTAAGAAGTCCACCTTCCACAAAACACCATTGACTTTCCTCCTCCAGTCTGCAACGATCTCAAAAGTCATGACCACACTATCCATCAGTTGCCTGCCAGGCAGAAAGGCACTCTGAGCTGGTGAAATGATCCCGTTCAACACACCCCTGAGACGGTAGGCCAACAACTTTACTAAGATCAAGCAGATCGCATTCGATAGTGCAATCGGTCGGTCATCCTCAATAAATTTTACCACCACCTCCATCACCTTCGCAGCAACCAGAGAACTCCCTAAAAAAATAGGGAAGCCATATGGCCCAAGGCAGACGTCTGAATTCAACCCAAATAATGCTTCACAAACATCCAGCAACTCGACTAGCCTAGTCAAAGCCACCGCAGCCTGGTCTGAAATGTCGTTGACCCCCTCCCCTAACTAATGCGAACTAGAGTGTGGAAGGCGCCTGCTCAATCCCTTGAAATGGTTTGTCATTGTCCTCGTCACCTCCCCTTCCCCATGGAATACCTCTCGCCTCACCTCCCCTGAGTGAATTAGGTTTCTCCTCCTTCGACCGTTTGCCACGTATGGAAGAATCTGGTGTTTGCATCACCCTCCGTCAACCACATCTGCCATGATCTCTGTCTCCATATGTATTCCCTCTTTCTGTCCCCCCTCTTCCAAGATCTTCTACACAACACCACGGCTCACGAGTTCCTCATCGTCCAGCTCCCTGACATCCTCTATCGAGTCCAACCTCATCGACTCGCCGTACACATGTGTTCTCCTTAGCTCTCTCTCCTTGCGAGAGTCTCTCCTGAAGACTGTAAGCCTTTTCCGCGGTGTGACCAGCTTCGAGGTGAATCTTGTTGTAGTCGAACCCTCAACCTCCAAAGTCGACCAAAAAGCTCAAACCATATAGGTGAAACCCTCCTCCAGCATTCAACAACGTGTGAATATGAAATATTAAGAAGAAGCTCTAGAGAGCATCGAAACAATAGACAGGTTAAACATCTCCCAAAGATTCTACAAAGAGTAGAAGGCGATCAATTCGCGATCGTGATGATGCGCTCCTCCAAGTGAAATACCAGTTTGCCGCACCCAGAACCTTCAGAACAAGTTTCACTGCCTCCGCAAAGAGGCTAGACCCGGGATCCTACATACCTCTCCCACCTAATCTGTCCTCTGAGTAGAGTGTGATATTGAAGTCACCGCTGACAAGTCATGCCATTTCTAGAAATCTGCACCTAATCTCCAACAGCTCCTCCCGCAACACCACATTCGTAGATGCACAACTGACACCATATGACGAGGTAACCACGAATCACGAGATATCAATCTTGCTCGCCAAGATCACTGAGACTGAGTACACCAAGATCAACTCATCCACCTTGTCAAACAAACCCTCGTTCCAAGCAACGAACGACTATCCCTCCTACGCTACCATTTGCCAAAACTGCTCTATTATCTGTGGGATGAGGATCAAAAGTGGAGCTCCATCTTACAGATTCCCACAAATCAATCTTAGATTCATGTAAGCATGAAACATCAATATTCCACGCCGCCATCATGGAGCCCACCACCAACCACTTCTCCGGCTGACCCAGGCCTCGCACGTTCCATGACAAGAGCTTCATTGAGCAACCGAGGGGGTAGCCCCCGCTATCTTCTCACCCACTCTCTCCGCAACCACTCTCTCAAACGACCCGGTCGTGCCAATCTCTTTGTTTACTAGATTAACTGTGTCTGTCAGCGTCTCCTTCTCACAGTTCTCTTCTAACATCTGCATCCCCTCTCTTTCACCTTCTTCTTGAGTCGCAATGTGCTCCTCCTCCTGACCTCTGCCCCCAACGACCATGGAGTCACGAAGCTCCCCCTCGCATTTATTTTCTAGTAACCTCATCTCCCAATCTAAGGTGCTTGCCTTGTGGCGTTTCCGTAAGACAACAACGACAACAAAGCCATTTCCCACTTAAATTCATATTGAGAAGATATGAACTGTTTTGAGACAAATTCCTAAATAGTGTTCTTCAAATTCCTAAATAGTGTTCTTAAAAAGAACACTATTTAGGAATTTGTCTCTTGTGTTTCTGTGAGAACAATAATTGTTGAGATATTTATATCTCTTTAAATTTATTCCTTATTTCTCTTCTTTCATGTACCTCTCTTGTAATTTACCCAGGGCTTTTCTCCTATATAAGAGAGCCCTAGGGTCTCAATAATGATGAGTTCTATTTTCTCCATCATGGTTATCGAAGCAACGGTCTTACACCGAGGTTCTTGTATCTCACCAAAACCCTATCCGCCACCCCCTCGCCCCCGCCCGATGGTCCCCACCTACGCCTCTGCACGTTGCACCTTAGCACCATCACATTGCGGGTTGTCGTCCCTGCGAGCTTTGCAATTGTGCCTGCCCCTACGCGTTGCACTTGAGCGTTGCCCCTGCGGGTTGTCTCACCTCCTGTAGGCTGCACCATATCCTTTGGGTCGCTGTCTGACCGCTGTTGCAGCCCGTTACGGTCTGATTTCGATCAGAAACTATGATTTCAAACATATAAATCACAGTTTCCGGCCCTAGACTACAAGGATTGAAGAGGATGGTTGTATGAGTCTACACATACAACCACTCCTCCATATGATTGTGTAAGCACGCTCAGAGTAGTCTACTTCCCAGTTTGTTCTGGATTTTCGGCATTTGTTTATCATGTCAGAGAACAAGGGAGACGTGTTTTCATCATACGGTGTCTTCAAGGGCCCGACTCCCATCGTAAAGATGGATGGGACCAACTACAAGTTGTGGTCCATACAATTTCGTATGCTTATACAGTGTCATAGCAAGGAGCACATTTTGACTGATTTTGAACCGACGAACAAGACTGGGGCTATTGCTTCTTGGAAGCAAGATGATGCCCACGCACGGATTTGGCTCTTCGGAACGCTCGCCACGGAGACTGCCAACGACATCGTCAATCAACCGACAACCAAGGCTATGTGGGATATCTTAGCTGACATGTATGGGCAAGCCAAGAATGAAAGCAAGATCCTCCAATTGCAGTATGATATATTCTCGACCAAGCAGAATGACCGGCCTCTTCATGCCTACTTCTCTCATCTTCAAGGCATGTTTGAGCGACTCCATTGCTTTATTCCCATTACTACTAGCACTGAGCAACAGCATGCATACCGGAATGCCACTATGACAGGAGTCTTCCTGTCCTCCCTTGACTCTGAGTACGATGCAACACGTACTCAACTACTTATTGGAGAGCCGATACCACCGATGGAAGAGGTCTATAAATGCCTGAGCAGAATCGCTACTTCGTCTACTACCATGGCCCAACCTCCCTCTATGATGGCAGCTTCTCGTGGCAGAGAGGGTACTTTACGGTTTCGCGAGCGTTGATCCCGTGGTCGAGGAGGACGTCAGCGTAGCCCATGCTCACATTGCCACCATCCAGGGCATTCGGAGGAGACATGCTATATGAAGCATGGATATCTTGCGTCTGCCCGTGCAGCTGAGCAAACAAAGACTACTCCAGCTCCTTCTCAAAATGCCAGGCTTGACGATATAATCTCTAGATTGAGAGAGATGACTACACCGTCCACCCCAGTGGTAGGATCTTCAGATGTTGCAGCTGCTGCCAAAGCTTCTACGAGTTCGTCAGGTATTGCTTATGCACTTACCAATTGTAGCAGTTCAGATTTGACCGATTGAATCATGGACTCTAGAGCTTCTCATCATATACGTGGAGATCGAGCTCAGTTTACTTCTTACAGATCTATCCCTACTGGTAGATCAATGGTGATTGCCAATGAGACTCATCTACCCATTGTTGGTCAGGGGAGATTGTCCTAGCCCCATCGATGCTCCTACATAATGTCTTACATGCTCCAACATTTCATATGAATCTTTTGTCTATTAGTTATATTACAAAAGATTTACATTGTCGTGCCACATTTGACCCATCTTCTCTTGTGTTTCAGGACATACTCACGGGCAGGGTGATTGGATGTGGCCTTGAGCAGAGAGGATTTTACAGACTGGTTCAGCCTCCGTGTGTTGGTGTTGTTACAGTTCCTTCTGGATCTATTTCTCTTTTCATGTGGCATCTTCGCTTTGGACACCTTCCTCTGCAAAAGTTGTATCATGTTCTCCCTCAAATCTCTACTTGTACTACCTTGGAGTGTGAGGCATGTCAGCTTGGGAGGCACCATCGTTCTTCTTTTACGAGTCGTCAAAGTCATCACAGTAGTCAATCGTTTGAGTTATTTTATTTTAACATCCAGGGTCCTAGTCATGTTCCCGATCATCATGGATATCGATTCTATATGGTTGTTGTGGATGATTTTTCTAGAATCCGTTAGGCAGTTGACGACCAGCGTAAAAAATAGTTGAATCTTTCAACATGGATTTAAGCAAGAATCCGTGTAGCCGACCCTACTTATAGTGGGAGAAGGCTTAGTACATTTTTTTTATTTTACAGATATAGGTTATCAAGCTCTGACTCTGGCGAGGATGTCTTTGTTCCACCACATTCGTTATCTCCACTAACAACACCCCATGTTGAGTGTCAGTCATCTCCACCTCCACCTCCTCCACCACCTCCACCTCTGTCTACACTAACACAGTTCATGCCACAGATTTACATTCGCAGGTCCTCTACTCGTCCCTCTGCTAATGCGCTTTCCTCGTCATCCAACACGCCTCAGGTATGTAATGATCACATTGTTTCTACCGATGGCATTGGTGATATACTTGTTCCACAAGGTACTGTACAAGAGGAGCTGATACCAAAGAACAGATATGATGATGACCTGAATGTACCTATTGCCTTGAGAAAATCACGTCGTACATGTGCCAGTTATCCTCTAGCTGCACATGTTTCCTTGGACCATCTTTCAGAGGAGTACAGAAAGTTTGTTGTGGGACTCTCTCCTGTTACTATCTCGCGAACATACCAGGAGGTCGTTCAGGATAATAGTTGGCAACTTGCCATGGAGGAGGAGATGGCCACTTTGCAGTCTCGTGGTACCTGGAGTGTTGTTTCTGCTCCTCCATGTACCTCTATTGTGGGGTGCAAATGGATCTTTACGGTGAAGCAACGGGCAGATGACGGTGTAGATCGCTACTGCTTGTAATACGTGGGTTCACCCAGACTTATGGGGTGGACTATCAGAATACCTTCTAATCAGTGGTCAGACATTCGACACTGTGCATTCTTCTATCAGTTGTTGTTTCTATGGACTGGACGCTACCAAATTGATGTGAAGAATGTGTTTCTATATGGAGATCTACAGGAGGAGGTATACATGCAGCAACCACTAGGGTTTGGTGCTGAGGGGGAGTCTCAAAAGGCGTGTAGGCTCTACAAGGCGATTTACGGCCTGAAGCAGAGTCCGAGAGCTTGGTACCAGAAGCTTTCATAGTAGATAGAGCACAAGGGGTTTGCGTGTTCCACTGCGGAAATCGTTTTTTGTTCAGAGGACACAGAGAGGTATTGTCGCTATTCTAGTCTATGTTGATGATATTATTGTCACTGATGATGATGAGCAAGGCATTTAGGCTACCAAGGAGTTCCTAGGTCAGCAGTTTGTGACTAAAGACCTTGCCAATCTTCAATACTTCCTTGGATTAGAGTTCGTCAGGAACCAGTGTGGTCTTGTGATGACCCAGAGGAATTTTGTGACTGATCTTCTACTAGAGACAGGTATGACAGGGTGCAAGCCTGCTACTACCCCTCTGGATCCGAGTATGAGATTATATAATGATGATACTAAGGAGGTAGATAAGAGGAGATATAGTGAGCTTGTTGGGAATCTCCTATATGTTACCATCACCAGGCCAGACATATCCTTTGTCGTAAGCAAGGTGAGCCAGTTCATGGAGCTGCCCAGGAAGGTTCATATGGATGTTTTCTATATGATTTTGAGATATTTGAAGACTTCACCTGGTACCGGTCTTATATTCAGCAGAGGTATGTCTCTTGAGGTGACTCAATATGCCTTTTACATCCCACAACAGAAGCATCAGCTTGCTCCCAAATACCCCGTGCATGTAATGTGGACATCTCATCCTCCATGGCCTGAGGCCATTTCGGATCAAGTAGTGCTACGGGTGGCCTCTAATATAATAGACTCTCTACGGAGAGTGCTTTAGCTTATCAAATCCCTAACTGGAAAGTAGAAAATCCCTATCAGAAAAGTAGAAAATCCAGAAAGAATGCTAGAGCCTGTCTAAAATAAATAAATACCAAGGACACTTTTGTCTCACCCCGCGACAGAGGCCCATATATCTAGTGAAGAAAATGCGCAGATGCAGATTATGCAGGATGCCCTAGAGATAAGAAGCCTACTTCTGGCTTTGTTATTTTTGTTGGGAGCTCTCTCTTGTCATGGAAAAGCAATAAGCAGATAGAGGTGGCTAGATCAAGTGTAGAATCTAAGTACATGGCCACGGCACAGGGGAGCACAAATTTGATTTGGGTTAGATCGCTCTTGATTGATCTTGTTGTTGAGGTTCCTCTTCCTATGCAGCTTCTATGTGGCAATCAAGTAGCTCTATCTATTGCCAATAATCCTGCATTTCATGAACGGACCAAGCATATAGAGGTGGATTGCCACTATACCAAAGACATGATCCAGAAGGGTCTCATATCCACCTCCCATATTTCTACTGGCGATCAGACAACTGATATTTTCACTAAGGCCCTTGCTAGAGGTCCTTTTCAAAGATGTTCCAAGCTGAATTTGATAGACATATATGCTCCAGCTTGAGGGGGAGTGTTGAGATATTTATATCTCTTTATATTTATTTCTTATTTCTCTTTCTTTCATGTACCTCTCTTGTAAGTTTCCTAGGTGTTTCTCCTATATAAGAGAGCCCTAGGGTATCAATAATGATAAGTTATTCTATTTTCTCCGACAATAATAATTTTCTCAACGTCACATGCGCGTGCCCATCAGTGATCGAACCATCGAGAGCTCGCCGCAACAGGTCATTGTCCTCTAAGTTGTTACAGACCTTTTGCTAACGCGAGAGGGGTGTGTTGTGCCTTTGAAGCATCACCCCAACACTTGGTTGAACCACTTGAGGCCACTCGATCCCCCACCACGAGATATCCCCCTCCTTACAGCCTCTTCCACCAAACTGCAGATCATCCACAGCCGAGGCAACCAACAAGTGCTTCGAGGAAGTCATCGCCCTCTTAGGCTTCGATGCCACCGCCGCTATGATGCTTGGATGAAGGCTCGAGGCTCCTCCCACTACCAGTTGTTGCACCCCAGAGGAATGAGGGTCGTCGATCCTCTGATCAGGCTACCATCGAATCGGGGATGCGGAATGGACCTGCCCGAACCGGCTGCCACACTCGGTTCAAGAACCAATCCCGTAAAACAAATCGAGACATCGAGCACAGGTGATCCTGATAACCTCACCGCAGGTTTCGGGTGAATAGAGCCCGGAACCGTATATGAGGCATCGAATGGAATCGGGTTCGGTTTGGGATAAGAAACTGTAGATATATATGTTATGTTATGATATTATGTCATTTTGTATTGTTTCTTATTTTCTTTCTTCTTATGAATGCTTTATGTAATTTACCCATAGGCGCCTCTCATATATGAGAGAGCCTAGGGTTTGTAGAATAAACAACGCACTCATTTCTTCCAACAAAATGGAGTTGCAGAGAGAAATCATTTGCTTGATGTCACTAGGACACTTCTCATACAGAGTCGTGCTCCTCATTCCTTCTGGGCGATGTTTTAACGGCATGTTATCTCATCAATTGCGTGCCATCGTCAGTCTTGGGTGAGAAGATTCCTTTCTATGTGGCTTTCACTGAAAAGAAATTGTTCTCACTTACTTCTCGTGTATTTGGCTCGATTGCCTTTGTCTACTAGCTATCTCCAGGTATTGACAAGCTCTCTCCTAGAGCTGTCAAATGTGTTTTTGTCGGGTACTCCAGAACACAAAAAGGGTACCGGTGTTATGATCTGATGCGCAGGAAATATTATGTTAGTGCCGATGTCACCTTTTTTGAGTCTGTTATGTACTTCTCTCCTACAGGTGATAGGTTGATGTCTTCTGACACTGACGAAGCCATATACATGCCACCACCTCCACCACCTCCACCACAACCATCTCTGGCACCATCGCCACCTCCACCACCACCACCCCTACCTACACCGTCCCCACTTCCTATTACAGTTCTTGTTCCACCATTGTCACATCAATATACATGTCGGTCTGCTTCTGCTCATGGTCATCGCTCATCATCTAGTTCGCATGAGGTATGTCCTAAAAAAAATCTAGTGATGGATCGAATGGTTTACCTGAGCAGGCTTCGTTATAAAGGACAGATGAGGAGTTGGATCTACCTATTCCGCTTCGGAAACAGAAGCGTAGCCGTGCGTCATATCCTATAGCATCTGTGGTTTCTTTTGATCGTCTGTCTGGTGAATTCAAAAATTTTGCTATTGCACTATCTGTTGTGGACATTCCACGGAACTACCAATATACTTTGAAGGACAGTCGATGGCGATTAGCTATGGAGGAAGAAATGACTGCTCTTCAATAGAGAGGCACCTGGAGTCTTGTTCCTGCTCCTACGGGCGTGTCTACAGTTAGCTATAAATGGGTGTTTACAGTTAAGCAAAATGCAGATGGTAGCATC
Source organism: Ottelia alismoides (assembly GCA_037367405.1). Taxonomy (NCBI): domain Eukaryota; kingdom Viridiplantae; phylum Streptophyta; class Magnoliopsida; order Alismatales; family Hydrocharitaceae; genus Ottelia; species Ottelia alismoides. Next base: position 895,219 of record JAZKJV010000139.1, read on the forward strand.
GATAGATACAAGGCCCGTCTGGTTGCACGAGGGTTTACACAGACATATGGGGTGGATTATCTTGACACATTCTCGCATGTTGCTCGTCATTCCACCTTACGGATTCTTCTATCTGTTGCAGTTATTCGAGATTGGCCACTATTTCAATTAGATGTCAAGAATGCATTCCTATATGGTGATCTTCAGGAGGAAGTCTACATGCAACAACCGCATGATTTTGCTGTTAAGGGGGAGTATTCACAGGTGTGTAGACTTCATAAGGCGATCTATGGCTTTACGCAGAGTCCTAGAGATTGGTTCCAAAAGCTTTCAGACTTGTTTGAAAAACAGGGGTACAAACGGTATAATGCAGATCATTCCCTCTTTATACAGAAAACATCCAGAGGTATGGTTGCAATTATGGTATATGTTGATGATATTCTTATTACATGAGATGATATACAAGGAATTAAGAGGGCAAAAGAAATGTTGGGTCGTGAATTTGTCACCAAGGACCTTGGAGTCCTTAGATACTTTTTGGGACTGGAATTTGCTAGGAATCAACAAGGACTCGTGATGACTCAGAGGAAATATGTTACTGGCTTACTGAGTGAAACATGAATGCTTGGATGTCGACCTGCCACTACACCTATGGATCCAAGCATGAAACTATATGATGATGATATTGACGAAGTGGATAGGAGATACAGAGAACTGGTTGGAAAACTTCTCTATGTTACTATTACCAGACCCGATATATCCTTTGTTGTTAGTCGGGTGAGCCAGTTTATGGAGCAACGACGTCAGGTACATATAGATGCTACACAGATGATACTCAGGTACCTTAAATCATCTCCAGGTGTAGGTTTATTATTTAAGAAAGGCAAGGAGATCACTATCTCAGCATGCGTAGATGTAGATTATGCAAGATGTCCTAAGGATAGGAAGTCCACCACTGGATTTGCTGTATATGTTGAAGAATCTCTAGCCTCATGGAGAAGCAAGAAGCAAAATGTTGTAGCCAGGTCGTGTCGAGTCTGAATATAGGGCCATGGCCCAGGTCAGTACAGAAATGATGTGAGTTGAAGCTATTCTTACATATCTATATATAGATGTGCCACTTCCTATGGCACTGGAATGTGACAATCAAGCTGCTATATTTACTGCAAATAATCCAGCATTTCATGAACGAACCAAGCACATTGAGGTTAATTGTCACTATATACGAGATATGATCCAGAAGGGTTTTATTCCACATCTCATGTTAGCTTAGGGGACCAGACTACAGATATTTTCACAGAGGCCCTACTTAGAGGACCATTCCATAAGTGCTCGTCCAAGCTGAGCATGATCGACATCTATGTTCCATCTTGAGGGGGAGTGTAGAGATATATGTTATGTTATGCCTTATTCAAAAAAAAATGTTATGTTATGCTATTATAGTATTTTGTATTGTTTCTTATTTTCTTTCTTCTTATGAACGTTTTACGTAATTTACCCATAGGCGCCTTTCCTATACAAGGGAACCTAGGGTTTATGGAATAAACAATTCACTTATTTCTTCCTACAGAAACCAATAGCCCCTTCGAGTTATCGGCTAACAATGAAGTCAAATCGATGCTTTAGGCATTAGGATTTCCCCGAGGCAGCATTGTTGCTCCGCCTCCCCTAAACATGGTGATTCCCGGGTTCTGCGCCTCTTTCGCATGTTGATCTTCCTCGTCGACGGCCATTGGAGGCTTCATCGGAGTACCGTCAGCAACAAACATGGAAATCCACAACGCTACAACCCTCCTCTCTATTCACATCGAAGCTCACGTAGGAGCGGAAGGTCTTGTCCCCTGCATCGAAACCACCACCGCTAAGCCCCCTCCCATGGGCGCAAGCCGGAGCTGCAAAGCTCCACCACCTCACCGACTTGCTCCAAGGGGTCCTGCAGAGAAGTCTACCTTCCTGCATTGGAGAGGAACACCCGCCACCGCGAGTTTCCAAGTAGCTTCCTCAACCATCGAACCTCCATCCAAGAAACGTGACCTCCGCCACGTAACCACGCCTCTCGACTCCTGTAGCAAGCCAACTTCCAATGCTCCGGACAACACCCTCTTCACTCCCTTGGACAACAAGCACCTAACACAAATCGGCCCTCTGTGTAACCAAATTGCATAGACTCCAATGTTGTATTCCGTTGCCACGAGGATCATATCCCATATCCATTTATGAGCCTCTGCATCTCTTCCCCTATCACCGGACCCACCAACGCATCTTCCGAATCCGCACCTCTCGAAAATCACAGGAGGGAAGATAGACTCGTATCAGATAGGAGATCCTTGTTCTTCATCTTCTTCTCAACATTGCTTTGACTCGAAGATACATCCTTCTTCGACCAGGCTTCCTCGACGACGCACTTCTTACGTCGATGTCCAGGGCATCCACAACGGAAGTAAAGCTGCTCAGTTGCCTTGCAAGCAAATGAGAGATGTTCCATTGAACGACAATGGAAGCACCGCTTCTTCCACCCACTAGCAGCTTTCACATGACGCCTCTTCGTTTTTTGAGAGGCTCCAAGGTCCATGCCCAACCAACTGCTCTAGAAACTTCCATCTCTGTGTCCTCCAACAAGATGCTCGCACTCCCCTCGTTGGCGGTAGCCCTCCCTGCATCCTGGACAACGGCCTTGCCCCTCCCTCCGCCTTCCCCAATGCCCTCACCATCACCCCCGCTCCCGTTCCCTCTCTCCATCCTTCAATACAAATAAAGATATAAGCTTTTATTTTTTATTTTTTACGGAGATGGATATAGATATAGGTTACATTTTATTTTTTAGGATATCGATAAGGATATAATTACATTTTTTGACAGTGATATATATATTCATATTATTGAATCTATGTAAATATTGTATAGACATATAACAATGTGCTAAGCCGTGTCCATATCTAGGATGAAATATATATATATATATGCAATTTAATTATTTGATATACAAGTTATTTAATTGATTTAAAGAATGAGATGCAAATACCATCTACTTTCACAGGATTGCAAGCGGAAGGCACTGTCCGAATTCTATTAAATCTGTGATAGTAAACGATAGAAGAGTGAAGAGAGATCGAGATATTGGCATGGCCTTGGTGGAGCACTTTAAGGTGTTTTCTCGACGTACAGAGGGTTGACCTTGGAGATGGAATGGCATGAGGGCATCACAGGTGTCCAGTCAGCATGCGAATAATCTGATATAGATTTCCACAATGGAGGAAGAGAAGACGGTTGTTTGGAACCTGAACGCGGATGGGGCTCCCGATCCCGACGGCTTCCTAGTGTTCATTTTTAAAGAATTCTAATCTTTGGTTGGTAGAGAGGTTGTGGAGTTCATGGAGGAATTTGCAGCGGGAAGCTCGAGATTTGATAGAGTCAACAAAGCACTCATTTGCCTTCTCCCGAAGAAGGAAGTCTCTGAATGGGTAGAAGATTTTCGTCTATTGCTCTTTCCAATGCCATTTATTCGATAGTTGTGAAAGTCTTGGCTAATAGACTTAACGTTGTCATGGATCATATTATTTCTACACTTCAGTCTGCTTTCATCCCCGAAAGAGATTGGTGATAGCCTAGTTGTGGCAACGGAAATTTTAGCAGATTGGAAAAGAAGACGTAAAAGAGGTATTCTGTGGGAGGTAGACTTCTCCAAATACTTTGGATTGGCTCTTCGTGTGGTTAGCACTACACGTCGTGGCTTTCTTGATGGTTGGATCACGTGAATGAAAATATGCATCTCTATCTTACTCGATACTTGTGAATGGACACCCAGAAGAGGGCTTCTTCCAGCCACAACGGGGAGTGCAGCAGCAAGGTTGCCCTCCCTCTCCCTTGCACTTCGTCATTGCAGGAGATGTTTTGGCTCGCATGGTGCATCAGATGTCTATTCAGGAGGCCACAACTGGTTACTCATTAAGAGAGATTTATGCCCCTCTACTTCAATATGTAGATGGCACCATTTTTATCAAATGTGGTGGGGAGGAGGCAAGGGGTAAGGCACAGACTTTGAAGATTTTTGGTGAACTTTCTTCACTAATTCGTAATCATAGCAAACCTACAGCTACTCCCTTGTTCTTTCATATGACGATGCACGTGCATGTAGCTTGGGACTTTTCCTATCCGGTACCCTGGGCTACCAATTACCTTTTTTTAATAAAAAAACGGGGGAACCCTCCCGAGGCGGGAGTCACCACACCAAAGCATTCATTAATAAAGCATAGGGTACATCAGTTTGATAGCCAGAACTTGTACAAAGCATTACAGTGGGCAATAACATTTTCATAGTAAAACCGTTGCCCCTTGAAAATTGTATCATTCCTACCAAGCCAAATAGCCCACAGAGCGGCAAAAGGCTTGGAAACATCATCTGAAGACCCAAGGCCGACCCCACGAATCGACCTCCAAAACTGATCAGCATCAAATGCCCGGACCCACGTAAGCCCCAACGACTCCCAAACCTTTGCCGAAAACCTGCAACCAAAGAAGATGTGGTCCACATCCTCCAACTCGTCCTCGCATCTGTCACACTTTAGATCCGTCCCACCCAGCAATCTGCCTCTTCTTACTTTGTCACAAATACGACCTCTCCTCAGATACCAAAGGAAGATCTTAACCCGGGCAGGAATCTTAGCTGCCCAAATCACCTTCACATCAGCACACAGATCTTCATCACGCTCCACCAAAGCGGCAGTAACCTTCCGATAGGCCGCCTTCACCGAGAACTTCCCATCCGTCCACTCAAAACGGTCCGGGTCTCCCGACATCTCCCTGACAGTGGGAATCACAGACAACATCCGCAAAAACTCCTCCAACCTCTGATCCGAGAGATCCGCAAGGAACCTCAGCGCCCATGCCCCAGCTTCGACGACCTTCGCCTCCCGCGCCCCCCTATTTACGGCCAACGCCAACAACTGAGGGAAGCGGAAGGCCAAGGCCCCATCCCCCGTCCAGTCATCCAGCCAAAAACGGAATCGGAGACCATCCCCCAAAATCGGCCTAAGAAGCGGCCGGAGCCCCGAAAGCACAGCACGGATCCCACTCCACAAGGAAGACTCATGACGCTTCCTCACCGCCACCAACTCCCCAGTAACACCATATATCTTTCTGAGCAACTGCAAGACCGGCGAGTCGGACGAACCCCAAATGCGCACCACCCACTTGGCCAACAAAGCTTTGTTCATAGATTCCACGTCCCTGATGCCAAGGCCCCCCTCCGCAATGGGTACAGCCAGATCCTTCCAAGCCACCAGGTGCAACCCCCTTTTTGTCTGTCTTCCATCAGACCAGAAAAAAGATCTCATCAAGGTCTCAACCTTCCTTCTAACACCAACAGGCATTAATCTCGTCGAGAAGAAAAAAGTCGGGATGGCCGAAAGAACACGCTTCAATAGTGTAAGCTTCCCACCCTTGGACAGAGTGACGACCTTCCAACCTTCCAACCGCTCCTCCATTCTTCGCAGAACACAATCCCAATCGGACTTCCTCAACCTGCCCTCAACTAGCGGCAATCCCAAATAGGTTATCGGCAGTCTCCCCAGGGGGCATCCTGCCCACTCCGCCAGCCCGATGCTCTCCCCGCCACCCAAGCCCAAAGGAACAAGGACCGACTTTTGCCTGTTAATCTGCAACCCAGAGAGGCACCCAAAAACATCCACCAGCACAGCTGCATTGCGGTTCTGCTCCTCCGTCCCTCCCAGGAATATCAGCGTGTCATCCACATACTGCAACACCGGGACTGAGATGTCCCCCATTCGGAAGCCCTCGCACCAGTTTTCTTCCACTGCTCGCTCAAACAAAATCGCAAGACAATCTGTAACCAACACAAATAGCAAGGGAGCAAGGGGGCAGCCCTGACGCACCCCCCCCTCTGCGGCTGGAACCATCCCCCCTCAGCCCTCCCATTTACCATCACCGAGCAGGAGCCAGTGGTGACGCAACTCTTAACCCAAGCAATCCAATCTTCCGGGAAATCCCTTTTCTGCAGAGCTAACCAAAGGAACCTCCAACTGACACAGTCATAGGCCTTGGCGTAATCAATCTTCCAAACTGCCCCTTTTTTTGAGACCTCTTCCACTCACGACAAATCTCCGAAGCGGTCACGATACCGTCCGCCATACATCGACCCGGAATGAAGGCGGATTGGGCCGGCAAGACCACAGAGGACAGGACCCCTCTAAGTCTGCTCGCCAACACCTTGGCGATAATAAGATAAATGCCATTGGAAATCGAAATCGGCATGTAGTCCCCCACCCCAACTGGGGTCTCTTTCTTCGGCAGCAAAAAAATCAAAGCCCTGTTAACTTTCTCAAAACCCATGTTGCCCCCCCTGAACTCAGTCAGAACCTCCAAGATTTCCCCCTTCAGCAGATCCCAGAACTCTCTGTAGAATGATATGGAGAAGCCATCCGGTCCCGGAGCCCCGTCCGCATTCAGCTCCCAAATCGCCTTGCGCACCTCATCCTCCATGAATTCGGCCACTAATGAAGCAGCCTGGGCTGCACTCAAGGACCTCGCCCCCCGACCCGACCAACCCCAGCCATCTTCCACTGGCACCCTCCTCGAAGCACTCACAAAATGGCCCCGCAAGGCGACCCCAATATCCCTCTCGCCTGAAACTCTTTGGCCCCCTACCTCCATCTCATGCAAGAAGCTCCTTCTCCTCCTCCCGGATGCCACAGAATGGAAGAACCGCGTGTTGGTGTCCCCTTCCCTTAGCCACTTCTGCCTGGCCCTCTGCCGCCAATGAACCTCCTCTTTTCTGTCCTCCCGAAGCACAGCCTCTAGCCACGCTGCCCTCTCCTCCACCTCCTCCGGAGACAGACCCCGATCATCATCAAGCCCGTCTAACCTGCTGATCCCAGCCTCTGCCTCCGCCCTGACGGCCCTTCGCCTCCTAGCGACATCCTTCCCATAGCTCAACAGCAACCGCCTCAGGGACTCGAGCTTGGCCGCAAACCGCGACACTGCCGAGCCCGCCACCGCCACATTCCGCCAATGTTCGTGCACCATGTCCCGGAAACCATCCTCCAGCAGCCACTTCTTCTCAAAGTGAAAGGAGAACCGAGCCAAGCGCTCCTCACCAGAAAACCATAGAACAGGAGTGTGATCAGATAGAGTCCTCGGAAGAGCCCAAGCCCTCACCAAAGGGAAAACCTCCCCTGCCTCAACCGACATCAGGAACCTGTCGAGTCTGGACCTCGCTCTCGCGTTCCTCCAAGTGTACTTGCACCCAGTCGCATCCACAACAGACAAACCCAGAGACCGAAACACCTGCCTCATATCTGCGGATCCAGGATCAGAACCTCCGCTCCCCCCGGCCTGCCGTCCGGTAACGCAATTCTTTCAACAATCCTGATCTTCTTCATGTCATCCCACCTTATGTCAGGCGGTGTTCGACAGAGCTTAGAGGTAATTATAAGGAGATTCTTTTGGTCCAATACCGAGTGGAATGAGAAGGGAATCCATCTGATTGACTGGAAAACTTCTACTCTTCCTAAACCACTTGGAGCCTTGAAGGCATGGCTATATCTCGCCTGGAATCAATTAACAAGGCGCTTCCTTTGAAGTGTGTTGCAAGAATATGAGGAACTGTCAAGGATCTTTGTTGCGGACTTACTCGAAAAATATATGATATAACCAAGGTAGGTAATATCGGTATCGGTATCTGCTACTTGTCGATACGATATATCGATGATATATCGACGCCATATCGCCCAAATCGATCCGATTTTGTGAAGGAAATGACCTTGGAAGGGCAAATACCAGCCATATCGATGATATATCAGTCACCTATCGATACCGATCTATCGTCGATATATCGCAATATGGCTTACCCTAAGGATAACTTGGTACACATAACACAATCAATACTGCTCTGCCTTTTAGAAAGGCATTCGTTTTGTGGTGATTCTTTGTTCTCTAATGCTGCAGTTTCATGAACTCTGCAGGCCGTCTTTGGGAGATGGAGCTTCTTTTACTTTTTGGACCGACAACTGGATGGATTCCGGTACTCTTGCATCAAGATTTTTGTGTCTCTTCGTTAAATCTTCCTTACAGGATGCTAGGAAGATGGACTGTTGGGACGGTGGAGTCTGGATGCCCTCTTTCCATTCAGATTTTCAGACCAATGCCTAGAGGAATTTATGCATCTTCCGGATTCACTGAGTCAGACCCGCGATCTGCCAGGTGGCAGAGATCATTGAAAGTAGAGGGTAGGGATGAGCATGGATCGGGCTGGGTCGGGCTTTGAAGGGCCCAAACCCAAGCTCATTCAAAAAATTCAGGCCTTGGGTCGGGCCTAGGCCCATAATTATTTTTTTGTTCAGCCCAAGCCCAAACCCAGCCCATTTCGTTTGGGTCGGGCTTGGATCAGGCCGACCCATATGACTCGGATAGATCTCATCAAGGTCCATGAGATCATAATGCAAGGCTTCTTCGTTAGATTATGAGTTACTGTGTAAATTTTGATTCCACCAATCAGTTGCAGTCATGGGTTTAATTTTTTTAAAACCTATCACTTTTTTCCCAAAGGAAAACAATTTTGTCCTGCAAAAGTTAGAGTAGTCATTAGGCAATCAAGTCATGAAACAATATATATGAAAACACACCTGCTCTTCTTGAGTAAATGTTGAAGACAGAATCAGGTTCCAAAAAATAAAAATATTCAAATCATAAATTTTACCCACCCATATAAACTTTTTCTGTAAGTTCATGTATATGGAAAAAGGAAAATCAACGAAACTATAAACACTAAAATATGCATGGAGAAACTTACACAGGGAAAGAACATGTCACAGATTTTTCGAAACAACGCCAAATCAGAGAAAATGGGTCGCAGCATCACCTCGGAGGTGCATCATACACATGAATAATGTTACTGTTGCATCGCCATCCTCAATCATTAATGGACAAATATAACAACAACCCTCTACTATCAATCTACCCATCTAACCATTTATGATATTTTATAATATATTTCACAGTGACCATTGGTATATCTCACAGTGGCATTTATACAGAAAATGCAGTAGATATTGGATTAGCAGAAGGTTGTTGAAGTTCAAGAGATGTCAAAGGGCAGGGTAAGTGAAAGATAGATAAATGATCTCGGGTCGGGCTCTCGGGCCACAAACCGGGCCTTCCATCGGGACAGGCTCTCGAGTCAGGTCGGGCTGGGCCGAGCCAAGCCCGAGCCCGGCCCAAAAAAAATTTGGGCCTATAATTTTGGTGACAATAACATTCGAAAGAGAGATTCTTTTAGATGTCTGGGATCTATTTTGCAACAGGATGGGGAAATTGATGGAGATGTTACTAATAGAATAAATACAGGCTGGCTAAAGTGGAGAGGAGCCTCTGTTGTTCTCTGTGATAAGAAATTCCTTTAAAAATTAAAGGAAAGTTTTACAAAGCAGCCGTGAGACTTGCTATGCTCTATGGATCTAAATGTTGCCCTGTGAACCATAGACATGTGCAGAGAATGGTTGTAACAGAAATGAAAATGCTAAAGTGGATGTGTGGACACACACACGTAAAAATCATATTCGGAATGATGCAATCAGAAAGAAAGTTAGTGTAGCTCCGATCGAGGATAAGATGCGAGAAAACCGCTTAAGATGGTTCGGTTTTGCAAAGAATATCAGCGGATGCACCAGTTAGGAGATGCGAGTGTTGGGATGTTGAGCCAGCTAAGAGAGGGCGAGGACGGCCCAAGAAGTGTTGGAAAGAGACTATACTAAGGGATCTTAATTTTTTGGATATAAACCCGAGATTGACCCAAGATAGATCTGAATGGAGGCGAAGAATCCATGTAGCCGACCCTACTTAATTGTGGGAAAAGGCTTTGTTGTTGTTGTTGTTATAATTTTGGCTCAAGCCCGACCCAATGTTCATTTGGGCTTGGGTCGGGTCGGACTTTTTGGGTTGGGCCGGCAATGCTCATTCCTAGTGGAGGGGAGAAGATTTTTTGATTAGGAGCGCCTACATGTATGTTGATAAACCACCTGCTTCATTTGATGCCATCCCGATTCATGATTGCAAGCTTATTTGGGAATTGAAACTATAGAGCACGATTTGCATCTTCTTATGGTTACTTCAAAGAAGGCATATATCTTGACTAGGGACAGTTGTTCTAGATTGTTCACAAGTGCATTAATCTTTGCCCTCTCTGCGACACTGATATTGAATCCATTGATCACTTGTTCTTCCGATGTGACAGAACATGCTCCATTTGGCGGGATACTGGACTTACCTGATTGATTGTCCAGAGCCTTGAGACCTTTTTTGGGACTCTCTGAATGATGCAAAACTTAGGCCCCGTGAAGAGTTGTTGCATCAGATTGCTATATGGTCCATTTGGTAGCTAGAAATGGTACAATCTTTACCGGCGATCAGTTTTATTCTGAGAATATTTTTCTATGCTAAGACTCCTTTGAGCCTTGGCTTCTGTAAGTATTTCATCTCACATATTTATTAATATATACGGGGAAAACATCATAGCGTGTTTCGCCCTTTTATGACTTCAAACAAATATTTAATTTGGCATATTACTTTAATTTCTTTTTTATTTTATTGTATTTATAGTTTGTGTTATTTTAATTTTGTTAGCTATTAATTCCAACTTTACAAAGATGTCTCCACTAAATATAAAAGTTAGGAGACATTTGTTATCTGTAGAATAATTTGTATATGAATTATGATTATCTATTCCCTACAGTATAATTTGTATATGAATTATGATTATCTATTTCCCTACAGTATATGTATACAAGGATATGGTTTGCGATCTTCCTGCAAGATATCACCTTATACAACCATAGCCCAATTTCAAAGCGGGTAAGGATATGCTAACACTTGTATTTGTGTGCCCAATTTTAAAGCGGATAAGGATATGCTAACACCTATATTTGTGTCCATATATGTCCATTGCATCCTTGTGTATAAGTCAATATTCACCTCCCCTCTAGTAAACTTGTGATCCTACAAGCATTCTAAGAATATGGTCCCCAGAATCGAAGAAAACATCCAGGTTTGGCAGAAAAATATTATCCCACTGCAGTAATATCAAAGACGCATAAAAAACGATTGCACATTTAACACTTCGATGGGTTTGTAAAACATAAGAGAAATCAAACATCTGAAGTTTCATACTGGATAAAAATTTATGGGAATATCAAGTTAATTGTATGCCTCCTTAAGTAGCAATTTCATGGTATAGGAAATGTTGCTAATAAGATATATCAAACCAGTTACCAGGCTATATAATGCATTGAGGTAAAGGTAATTAATGGTTCAAGAACACCACTTGTAGTGGGGAGATCCAGGAAACAACTAACGTGCATCACATCACCACGTTATGTTCACAGAAAATATAAAGCTGTGCAAGACAGTATGTGTGACTAAAAGTCTTTGAAATATATAAGGTGTTCAAATGGAACATAGCATGCTTTTTATCTCTCTTCATAAGGAACTCAGGCTCCAAGAAAATATTCAGTTCTGGTTGCAAATAACTCTACCGTCCGATTGCACGAACGCCAATGGATTGAAACATGCAGCCAACCCTACTTAATTGTGGTAAAAGGCTTTGTTGTTGTTGTTGTTAGGTTGAAACATGCAGAAAGTCGGGAGAAAAACACATGGTTAGGAAGTACAAGTCTTCCTTAAAAGTGTTCAAATGATGGTTAATAAAAAGAAACAACAATAACTTGGACATTAATTTGATAGAAAGGACATGAACCTTTTTATAAATGGAGGAAAGGGGAAAAACTTTGGAGGAAAGGGGAAAAAAACTTACTCCTGCTTTGGGTTCCTGAAGAAGGGCATCTTCTTGCATGTAACCAGTCGCTTCTAAAAATAAAGGAAATGGCTTCTTTGAAAAATGCCAGCACAGAGTTAATAAACTCAAAAGATATTTTAGTTCCTGAATTATCTCAATTCCTTTGAGCTGCAGGCTTTGGTTTACAGCATATATACTGGAAACGGGTATATTTCCCTGCACATGAATATACAATATTGATCATTTTCCTATAATCTCCGAACAAAATAAAGTTGCTGAAAAAAAACTATTACAAACAATAACAAGGTGTTGGAGTATTTAGTTGTGCGTCATATGTATGGGAGATGGGTAAATGGATCTCTCCAGGATCCATTTACCCCATCCAAGAGTTTAGTCCCACATCTACCAGTGGTGGGACTTGGAGGCTCTGCGGAGGCTATATAAGGAGCCCCAGACCTCCTGTATCAGATGAGAAAAAGCAATCAAGCATATGCCCCTTTGAAGGATTCTCCCGTGGTTTCATCCTGCTCCTCACGAAGAAGGATTCCACGTTAAAATCTTCTTGTTCTTATTGCTTTATCTTTATTTCTGATTCCGCTTCCGCTTCCTATTTTCTAACATGGTATCAGAGAGGGTTCGATTCTCACGGATTCAATTTTTGAAGATTTATTCATAAAGATCTATTATGATATTCTTGTTCATGATCCGTCCGAGTTTTGAGAAATTCTAGGGTTTATGAAACCCTAATACTGCAGAAATTCATTATCTTGTTCATATTCAGAAAATCATCAGAACTCGAAAATCTCAAACATCTTTTGGCAACCTAATACTCAAGGTTTTCCCCTCATGGCGAGGGTGCATCTCTATTCTCCAGACCTCTTCGCGCGATTACAAGACATCAATCTCCAACATCTGCCCCGCGCGACTCCAGATTTCTCAAGCAATGCATTGGGCTCCCAAGGTACTACAACACTCCCCCGTGGTATCGGGCGGCGAGGCCGATCTCTCGCTCATCTCTCCTGCATGAGGCGACGACAGGGAACCTCCACGTCCAGGTGACGAGGCAGCGCATCGCGCACTATCCAGCGGCACTCTCAAGCCCTCGTGCAGGCGGCGCGAGGGGATCTCCACGAACCAAACCTCCAGGCTGCGCGATGCAGCCCTAGCTGCCTTCGGATGGCAGCACATACAGGCGGGGCTCCATCGCAGGAGCCCCATCGCGCTCCCCGTTCCAATCGTGGAGGCGGCATCCTCTGCGGTGCTGATTTGATGCTCCCTGGCGGTGGCGTGTTTTGTGAGAGGGTTCCCACCATGGGAACCTAGTGGTGCCCCGATGGCCTTTTAAAAAATCTGTCTATTTTGCTATATGGGTCGTGAGTTACATAAAAGAAAGAGAGAGGGCCAAGATTCAAATTCCAAAAAAAAGGGCCTAGAAGAGGGCTGAGAGCTTAAAAAGAGAGAGAGAGAGAGAGGGAAAAGAGGTAGTCCATATTTGCAAAAAAAATCAAAAAAAGGGAGAAGAAAAGAGGCGCATACAAGAAAAAGTCGTACGCAAATTGCAAAAAAAAAGAAGAAAAGCCGGAAAAAAAAAGAATGGCTTATGTGACGGCATTACAAAATTAATTAGCTGGAAAAAAATGTTGCAAGGAAAGCCAAAAAAAAGTATATTTGGTTTACCCTCCATTTTCGTGTCTTCTCCCTACATTGTTGATGTCATTGTTTCCGACAAGTATGGGAGAAATGGGGAGTATATGTAGAGTCCCAGATCTTCTCCAGATTTCAGAGATGTCAGATACCAGACCAACCAGATTTCCAGACTCTACAGCAGTTGTTCAGACTCGACAAGTTGTTCCAAGTCTACAGTTCAGACACGCACGAGTGTGCGGTCTTTAGTTTCGTGGTCCCCATCTTTCTTCTTGTTGTTTCGACCAGAGTTTTCATGTGAGCCATAGGGACTCCAGAGTAGAGGACCATTCCCTATGCCATGTTGGCAGGGGTTTTCATGTGGTATCATAGGTACTCCAGAGCAGTGTACCATTCTCTGTGCCAGATGGGAGAGACACACTTCTCCGACGAGGAGATTTTTCAGACTCCATTCTCCAGCAACCGTGGACTCCGACGAGGACTGCACTTCCACGACCCTTTTTTCAGTTCGGCCCTTTTCAGAGATGGAGCAGTTGTCCACATGTTGTGGCGGGCCAGAGTACTCCGATGAGGAGACTCATTTCCAGTTGCAGTGACTCTGACAGACGCAGTTCAGAGCACATGCTCTCCGACGAGGAGATTCAGCAGACTCACACTCCAGCCCGTTCGTCCTCCTCACCTGCACGGCATGAGAAGCAACGTCCTCGACAGCAGCAGTTGTGCGCATTGGGTTGATATTGTCCGTAGTGTCCTGTAGCGTGAGTTGAGTTTCTTTCTGTTTGTCCAAGCTGAGCATTACATGCTCCAGTTTGAGGGGGAGTGTTAGAGTATTTGGTTATGCGCCATATGTATGGGAGATGGGTAAATGGATCTCTCCAGGATCCATTTACCCCATCCAAGAGTTTAGTCCCACATCTACCAGTGATGGGACTTGGAGGATCTGTGGAGGCTATATAAGGAGCCCCAGACCTCCTGTATCAGATGAGAAAAAGCAATGAAACATATGCCCCTTTGAGAGATTCTTCCGTGGTTTCATCACGTTCCTTACGGAGTAGGGTTCCACGTTAAAATCTTCTTGTTATTATTGCTTTATCTTTATTTCCGATTCCGCTTCCTATTTTCTAACAAAGGGGCAAACAAGCACATAGGAGGAGGAATAACAGGACACTGTTATGTACAATATGGCAATGCACTCCTATGTGGAATTTGGTGGTGTGCACACACCCGGCCAATGCCTACCAACGTCATGGGAAAAACCAAACAAAACCTAGAAGAATCGGCATTCGTGCCATACACCTGATGACATTTTAGATGTGGGTTAGAAAGGGGCAACCCTCATCCCCCGAAACCCCCAAGGTTTACATCCTTCAAGAGAGTTAATTCAAACTCTCCAAAATGCACCATCATTAAAGCAATTACACTATCTTCTTCCATAATTTACAGCGACCAAACTCGTCATTAGTTATTCCAAGATCTATTATTTCCCACAGCCAAATGCAGAACTATCGTGGCATGGGTTATACTTCATTTTTATCCCTCATCCCCATGTTATTCCACCCTTCACCTAACCTACATACAAAAGTATCCTAAAGAACCTTATTTAGGATTCCATTTAGGTTGCAAATTAGAGTTCACCAGTCTGCCTCGGCATTGGTAGGGATAACCTTGTCGATGCAAAAAAAAACTCTCCAGGCAATTTACAAAAGAAATTATGAACCGGGAACCTCATGACTAAAAAGTAGATGCAAGACATTCTTCCTTGGGTGGATGAATTCCTCATCTTCCAAAATCCCAGTTTTCGGAGACTAACCCAATTAGCAAACAAGGACCTGGTGCGAACCATTTCGCACACAAAACTAGGACTAAGATCTAGAACCAGAATATAATAATTCACAATCCCAAACATGGTTGATTTAACTGCACGCTGACCTGTCTCTTCATGAGGAAATTGATCCCGAAGGCGAGATCCCCTATCGGCCATTTCCCGAGCGTTTCCGAGTATGTGAAGCGCAGCGTGTCCGACAGCGTCGCTATCGTCTCGAACCACGTAGCCGGCGCCTGTGCTGGCCTCCTAGGCGCGGGCTTCTGCCTCCTGGCGACCGCGCTCTCCTCCAACAAGCCCTCCTCCGCCGCCGCCTCCGAGATCTGCAGCCTCCGGCTCAGCGTATAGTAGAGCAGCGCCGCGGCTCCCGCCGCGGTGGCCATCGTCGCCGTCGCCATCGCATCCCACTCCTACTCATGCATTAAACCAGCGGGGAAACGCTGATTTTCAGGAGGATCCGCCCATGGGGATCGCGAGGGGAGGGGGATCGGGTGGGGGAGAAACGCGTGCGATCGGGGAAGGGATCGGGTGCGATTGCCGTGATGGGAGGGTTTGGGGTTCTTCGGGAGGTGTTGGCGTGGGAGGGAGATGTGGAAAAGGAGATGTGGCGAGGGGTGTGATTTTTGTGTGCGCGTTTCGCTTCGGTGTTACGGAGGTGTGGGGGAGAGAGGACTGAAAGAAAGGGAAGGGAAGGGAAGGAGGGGACCAGTCCGCCGCTTCCCGCACTCGCACGTGCGTGAAGGAGGTGAAAGGAAACTGTTTTTTTTTCTCTGACTTTTGACCGGGAAGGGAAGGAGGAGTAATTTTTCTGATATGTCATCCAATCACTCAATTGTTCGGTGTATCTCATATTTAAATTTTTGTTTTAGGGCATCGATCGGCGAACAGTTTACCGATCGGTAAATCATTTACTTATTAATATATTTTTAACATATTATTATTATTATTTGACTAATCATTTATTGATCGACAAATGGTTCGTCGTTTGAATTATATATATATTAAACTTAATATATAATATTCTTTCATCTGTCATTTTGATTTTATATATATATTAAATATAATATATAATATTTTTTTGAAAAATATTTTAAATTTTATATTGTTGAAAATAATATATAAAACTATTTGGAAATGCGGCAAACCATTCACGAAATTGGTGAATGGTTTGTCCATTCTCATTTCTAAATAATTTTATATATTATTTTTAATAATAAAAAATTCAAAAGATTTTTCAAAATAATATTATATATTATTTTTATGCATTGAGCGACAAACGGTTCGTCGATCTGTGAATAGTCTGTCAATCGATGCCCTGACAAGGAAATCTCGAAATCATATGTCCTGACAGAGCATTTGGGTGATGAAGATGCCATGTAAGGGAAATCACTCTCTTTACTACTACCATCTCAAAATTCAAGCTTTGTATAAAATCATGCACTATCGTTAATATGTAGTTAGATTCGCATTGAATTTCAATTTTTTATTGTTCTTGGATTTCAAACTTCTATTGTTGATTCATCTCTTCCCACAACTGAAAACATGGTACCGTGAAAGTATGATGACTTCTACTGCGTTGTTGTTTCCATCTCAACAAGTGAAACTTGTCATCATAGCACATTACTGAAGGATCACGTACATCCCCGATTTTGTCATCTCGTTTTAGAGAAAGAATGTGAGAGTAAGGGACGGAGAAATTTGTATGGATGCAGAAGGCTACGACTACGGTGTTCTCCGTGAGATGATCGTCCCCTCCTTGTAGGAGGTGAATATGCAGGCATGGTTTTGCCTCACATCGCACATCCATGTTTTACACGTCTGTGATTGTTGTGGTCGTGTGCAACCGTCTCGCAATGATTTTTTGACCACTAGACCATTCCACGAAACTCGTTCTAACAATTACAACATCTCTAATAGTCAGCTTAAGTTGTTGAACAAAGTATTACATGATAGACAAGGCACACCACACCGATAAAAATAATAATATATTATGAAACATTCAAATTAATGATGTTGTAAAACACATGCATGTAATATGAAAAGTTCTACTAAAAATATATGAAACCCCTGGATTGTGAATGCCACGTAAATCAATAACATTGTTTGTGATGCCACCTCCACCCTGAGCACTTTAACCTCGTTTGAGTAATTTTATTACGTTAATTTTCTAACCTGAATAATTTATTTGATGATTGGCTAGATATTAAAGACATTGTTGGAATTGGTCCAGGTTTATGGATGCTTATAGGATCCTTGCAATGCAAAATATTTTTATCTAATTAATTGTTAAGATATACCTTGAAGTGTCGGTCTGTTTGCGATCCGAATGCATTCTATAAATGGATTTTGGCCGACCTGAGCGATACGGATTTTTGGATCCAATTAGGATATGTTTACTGATATCCATATGTATGTATGTATGTGTGCATGCATGTATGTATGTATGTATTGTATGGTTAAAGTGTGGGTTATCATAGAGTCTCATTCCGTGAGAGATGCCTCCTCCTAGGGTTCTTATATTTGTACTCATGTTTTCTCTCATATTGGAACCTCTGATCGCTTGTGGGGATTTTTTCTGCTACACGGGTGGGGGTTTTCACATAAAATCATGCGTATTTTTTTGGTTGATTGCGTGCCTGGATCATCGTCAATAAACTAGTATTAGATCCAGGTTGATGATTCTCCGCTTCTTATGAGAGTCCCATTTAAATCTGTCTGGTTAATGGTTTCTGCTTTGGTGGCGAGACCTCCTACAACAGATCATCGTCGATCTGATCCAATACTCACGATGATTATGAAGTTTGACAACGAGAAATCTGAACGTAACGTCAACTTTAGCATGTTGAAGATCAAGATGGAGTCGATCATCATTGTGTTGAAAGGTGTTGAAAGGTGACACGACCCCAATTCTGGGCTGTCGAATCCTCCCATATCCGGATCTGGTTACTCAGCAATAATTTATTCAGTAATCACAACGAACATTCAGAAACAGATTGCAATTAAAAATACTCAAAAGTAAGTATTTCAACACTTTTCCATTCCCAAATAAAGTCCACGTGATACATTGTCTCACTATAACCATTTACATGTACATACACAAAAAGATTACTAACTACCTTATAGAGTGGCTGGTTGGATGACTAAGTTAGATGGCTCGATTATTAAAATCCTTGTGATGGCTCACCGACACCTGTTTGGTTTTTCATAAATCATAGGATAACAATGAGCGAGTGCTAAGTAACGAAGAAGAGAAAAGCAAACAAATGTGTAACCTTTTTCAAAACTTGTTATCACACAAAGTTTCATTCATTCTCATTAGTTAAGTCCTACTCCTTTCTATTCCACGTCAGGGATTAGTCTCGGGGAACCCCACCACTAATGGACTCTGAAGCTGTGGATACTTCGGGATTGGAGATTACATTGATCTGGTGAGCTTATGCCGCCGTACGTCGCCTCAACCAATCCTCCAATATTACCCTGACAATTTCCTTTTCATTTATTATCCAGGGTTCCAAAACCTCAGCCTGGCAAACAAAGAAGCACACCGTCCTCGAGGACTCGGTAACTTAAAACTCGGGCTAACCTTTAATCCCATAAACCAACGGCTTTAAGAACATGTTATCATAACCCAGTCGCTATCAAACCACTCGTGCCTCCACATGGCACGACAACATCTTCCGTCGTTCAACTTGAATATATTGGCACCCGGTACCACGCGTTGCAAATCATTCATTTCGTACGCACTTATCAAAATAAGGCAATCATGTACCACCTAGGTAGGGTCACACCAATACAGGTTCCTTCCGATAAATGTACAGGTTACATGCCCGACATGTAGTTCTACTTCCAGTCATTTCTTTAACGTAACACACAATCCTTTTCAAGATCCAACTTAATACACATCAATTCCCATGATGTAATTCTTTCGTCAAGTCTTTAATTTGTATAATCATCAGCATTGAGTATAACCTCACATATATATTAATTCATATATTTATATACTCATATTTATGCTCATTTTAATCTCTAAACCCTACTTTCCAAGTCATTGCATCAATTAGATGCTTATACCTTATTTTAGTTGAAATCACAAAGCAACTTTTCATATTTTCTCAAAAATAGCCAAATTAGGGTTCTTCGTAACGAAAAACATAAAATCAAAAATCTCGACGATCTCATATGAAAACCCAACAGCAAAAGGAATGATTTCGTTACCAAATCGAGCTCTCTCTCGCATATGCGGTGCTTTATCATGATTCTTTTCAAAAAGGATGATTTATAGACCCTAAAATGATCAAATTTCATTTTTCATATTAAAAATGCTAAGAACGTGCCAAGAAGGCGAAGAACGAACGAAGAACACGAAGAGCATGATGAACACACGAAGAACGTGAAGAACATATTTTTCTCTTAAAATTTCAGCAGAGCTTCAACTTAAAGGGGGTGATATTTCTAGGAAAATTTCGACAGAATTTTCCCTTATACCGGGACATATTTCTATAAACATTTCGGCAGAGTTTCCCCTTATATCGGGACATATTTTAAAAGGAAAATGGAAAGAGTTTCCCCTATAAAATCACCGAGAGGGAAACATTAACGAATATGAAAGAATATAATCAAACTGCAAGAGATGAATAATCTGTAGACACCATGCATCTTAGGTGAGTGAAGGTGTGACGAATCATAGAGTTCACTGACGTGCATAGACACCCTCACCTAAGTAGGGTATTACATAGATTTCTCCATTAAAATAACTATAAAAGCATAATCAAAAGAATATAACCATAAGCGAGGGAGAATCAGTAGACACAACGCGTCTTAGATGAGTAAAAGTGTGACGAATCACAAGATTCACTTACGTGCATAGTCGCCCGCACCTAAGTAGGGTGTTACACAGATTTCTCCTCGAACCACGACAGAAAATTAATTAGAAAGAAAGATGAATCGAAAGCAAAGCTGGAAAAAGAAGATGAATAAAAAACCTAACTTGCGAAGCAAACTAAGAGAGGATCGTACCTTCCTCGTCCTTGTTCTCCCAACAGCGCTTCGCTAGCATTCCTTCCATACCTCCCTCTCCTCCTCCCGACCTCTCAACCCTAGCCCTTGTGGTAGTGGTGGTAGTGGAAACCATAGAGAATGAATGGGTGGGGGTATTTATAGGCTCCAAAAAACAAATAATCGTGGTTAGTAAACCATGGTTTAGACCTTAATCGTGGTTTGGGCCCGTGGTTTTGGCCATGGTTTTGACCAAGTCTTATCCAAAACTTAAGGCTTAAGTTAGAATTCTATATTCATTAATGATGCTTAATTAACGCTAATCGTGATTTATCTTTCGCAGCTCGCGTTTATTTTTTGCTAACAACTGATTAGTATTTGCTAATTGTCATTAGAGTTACTCAATCTATTATTAGTTTCTTTAATCATGTTTAATTAATCTTAATGACGGTCATCACGGGTTAATGACATCTTAAACCTCCCTATTTCTCTTTCTTCCAAAAATCATAAAAAATCGAAATGATGTCTGATTCACATGAAATAAATTCTGTTGGTTTTCCATGCTACCCTATCATTGTGAAATCTCACAAACCAGACATGACACTGATCATAGACACAATCATTTTAAGAAGATGTATCTCAAAAATATGTTAGTATTTTTTTTATCGTTAGCACTCTCATGATTTTGATCTTATATTCTCACAACTCATGGATTGGTTACTGTCAGGGGATTAGTTACTTACATACTCGTCCCTATAGGGTGGGTGTCACGAAATCAATGGGTGCCCACCCAATGCGAATGCATGTGACCTGATGTACATAAAGTTTTGCAGAGGATCCTAGAGACGACAAGTTTTAAGCCTTTACAAATGGCATCGAGAAGATGCTTGTGATACTAAGTCAAGATGAGGAGGAAAGCTAGAGCAAGCATATAGATTTTCTCCTCGAACGACGTTCTTCGCGAAGTTATGAAGGAATCCTCTGCAACGACTATATTGCTAAAACTTGAGAGTTTCTATATGACAAAGACTCTTGCCAATCATGTACATCTTAAGCAATGACTCTTCATGCTTCTTATGTCAAAGGTACATCGGTAAAATCTCATCTAGATATTTTGGGTTCAATTATTTCCAAGTTAGGAAACATGGACGAAGATATTCAAGACGAAGATCAGGCGTTGTTATTGTTATGTTCGTTATCGAACTTGTGTAAGCGCTTCTATGGAACCCTAAGTTATGGGAAGGACGAGATCACACTAGATTATGAGAAATTGTCCCTTCTCTCAGAAGAATTAAAGGATCGTGAACTCACGTGACATTCATCAAGAGACAATAAGTCCGAGGTACTCCATACGACGGGTAAATACACGGAACTAAAGAAGTTTGACAAGCCATGGGAGAAAACAAAAAAGGGGAAGAGCAAGTTTTATCGACACTGCAAGAAGAAAGACAATACAAAAGAGGAGTTTTGGAAACTCCAAATAAAGAGAGAAAAAATCTAAAACAACTTGGAAAAGATGTTTATATGCAGAAGCGAGCTATCTAGAAATTTAATGTAGTGTCGGTGATGTTCTGATGGCCAGTTTACCACACAGATCGAAGGATGCTTGGTTCCTCGATTGTAGTTGCTCCTACCATATGCATGATCGTCGTTGATTCTCCTCACACAGATTTATTGTTGGAGGATTTCTCGTTATGGGCAACGATTCGCAGTCCATAGCTGTAGGGTTGGGAAGCGTTCATCTGAAGATGCACAATGGGACATCTGTCACGTTGACAAGTATTCACTATGTTTTAGATATGACGAAGAACATGATATCCCAATACCCTAAAATAGAAAGGGTGTGAGTATGCTACGAAGGACGGTATTCTGACAATTGTCAAAGATGGACATTTTGTTGTGTCCGTGAAGAGGTTTGGAAATCTATATACATTACAAGGGTTGCAATTGTTTCCACCAGTTCATGAGCTAACAACACCAGATTGTGGCATCTCGGGTTGGGACATCTGAGCGAGATATACACCTCGTCAAAAGAGGACTACTTGATAGTAAGTACATGGACAAGTTGAACTTCTGTGAGCATTGCATTCCTGGCAAGCATACATAGAAGAGTTTTTGTGCAGCCGAACATAGAACAAAAGGAACTATGGACCATACTCACTCCGATCTATGGGGATCGTCTCAAGTCCAATCCAGATTTGGTGCGCTATATGCTGACTATTTATTGATGGTCACTCCAGAAAGGTATGGATTTACGTCCTTAAATCCAAAAATGAGATGTTTACACACTTCAAATAATGAAAGTCATTACTAGAGAAAAGACAGGAAAAAGCGTCAAGAGGTCGTGGATAGATAATGGCTCGGAATTCTGTTCAATAGAATTCAATGGCAAGGGCAAGCACATGATAATAAGACCAAGGTATCTCTATTGTTGCAAGTTTAGTATGCTGAGAGATCAAAGTGAGCAAAATGTTGATATTGATAGAGCAAGATATTCATCACAAGTTTCTGCGATTATTTTCTCTATGGATTTCAGGTAATTTTTTCTCCATGCTGCTCTACGTATACGAGGGAATACCGGTATGATGAACTGCTATGTTACTATTATCTGCATTATATTCGGGACAACCACTTTTTTTTATAAAATACCATTGTCCCACTGCCTTTGTCCCCCTCTACTTCTCTCTTTTCTGCCCATGGATCACTGCTTTATCAACCTCCACAAAGCTTGCAGAGCCTTCAGCCCTGTTATATGCCAAATATATGCCTCACATGCACACATATGGATATGGGGAGAACATCACTGAGTGTCTCCCCCTGTTTTTGGCTTCAAAAAAAACATGCACACATATGGATATGCATGCAGTGTTGCAGATATCTAACAGAACTTAGTAATGTTGATACTCGCAAGTAGATGATAGATCAACTCCTTGGCATCCTTGGGAAAAACGGCATTTCTCCTATTAAATTAGTTACCCTCCTGTACAAAGCATACAATGATTGAATGGCAAAAACAACTATGGAATTGATCGTACTGAGAAAAATTCTAGTTAAGATTTTATTACAAGTCTGTTATATTTTTCAAGTTAGAAAGGGTGGGAGGAAATGACTCCTCCACAGAAGTCCCTTGCATATACCTGGATAAGAAGAATGTGGTAAAAGAAAGGATTTATTTCAAAGCAGATGCTTTACTATAATTAGGCATGAAGTCTCACATGTCATATTATGAGAGACGTCAGGAAACAAAGAAAGAAACGAACAAGTGATGATAGGAATTAACAATCTATTGGGATGGGTCCAATTACCAATGAAACTTGTCATCTTCCCATATATATACATGTACACATATGTCACAAACTCAAATAGTGTCAATCAATGATCCGAAAAAGACACAGGGCAATTTATTTCTCTAAGGCCTTGTTCATTTGAAGAATAAGCAATGGAATAAGGAGTCAATTCTCTGCCGCTGCGGTTTCCAAGAGTACGGCTCATCCACATCGCATTATTTCACCTTATTCCATCAGTATTCCTATCTTTATTCCACCTTAACTACCGGTATTCCACATTATTCCCTTTAGTCCTATATTTTCAGTCAAACATAAAATAGAACCTTATTCTCCTTATTCCCGAACCGAACGCTCCCTTACACTCACTCATAGGGCATTTCTAATGATCACAGTGTTTATCAGACTTCAGGTACATGATCTCAATTGTTCATCAAGCGCATTCATTCCTCTTTTAAGTCCACTCAATAACAGAATAATCAATTATAATTGTAATAATAAATATTCCAAGTAAAAGTAATAAAAAACTATTTATTGAATGACATTTTTTTAGCATCTCGTCTATAACAATACAAAATTACTGCTTTGTATGTAACTTTTACAACTTTTAATTTATCCAGCTATCATATTACATAATAACGATATAAAATTACTATCTCTATATGCAGACCTTTACAACTTTTAATTTATGGAATCATGATTTTGTGAATAAAAATCACAATATTTGGTGTATTACTTTACAGCTTATACAACTATATGCGTAACTTTTGCAAATTTAGGTTTACAGAGTTACAATTGTAACTTCTCAAGCTTAAATCCTTAGATCGTCATCAAGAAAAATTGACGATGACAACTTATTGGATTCGGGTCTAACTGGACCCAACAAGTTGTCATGGTAATTTCACGTAATAATGGTATGAGCATCTAAAACCCGAATGTTACAAAGGGTACCATAACGGTTTTCCTTTAACAATGGAATTGACTACCTGAGAGGTGAAGTCATTACTATAAAGAGACAGTATGTAATTTCTCTTTTGTGAGTGCTCTAGGGTTTCGGTCTATATAAGAACCCCATACCTTTTGAATATGATAACTCATTGAGTTCTCTCATATTTCTCCGCAATGTCATTTGCAATGTCTCGGGCTTTGGTCCAAGGATTGTTAACAAGGAAAACTAACATGTACAATTTGTTGCGTTCATGCATAATTAAATCAGTTGGAAACCATCAAAATACTTAAACCAAAGTTGTCAAATAATACTATAACTCACTTTCACACTTTGTGAATTTTAAATGTGTGGTTATATTTTGGATGTTACACCCTCCTCATTCCTACACACACTTCTAATCACAACATCCTCATTGAGATGTACCCTATCACTAAATCCCAGTAACAATGGTGGTAGCCTTTTTGAGGACCATGAGAGGTTACAACTCAATTGAATAAAATAAAGTAGTCTCTAACACTTCCCCTCAAGTTGGAGCAAATGTATCGATCATTGCCTAACTTGGAGATTATTCACGAGAGGCGTTTCTTCGATATCTCCTTCGTGAATACGTTTGCAAGCTGAAAATCGATGAAGATGTGTGGAGTAGTGCCTTTCCCTCTTTGTACAACATCATGAACAAAGTTACAGACAATCTCAATGTGCTTGGACTGCTCATGGAAAACTGGATTAGTAGCAATATATGTAGTGGACTTGTTGTCATGATACATAGGAACGAGAGTAGTGACAATAATACCAAGTTCCTGTAGAAAGGAGAGTAACCAAGTAATCTCACAGGTGGCCTGAGCCATCGTCCAGTAGTCTACATCTGCACTCGATCTGGAGATTACAGTCTGCTTCTTGCTTCATCATGTGACAAGGTTTCCACCAACCATCATAGCATATCCTATAGTGGATCGATGATCCTCAAGTGGAATAGCATAATCTGCATCACCGTAAGCGAAGACTTTAGTGTGGCCGTTGACCCATAGAAGAGGCCTTGCCATAATGATTCCTTCAAGTGGTATAGGATCAGAAGAGCATCCTGCCAATGATTGTAAAGTGGTTTCTCCATGTGTTGGTTGACTTTGCTCACAGTATAAGATATATCCGACCTAGTGTTAGTAACATAAAGTAGTTAGCCAACTAGGCTTATATATCGTGTACTGTCTTCAAATGCAAGGTCAGCTGAAGCAGAGTGCTTCCTCGGGTCTGCAGGGATGTCAGAAGGCTTGCATCCAAGTAGTCCAGCCTCAGTTAGGATGTCCAAACAATATTTCCGTTATGAGAGGTGTAGTACGTATCACTTATATGCTAAAAAAGTAGCGGAGTTGGCCAAGGTCCTTCGTGATGAAGACCTTCTGAAGGAAAGTCACAATCTCTAATGTGTTTCATCATCATCGCATGTGACAACCATATCATCAATGTAAATTGCATGTATGACAATACCATTAGACCGTCATCTAACAAAGATAGAGTGGTCAAATGTTGTTCTCTAAAAGTCAAGAGTAATGATCTCAATAGTTGATGAATATGATATTTATCATATTATTTACCATTTATTATCACTCTATCTTAGACTATTCAATAAAAGCTAACCCCAATTAACTAATATTAACAACTTACCTCTTATAAATAACTAACTCCAATTAGTATATATTTAAATATATTATTGTGTCTTATTTTCTATGTTTCTTATTTATAAAAAATCTCTAAAAATTAGATAAATATTATACATATTTATTTATTAAATTAAAAATACAAAAAATAGAAAAAGAAATTAAAATAAGTATTTTAATTCATTAAAAATGCTTGCAAAAATATATCTGTGTATATATGACCCTTTTTAAACTTTGTGTCCAATATGAAACTTGTAGATCTAAGATCTACAACTTTCATGTTCAACAATTTTTCATTTGACACATATACGTATTTATTTTTTATTTTTCTTTTTTATTATTTTATATTTTTCTAATGGGAAAGTTGGTGCCCCCAAGGTTGTCGATGTGGCCCATCTCTTTGCTTGCTGATGAATCCACGATTCATCATCTTTATTCTTTTATTTTAGCTTCATTTCCTTAGTCAAACACCTGCAACTACCTACTAATCTCATGAAATTACCATTTTGCATGCATTTATTAAACATGCATTTTTAACACTTTTTAACACTCAGATAAAAGAATAAAAAGAAAAGAAAATTAAAGGATGTGTTTATGGAATAAATGCAAATTGACCCGAACCCCAAGAAAAGGTCAAGACTTGATCTGATCGACCAGAAATAAAGTAGGGGAGATAGGGTCTTCAATTCAAAAATCCAAAAATAATTTGTAAATTTTTCCCTGTATATTTGTACAAAATTTACACTATTTTATTTGTACATAAATTGACATCAAATTAAATATTTTTGTAAACGAAAGTTGTAAATAAAAATGTTTTATAAATGATAAAAATAATTGCAAAATAAAATAATGTACAGATTGCAAATAATCACACTCAGAAAAAGCCATACAATGATCAAAAGACCAATTCCACCTCCATATAAACTCAAATTAAATCAAACTTACTCCATTATACTCTAAATTAAATTATCTTTCAAATGGTTGTGGTTTCATAATTTTTGGAGTTACGGTTGAAAAGTCGATTTTCTGGGGTGGTTTGTGCAGTTTTACCATTTATTGTATATATATTTATTTATATTTATTTTTTATAAATAATGTACATAATTTTAAATATTAACTGCATTATTAAAAATAAAAAATAATAATTAAAAAACTTAAAAATTATTTAAAAACTATTTCCTTATTTGTGCATATGTATATTACACTATATGTACATAATATTTGTAAACAACTAATTTCCTTGCATATAAATCACCAAAAAGTAAATATCTAACATTAATTAATTAAACTAAATTAATTATGATATTTGGGATTTAATTATTTAATTATTTAATTTATTCATTATTTAATTTGAAAACATACCTTGTATATAAAGATATGATTGTATATCTTAAATAGCCACCATTAAGGTGGTTAATTAATTTTTGTAAATTAATTAATATATTTATTTTAATTAATTCCGAAATTAGTTTTAAATTTATGTATTTATTTAATTATTTTATTAATTCCACCACTAAACACCTTCCTCTTTTATACATCCTTTCCTTTTGTATTCTTCTTCTCTTTTTATGGGGCTCCTCCTCCCTCATTTGTCTTTGATCAATCTTTGGTGGAGAGGAGCCCGATCTCCAAGAGCGATCTTGTCAAAGAAGGGTGCCCATCCTCCGAGACGTCCGGTGATAGCGCGTCGACTCTCATCGAGGCCATCACGGTATATCCGATCTAGAGGTGAGATCCAACTTTATTTCCCGCCATTTTTCTTAGATAAATCGTAGTTTTTATTTTTGCTTTGGTTTCGTGATTAGAATTTAGACCTTAAAAATCCCAAAAAAATTCCACCACAACTCGAGTCCGCATCTGATCCGATCACCACATTCATCTTCGTGTCCCTCCATTTTCATTTCTGTCTCACGCAATCTTCCACCTCCAGTCACGCATGGTGACTGGAGATCCAGGTTCATCTTCCATATTACTGGATCCGCACTCGCTCACGCGTCCTCATTTGTTTATAAATAAATTAAATAAAAAACAAATAATTTTTTTATCTCTTACATTTCTTTTACAGGAAAATAAAAAAAATAAAAAAATACTTATGTTTGTCTAAATTGTTTTTTTAAAATATATATATATATAACTTTTAATCTCCATCTACAGTTTACTTTAAAAAAAACAAAAAAATAACAGCAGCAGGTTCTCGTACGGCGCCGCTGCCACCGCGCCCCACTGCACGGTCCTCCGCCCAGCGCGCCTCCGCAGCGGTGCCCTCCCGCGAAGCCGGCGCCCGCACGCCCCTGTTGCTGATCTTCCGCAATGGTGCCCCCGCGACCTCCCTTCGAGCTTCGCCGACGACGCCGTCCGCCCAGCTGCCTCCGCGTGAGACCGTGTAGGCTTGGCCGAAGGCCCCATCTCCCGCTCCTGAACGTGCCCCCTTCCTTCGCCTTCGACCATGACCGCGTCGTGTCGTTCTCTGCCACATTAGCCTCTGTTGCGCGAGGTCTACCATCGACCAACCATCCTCCCCAACGCGCGGTGCTATCGCCTTCACCCCCCTCTACGACGGCGGCCATCCGCCACCTATCTACAAAGCTCCAGGAACTGAGGCCCGTGCCGCGTCGCACCAGCGGTGGCCACCCCATCTCATCTGTGAACGAAGAACGGGAATCCACAAGAAGCCTAGGGTTGGGTTTTAAAAATATTTTTTGGTAAATTGGAACGTATTCCCTAGAGGTTTTTGAAATTGCAAAATAGTCCCTGTTTTCCAGAACATCATGTGCAAAAGCAACCCCCCTCTGGGTAATTTGCGATTTTCATCTCATATTTTATTTCTGCTATCTTTCAGTCCAAAAAATCAATTATTTGCATTCTGATCCTTGTATTTCAGATATTTAATTTCCTTGCTCTTTTGACTGAAATAAATATTTTTCATGTCTAAAAATTCCCAACAAAATTGTGTATGCTCCTGCTATGTGTTTAAATGTTGTATAAAGTTTTCATCACATTTTATTTTCAGTTGATATTTTTAAAAAATCAAAATCAGTTTCTTTTTGTTTGCCTGAACTTAGAAAAATCATAAAAAAATAAAAAATTTTCCTAAAAATCCAAAAAATACTATAGGTGTATTTTACTGTCTTTTATTTTTTTTCAAATTTTCGTGCACTGATCATTTATAAATCTATTTTTTTTGAAAAACTAAAAATATTAGAAAAATTGTAGAAAATTCTAGAAAAATCCAAAAATTCTGATTTCAGTCTCTTTTTGTAGATATTTGATTGTACTTTAGCGTAAAAATAACTTCTAAGGTTTTGGTATTAAATTAATTTTGAGGTGCAAAATAATCTTGGATGTGCATTGTTTTCTTTTGTTGTTATTGTTTGATTTCTATAAAATCACAAAAACATCAAAAAAATTTTGAAAAAATTATCAAAAATATTTTAAAACATGTAAAACCCCAAAATACATTTTCTATAATTTTCTAGACATTTTTTAATATTCTGAAAAATACAAAAAGATTGGTGTGTGTGTGGTATTTTTTTCCCTTGTGATTTGTTCCTCATTTGAAAATTAAAAAAAAATTGGAAAATCAAAACCACTAAAAATTTTATCTTCGAAATTTGTCTGTTAATTTTTAAATCATTCTCCTTGTGTTCGACCCTGGTCGCTATACCAGGTAAATTGAATAGCCAAAACCACTTACATTCCATTGCTTGATTTTCTTTAATGTGGTTTACATATTTTTCTCGTTGACTGAATCGATTGGTTGAGAACAATGACCATTGCATATACATTATTCCCATCTCGACCGCATCGGTTTCCGGCTCATCAGAATGGCGCCGTTGCCGGGGGGCACGGTTTAATTGTTATTTTTCAGTTTTGCTTGTCTTTCTATATTATAATTATTTTCTGACCATCTCTTATTTACTTTTTGTGCGAGGGACTGCTTAGAGGATGACTTGGAGTTTCTTTTTGGAGGACCCGTACAGGAGGTGGAGCATAGAAGAGAAGAAGGTAGTCATTTTATTTAGAGAACAATTAACCAAGTTGTAATAATTTAGATACTTTGGACTTGTGAACTTGGACATTATTCGGGTATGTTTCGCCACGTGCCGGTACACTTGGATGACCTTACCGTACTTTTTCGCATTTTCTTGATTTCACTGCCATAACTTTCTATTTGATTCTTGCAGATTTAGCCCCTAAACGTAGGATTTTAATTGATTGTGACGTAATTAGCTAAGGCCCAACACCTAATTGCTTGCCTGTACTTATAGAACGTAATTGGACCTTACTAAAAATAAATTTAAAAAAGTTAACTTAATCGTTTGAGAGGCCACACACCGCTAGAGGTCGTATACAACGATGGCAGGATCCGTTGTGGTGGACACCAATCGACATCTGAGATCGGACTCATGCATCTCTCTCTCTCTCTCTGATTAGTTAGCTATTTGTTCTTCACGATCAATAGAAATTGCTCGTCTAAGGCTGATTTCTTCGTGCATCATATAGTTAGTTTCCTTTCAGTATTTAATTTTATACGCGGATTATATTGCATGTAGAGTGCTGGAGCAAGTTATGCATTTCTATCTCTGCACACATCATTGTGTTTGACCACGCATCGACTTTTTTGACTTCCTCCCCCTATTTTTTGGATCAAAATAAATCAAAGAAAATCAAAAAATTCGTTGACGTTGTTTGTTTTTTGAAAAATATTAAAAAAAAGAGAGAGAGAAAGCAATAAAATTTGGGACTGCTAATGAAAACTTGACCTTTAAACCCACCTCATCTAAAAACATCTATTTTGGGGAGAGTCGCCCCCTCATTGTTTGGTTCGCTTGAGCGAGAGAGTGACCCACACACTATTATAGAGCCACACCTGAACTCTCGTTAGACTACTGGTTTCAGGGTTAGTCGTTCTCCAGTAAGGATCTCTCCGGTAACAGGTAAAGCCGGACCGTGACGTCCTTACCAGATCCAGTTGATCGGGTAGCTGGTAAACGGTCTGCAACTCATATTGATTGGGAAAGATCTAGCTTTGGGATCGGGTCAGTCTTTCGAGAGCATCGGGTTCCTACCAGCTCGCTTAATTGCTCTACAAGACTGATTTATCACCTAAAATAAAGTTGACAAGATAAAACGCCCGAACCTTTACGATCATCAACTTGTGTTGAGTATGTGAATTGGGATTTGACTTCTGATGTTGCTTGCATCTAGATCTCATCCGCACTACTCCTACATCACGATGATGGGAAGGAGATCCCTTAGGCTGCCTCTGGCAGCACCGTTCTCGAGCACTCATCCCCATTCATCTAGGGCAGTTTCGGAGAGCCCAGATCCACTCTCTAAACCTGAATTCGCTACCACCCTGTCCCCCCTCGACCACCCTTCTTCTACCAGTCTTGAGGTGCTCGAGCAGAGGCCAACATATATTTATGTTCACTTGACGACCCCTAAGTTGGGTTTGTGCCTTTGTAGAGACCCACGAGATGACAAGCAGTGAGGAACACACCGATGGGCAGCCCCAGGGTTCTACTTATGTTCTTGATCATGATTGCCATCAACAACACGCTCCTAGCCTCCCTAGAGACGATGCAGAGACGTATCATAGATCAGGGAGCATTTATGGCTGAGGGTGCATCGTGAGTTAGCGCAGATGCGAGCCGGCAGAAGAGAGTCGCATCGAGCAGCCGGTAGAGATATCCCATCACCTGGAGGAGGAGCAAACAAACACCCAGAGGATCAACCAGAGCTAGCTAGACAGCCATGACCGATGAGGTAGTTGCACAACCCTGGTGCAACTCTCACTCATCGATGGATTCAACTCCCTGAGATTTTGGGTGACTTCAAGCTCGCCCCCCAGATGATTCATCTCTTGCCTAAGTTCCACGGGCTAGCCACCAAGGAGCTGCATTTGCACTTACAGGAATTCGAGATGATCTGCAGCACGGTCCACGACAGATTCGTAGATGAGGACACTATCAAGATGATATCATTCCCTTTCTCCCCGATCGACAGAGTAACCTATTGGCTGAAGCATTTGGGGAGATATGTTACCACTTGGGAGCAACTCCAAACCGAGTACTTGAACAAGTACTATCCACTCGGTCAGACCAATGCAACGAGAGCTATGATCAACAACTTCTCCATGATCCCCAATGAGCAGTTTATGAGGCGTGGGATCGATTTCGTGAGCTCATCGACCGGTGTCCATGATGAATCTACGTTGCACCATCTTTATTCTATCATTTTGGCCTTAAAAACCCTAGTAAATGCGTGTAAATAATGTTAATTTAGGCATTTTAGCATGCATGCATTATTGTACAAAATGTGTATAAAATACTGTTTTTAATACCAAAATTATAGAATAAAGAAAAGAAAGGAAAAAGAATAAAATATTGTAAATATTTTATGACCCGAAACCCCGAGACCTAGGCATCTCGATGAATAGGCCTACAATGAATAAAGTAGGGGGAGATAAGGGCCAAAATACAATAAATACCTTTTAATTCATTCATTCTATTCATTTTGGGACCTATTTTTGGTTCCACTTTTTATACCTCAAATAAAGAAACCTTGTACATGAAAGGTTGTAGATAATTTTATATAGAAAAATACAAAATTGATTTTACCCAAAAATATTACACAGATAAAAAGTTATGATCTGAATAAAGTTCCAGAATCCTAACTTCCCAGACCTGCATTTCCCAAATAAAAACTTGAAATGCATCAAACTCACATTTAATTGTATATAATTTAAAATAAGTTATTTAATGAAGGTGGTTTCGCATTTGGCGGAGCTACGGTTTGAAAGTTGAGTTTTGGACCCCTATTGTATAGTTGTACAGATTAAAATATTCAATTTATTTATTATTCATTATTTTTATAATTTTATATTTTTAGAATTTTGTAAATATTATTTATAATATATATGTACATTAAAACATGAGTAAAACCTAAATAAAATACTAAAATAAAATACTTGTACCTAGGTATAATACCTATACATATACTTGTATAATTAACACCTATATTTTATTAATGTACAAAATACTTCAGAAAAATAAAATAAAAAATATTTTATAAATTTATAAAATAATAAACAAAATAAATAAAATTAAATGCACAAAATAAAAATAAAATATTAAACCATATAGATAATATACCTATATAGCCTATAAATAGTAACTTGTATTTTTATAACTTATAAAAATAACTAAAAATCATAATAAAGTACTTCATAAAAAAATAAACATTTTCTAGTTAATAACTAAAAAATTAATAAATTCATTTACTATTTTAAACTAAATTTATAAAGCTTTTTTGCAGGATTTTCATGGTTGGTCCACGTGGACCAACCATGTGGGTCTGACAGTTGACCTCCGATCAACTGTCTGACCCCCTCCTGTTCAGTCAGAATTTTGTTTTTTCGCCATATTCGAGGATTTTTCCAGGCCACGTCTTTCATCCTTTGGCATCGTGGTCTTCGTGACTTTTTGTCCTCGAAGATTTGTGATACACGCCCTGGGTTCTCTTGGGCATGCATCAACGATTCGGCGAGATACGCCTCGTTCTTTGGAGCCGGTCAGTCATTCAATCAAACCTTCAAATATTCTCCCCCCGACCTAATCGAGGTCGATCCCTTCGCCGGAGGTCACGCCGGAGCTCGCCTCCAGTGCCACCTTGGTGAGGTCCCCTCTTTCCTACTTTGCCGTTCTGTATCCCTTAGAGTAGCTAGACAGCCTCCCCGAGCTTTGCTCTCCATTATCCATCACCTGATCGTCACGAATTATTTGGATTTCGAGTTGGCCGGCACCGAGTTCGTCGGTCGACGTCAAATCACTCCACCTCACCGTCGCAAGTCCACTCCACCTTTCCGCGGGGTCGAGGCAACTTGCCCTCGACCCTCTCACGTGTTTTCTGCAGGTCCTGGAGCCCAGAAGATCCTGGGGCTCAATTTTGTCATCTCACCGGAGTTACACGGACCCTCCAGCTCTGCCGCCCTGTGTCGCGAACACCACCGCCCTTCGGTTATTTTTTGAAGCTCCAACAGTTAAAGGGGGTCTCCAGGAAGAGAACGCACCATCTTTCGAGCTTCAAGTCCGCCGGAGGTCGGAGGAAGAGCTCAGAGAACTTCGTCTCACCGAAGTTCCTTCGTGTTCTTCCAGCCGCATCTCCAGTCGTCCGATCAAGTAGCCCCTTCCAGGTCGTGCCAGAGCCATCGGATCCGACCCTCCCGCAGTCGTTGATCTCGCAACGGAGATCTAATATGGGCCGTGAAGCGCGAAGCGTCATCAACACACCAGGCGTCGACACATGTCTAAGTGAAACATCATCGTCCGTCGGATCTGCCTGTGGGGGTATTTTGCATTCAAGCCCCCGCAAGTTTTGTCTTTATTTTATGGTTATGAAACTTCCAACTGCAGTTCAAAAACTTTTGTAATATTTTAGGAATTAGCCCTAGAACTTCTTAGTATTGCAACCAGGTCCTCGCCATGTCACCTCACGTGCTTGTGCGCGTGAGGTGAAGGGCATTTTGCAGGGGACTCCTCAGATTTTCTCATATTTCGTTACAGTCTAAGAACTCTTTTCTAACGTGTAACATTTTTGGCACATTTGCAAGTCAACCCTTCAGGGTTTAGTTAATTGCAGAACAGTACTTCCCAGGCGCGCGTGCTTTGCACGTGGTTTGGATTTTTGTACTTGTACCCCTGCAGATTTTGTGATTAATATTTAGTCCTTAAAAGTTTAATTACAGTATATATTTTGTGTGGAAATTGCATTCATTCCCTTGAACTTTTTGCATATTACGATAATACCCATGTCAGGAATGCATTTTTTTTGTTTCTTTTATTTGTTTCATGCATCTATAAATTCATAAAAATCCACAAAAATTACTGTAAGCTCCTGTTGCATAATAGTTTCATGTCATATTTTTGTTTTCCATTTTTATTGCATTTTCATATTTAAAAAAATAAAAAAAGCATTTTATCAATTGTTTGCATTATAAAATCCATAAAAATATAAAAACACCTTAAAAAATTCCCAAAAATAGAGTTTGCTTATTTTAGCATGTTTAACTTCAATCCAAAAATCACTAAAAATAAAAAAAAAACTCCTAAAAATTAGAAACACCAAAAACCTTAATAAAAATCTGAAAAATTCCACAAAAGTTTAAAAAAAATACAATTTCAGTTTCTGAATTTTCTCTGATTTATTATCTTTGATTTAAAATTGATTTGAGGAGTTTTAGATTCTGTTTGCCATTTTTCATCCTCATTTCATCTCGGCCAGCAACTTATTTCACTGTTTACTAGTATTTTTTACTTTAAAAATACCAAAAAATTAAAATCTAGGAAAAATCAAAAAAAACATTAAAAATATAAAAATAACAAAAACATTTTATTTCCTGTATTTTGAGTGTTTTATTCCCATTTTATCTCCCTTTTATCTCTCTTGCATTATATATATATATTCTAAATAGCTTTATATCTTTATTCAAAAAAAGAAATATAAAAATATAAAATCTAAAAAGAAAATAAAAAAATCAATAAATTAAAAATAAAAAAATATAAAATCAAAAAAATAAAAAAAATAAAAAAATAAAAAAATAAAAACCCACAAAAGTTCCGATTGGCTAAGTAGTTCACAAGGCATAGGGTTTGACTTTTGTCTGCTTGCTTTACTCCGTTTCTTCCTGTGTTCGACCCCTACTTGCTTGCCACTGTACATTCTTAGTAGGGTATAATAAATTTTGATCCTTGCTCTTGATTGCTTAATTGATTGTGTAGGTTAATTGTTGACAAACGTGAAGGCCTGAGTAGTCACCTCAACGACAATGAGTCTGATCTGTCAGAACATTATTTGGTGGCTCTCGCTTTCCCATTTTTCAAATGGCGCCGTTGTCGGGGAGCATCGGCTTATAGAGTAGACTTGTGTCTTTTTACTAGCTTAGCCATTTTTGCTTATTTTATTTCATTGTATCATTAATTTTGGAACTGTCTGACATTTCTTACTTTTCTTCTTGCGAGGGACCGCTGACCGAGGGGGATCGCCTAGGGGATCCTGAGCAGCCTTGGGAGGAGGAGCCAACTATTCTATCCTAGCCGACAGGAGAGAGCAGGGGGATTTGAGAGAGAGAGGATAGTTAGCTGTTTATTATTTTTTTGTGAGAGAGAGACATTTCATTAATTTGTAATAATACAGGTACCCTGAACTTTGGACATTCGGGCCCAATTTCCAAGTATTTGTTCACTTGGGGGCTCACCGCCATTTTGTCACGTTTTTATCGCCTTTTTTTCTTTTGTTTTCTCGATTTTGGTTTTCTTTCTTTTGTGGAATGAGCCCTTAGTTTTTAGGATTGCTTGTTCGTGTAGTCTAAGGCCAAACACCTAATAACCTTTGCATGCACCTATAGTCTTCTCGTTTGGACTTAGAATTAATTAATTGCGAAAGTACTCAGTCTCGAAGCCGCATGCCGCTAGAGGCCGTATACAGCGCTGGCGGGATCCGTTGTGGTGGACACCGATTGGCATCAGAGACCGGACATAGGCTTCGTTCTGAGTACCTAGCATTTGGTTCTTCACGTGTAGCAATTGCCTGCTTAGGACGATTTTCATGTGCATATCGACATATAGATTAGGTTTATAAATTCCTGTTTTGCATCCCACATGGAGAGAGCTGGGAGGCACTGTAAGTCTTTTATCTTTGCATTCATCATCTAGGCACAAAGGTGAGATTTTCATCTTGGTGCCGCCTTGCATTGCTTTTTCGATCTGTTCCCTCTGTTTCTGGATCACTAGGAATCAAAGAAAATACCAAAAACGTTAGGCGCTTGTATTGAATCTACTCAAAATAAGTGATAACACAAAAAAATTAAAAAAAGGGACTGCTAAAAATACTTGACCTAAATAAAACCGATTAATTGGACTCATTTCCTTGGGGTGAGTAAAGCCCTCATTTGTTTTTAGGTTGCATAGGAAGGTTTCCTTCCCAGTGAGGTGAGCGTCGTCGTAAGGATTAGAGCCCAAAACCCAGTTTGTGGCTGCCTTGTGTATCGCCTGGATTTCCGAAGTATTGGTGCTTCTATCGTGCGTAGACGAGTAGGGCTTGGTCGACATTGATGGCTCTCTATTGTATATAGCATTGACCTTGTTCGAAGTATCGAGCATAGGCCACGCCTTCACAGGGGTGTCTGTCTCATCATCTTGCATCTGAGTAGGTTCTCGCACGCTCACGGGTGATTCCGTTGCGAGCGAGATCCGAAGTATTGGTTTCGCCTATCGGCTTCCTCCCTCTATTTCTTTGGCTGACTAGGGATCCATGAAGGGTTACAAGGATCTTAAAAAGTGCAAACTACATGTTACACATGAGGAGGACAAGTACGGGATACTTTTCCGGCAGTACTCTCTCCTATAGGCGTAGCGCTCTAAGGACTCGTGAAAAGATAATTGCCTGAATAATCAAATCTAAAACTCACAAAGATAATTGCCGATCTTCACGGCTTCACGGGTCGAGTTGGTGAATCCATTGCTTTGGGTTTGATTGATTAGTCGAGTTAAGATCTAGATCAAAAATATCGTGCCTTTACACCATTTTTGCTCTCCTTCTATTTGTCCCTTGCTCATTGTGAGCCTTCTACTGTTTTACATTCCTTTTATTTCTTGTTTACCCTCGTGCTCTTCATCTATCATCTTTCCCTTTTGACCTTCTCAAGATGTCGTCATACGGATGGTTTAGTCGGGATCTCGCCGATGCCCACATCGATTCCGTGTCACCCACATCTTCAATAAGGCTGAGTGATCTCCAAGAAATTAGTTCGGATCTTGCGAATTTCTCCTTGGACTCTCCTATTCTATCTTCTTTCAACACTTGCCTTTCACCAATAAATCCGCTGTTCGGGATGGACTCGCAACCCGAATTGGCTCTTCCCCTTCAAATAAACCGGGATTACTCTTGTCCCCGAATTAGCCCCTTGTGGATGGAGATTGATTTCAATCAATATCCTATGATCCGTTTACAATATTCTGGGATTGTCCTTAATTCTAGACTCATCTCAGCAGTGGGTGCTCGGGAAGATACTGATCAGGGTTTACTCTGTCATGCAGATTCTCTACCTGATCACGAGCCAGAAGTTCATGTTCACTCCGGAATGGCTCCAACTGGAAGAGGAAAGGGACCACAGTCCCAAATTGAAGCTGAAGCCAATCTGGGGGAAGGACAATACACTACGCAGAACGAGGTCAATAGTCAATTGCTGGCTTCCATTCAAGCAATCCAGCAGCAGTTGACTAACGAAGCCTTGGCCCAGATCGCCTTCCAGGAAATGTTGAATGATCTAAGGAGGAGGGCTGACACAAGAGATGGTCGCAGGGAGGATGATCCAAATCAAGAGTTCAATTTTGAAGAGGTTAGAGATGAGTTCTCAGTGGGAGGACCAGAATTCGATGGAGCGGGCGCAAACCCACCGCAACCAAAGCCTACGCTGAAGGAGACATACAATACAGGGTCGGGTCGCATCACTGAGTGGATCCAGATTCCACGTATTCATGCCCACTTCGAGCTAAAGCCATAGTTTCTGTCTCTGCTTCCCACATTCTACGGGAATACCACTGAGGAGCCCTATATTCATCTGAAGAAGTTTGGCCGCATTTGTGCTACCGCTCACTACCCTGGAATTCTTTTGGGGGTAGTTAAGATGACCACTTTTCCCTTTAGCCTTCAAGACAATGCCCTATATTGGGTCGACCACCTAGGGAAGGTAGTCACGACCTGGGAGGAGCTGAAGTCCGCATTTCTCCATAAGTTCTATCCTCTCGGTCGATTGAATCAGATGCGTGCCCGCATCTCCAGTTTTTGCCAGCAGCCCCACAAGACCATCCATGAAGCGTGGGAAAGATTCATGGATCTACAGGAGAAATGCCCCCACCATGAAATTCCGAAGACTAGTCTCATGCAACACTTCTTTGGGGGGTCACACTTGAGAGCCAAAAGCTTGTTGATGCCGCTTGCGGTGGTTCCCATTTCAACAAGGACGAGGACATGGTGTGGAACGTCTTTGAGGAAATGGCTGAAGGAGAAGCCGCTCAATCCTCGCCCCGAGCATACATGAAGGTGCCAACTGCCATCAGCAAGCCAG
This sequence comes from Ottelia alismoides, assembly GCA_037367405.1. Lineage (NCBI taxonomy): Eukaryota > Viridiplantae > Streptophyta > Magnoliopsida > Alismatales > Hydrocharitaceae > Ottelia > Ottelia alismoides. The sequence goes on from JAZKJV010000139.1 coordinate 934,479, forward strand.
TAAACATGGCTTCTCACACCGAAGATAGAGATGAGAGCTCCAACTTAAGCATCATTGGGAGCCATCTGTCCAAGGTGGACATCATTGAGAAGAGGTTGCAAGACCTCGAGAAATTATCCATCACTGAGAAAAGGACCGAGGGCATGGAAAAGCTCGATTTGATTTCTCAGCAGCTGGAGCAGCTCGTTCGTGCATTGAACGCCAACATGTGCAATGCTGTGTCTACTCCTGCCGAGCTGATAGCTGAGAAGAAGGAGACTGTATTGCATCAAAATCCTCAACCGACTCCACCGCAGCCCCAGCCTGTTCAGCACGTGTATTACGTGCAGGTTATGGAGCAGCCCCCGCAGCCTCAGACACATATGGTTGTATATCAACCTGAGTCCTAGCCAGCCTATTCAGAGCAGCTCTCTCCACCCCCGCCACTGATCCAGGAGATCAATGGTGTATGGAACAATGAAATGCAGCTGACCCATCCTCAGGGACATCCTCAGGGTTAGAACATGGGCAACATGCCCTATCACCACCAGCAACAGGGTGGAAGACCCTTCCAGCCCTCATACCAGTACCAACCTCCGTCTCACGGTAACCCCTGGAGGCAGAATTATCAGCACGGTCCTCAGCAGTCCGGATACCGCGGACAAGGATACCATCAGCAATCGGCTGCCCCGTATCACCAACACAACTCGTAGTTTTCCTCCAACCCTCCTCCTCACCAATTCTCTCAAGGTTACCAGTCGCAGTCTCAGCAGTCATACCAGCAATCTAGGCCTCAGCAGGGGGATTCTTCTGAGATTATGAGCAATCTAGGCCTCAGCAGTCGATTCCCTCGAAGCCAATCCGAATAACTTCCGACACAAGGAGTAGGTAGCCAGCAGTGTCCAACCCGATTCAGGTGAATTAAATTGTTTTTTATCTAATGTTGTTACTCTCAGGAGCGGTAGGACACTCCAGTCATAAGCGACAATGAAGGGAAAGCATCTTGCATCTGACGGGGAATCGTCAGCCCAGCCAGCACGAGGGCCACACAACATTTTTGAAGGAGCACCATCTGTAGAAAATTCACAAAAAATGAAGAAAACAACAAAACACAAAAAGAAAGCAGCAGCCACGGTGAAGATAGGCCAGCATTGGAGACGTCTGCACCTGCTATAGAGCCAGTTTCAGACAGAAGGAATCTTGCACCTGCAGCGAATCCAATGCCAGCATCTGAAGCCAGACCCACCATTTTTGGTCCACATCTTGCAGATGATTCTATTCCTTTTTACCATCTACCTGTACACAACAATATGGACACTATTCTGAATGACATTGGTGAAGATTTTGTAAATATTCCTTTTCCAGAAGCAATGAAAAAACACAAAAAAATGAAAATTTTGAAAAATACTTTGTCTGATCCTGCCATTATAAAAATTATCCAGAATTTGGTATTGAACATGCCATTAATGAAAGCTCTTGAGTACATGCCAGTTGTAAAGAAAGGATTGAAAGATGCATGCACAACCAAGCGTAGGCCTCACCCTCATAACTCCAGAAATAAAGGTGGCATATCTGAAAAGCATATCCTCACAATGGCTACAGTTAATGCCATCAACAACCTCCCGGATAAAAAGACAGATATGGGAGCACCTCTGGTGCGTTGTCAGATGTTTAATCAGGAATTTGAACGAACACTTCTCGACAGCGGGTCTTCTGTCAACTTGATGCCAGCATCACTGCTTTCAGAATTCAGGCTAGGACTGCTCAAGCATACAAAGATGATTTTACAATTCGCAGACAAGTCAGTTAAGCGACTTAGGGGCTTGTTGGAGGACGTGATAGTCACGGTTCAGGGAAAGCAGTTCCCGGTTGATTTTGTGGCCCTAGATATGGACATCCTAGCTCCATTGCTCCTTATCCCAATCATACTTGGAAGACCAATCCTGTGGACGTCGAACACATTGGTAAATTATGGGACTGGAGAAATCACTTTTGGCGCTGGCAACGAAACCATCAAAGTAGAGATCCTACCCGAGGGAGCACCAGCAGGACAAACATCTGCATCATGCGCAAGGGTGATTGAGTATTCTGATGACTGTGACTTTCTGGTAGAAATTCAAGATACCAACTTATTTTTGGATGACAATGAAATCCATGATCTCCTCTGCTCCGAGGAAGGATTGGAGACCGTAGTCGAATTTCCCCTTATCGATCAGGAAGAGGTATTTGCTGATGCGCTGCATGAGACTGTCGTGGAGGTGATGTGCCTTCAAAACCAAGAGCAAATTGTTGAAGAATCTTGTGATCAAGAGGAAATTATCGAGACATTCTGTAAAAATCTGAGTGAAGAGACAGAACAGAGTGTGGTGGACACCAAACAAATGAAAAAATCTCCATCAGAATTAATAGCTGAAGTCACTGCTAAAGCAGCTCCGACCCCACCAGAGTTGAAACCATTGCCCTCCAACATGAAATATGCCTTTCTTGCGGGAGAACTGACCATGTACCCGGTCATCATCAATGCACACCTGACCGAAGACCAAGAATCTCGTCTGATGGAGGTTCTTGAACGCAACCGCAAGGTGATAAGCTGGCGAGCTTCGGATCTCCATGGAATCAATCCATCACTGTGCTCGCATCGCATCTTTTTGGAAGAAGATTGCAAGCCCTCTCGAGAACTTCAGAGACGACTAAATCCTAATCTGTAGGAGGTTTTTATGAAAGAGATCCAGAAATGGTGTGATGCGAGATTCATTTATCCCATCTCCGACAGCAAATGGGTGAGCCCTCTGCATGTTGTGTCAAAGAAATCAGGGATCGCCATCATGAAGAATGATAAAGGAGAGGAGATCACAACCAGAGTACCCACTTCGTGGCGAGTATGCGTGGACTACAGAAGACTTAACCTCGCCACCAAGAAGGACCACTTTCCTTTACCCTCCATCGACCAGATCTTGTAGAGATTGGTCGCGAAGGAATACTTCTGCTTCTTGGATGGATACTCTGGATACAATCAAGTTGCTATTGCTCTTGAGGACCAAGAGAAGACTACATTCACTTGTCCTTTTGGTATATATGCCTTCAGACAGATGCCGTTCGGGCTTTGCAACGCCCCAACCACATTTCAGAGGTGTATGCTTGCAGTTTTTGCCGATATGGTGGGCATCTTTCTCGAGGTCTTTATGGACGATTTTTCGGTCTACGGGGATTCATTCGACCAGTGTTTGGATTATTTAGACCGAGTCTTACAGAGGTGCTGCGAAGTGAATCTCGTACTCTCGTGGGAAAAGAGCAACTTCATGGTGACCAAAGGAATCGTGCTGGGTCACGTTGTTTCTAAACGTGGCATGGAGGTTGACCCAGCTAAGGTGGAGGTAATTTCCAAACTTGAGCCACCAACAACAATCAAACAAGTCAGGTCATTCTTGGGCCATGTTAGTTTTTACCGACGATTCATCAAAGATTTCAGCAAACTAGCCAGACCGTTGACTGAGTTGCTCGGCAAGGAGAATGAATTCGTTGTAGATGACAGTGTGCTCCTTGCCTTTAATCAGCTAAAAGAACTCATCACACAGGCCCCTGTCTTGCAGCCACCAATTTGGACTCAGCCTTTCGAGATAATGACCGACGCGACAGATTATGCCATTGGTGCAATACTTGGACAGAGGAAAGATAATGTACCGTTTGCGATTCACTACGCTAGACGGACGCTCGACAAAGCTCAGCGAAACTACACTGTCACCGAAAAGGAGCTGCTAGCTGTAGTTTTTGCCTTGGAAAAGTTCAGATCCTACCTCCTTGGATCCAAAGTAATCGTTTACACTGATTATTCGGCCATTCGGTACTTACAGCAGAAGAAGGACGCCATACCACGTCTTATTCGGTGGATCCTTCTCCTCCAGGAATTTGACTTGGAAATTAAAGATAAACCTGGGGTAAAGAATGTGGCGGCCGATCATCTATCGAGGCTTCCTGAGCCGGAATCTCCTGAGATGAACCTGCAGCCAATCACAGAGACCTTTCCAGACGAGGCAATTCTTTCAGTCGCCTCGCTTCCATGGTATGCAGACATCGTGAGTTATCTGGTGACCAAGAAAATCCCACAGGATTGGTCGAAGTTGAAAATAGACAGATTCTTGTCTAAAATCCATTTCTACCAGTGGGAGGATCCGTATTTATTTCGTGAGTGGGCAGATTGTATCTGGAGAAGGTGCATTCCTCAGGAGGAAGTTCCAAGTGTCCTCGCCTTATGTCATGACCAAGATTCCGGAGGACATCATTCAGGCAAACGAACGACAACAAAAGTTCTTTAAAGTGGCCTCTGGTGGCCTTCACTATTCAAAGATGCAGATGCTTATGTCAAATACTGCACTGACTATCAGATGATGGGCGGAACCATAGGAATGAGAGACACGATGCCTCTGAAATTCATTCAGATATCAGACGTCTCCGACGCATGGGTGATGAATCCACATTTCATCATCTTTATTCTATCATTTTGGCCTCAAAAACCCTGGCAAATGCGTGTAAACACCCTTAATTCCTGCATCTTAGCATTCATGCATGTACATGTAAATAGTGTATAAAATATTGTAATTAAAGCCAAAATTATAGAATAAATAAAAGAAAAGAAAAAGAATAAAATATTGTAAATATTTTATGACCTGAAACCCCGAGACCTAGGCATCTCGATGAATAGGTCGACAAGGAATAAAGTAGGGGGAGATAAGGGTCAAAATACAATAAAAATACCTTTGATTCTATTCATTCTTTATTCATTTTGGGACCTATTTTTGGTTCCACTTTTTACACTTCAAATAAAGAAACTGTGTACATGAAAGTTGTAGATAATTAAATAAAGAAAAATACAAAATTGATTTCACTCAAAAATAATATACAGTTAAAAAGTTAAGGTCTGAACAAGAATCCAGAATCCCAACTTCCCAGACCCGTATCTTGCAAATAAAAACTCCAAATGCATCAAACTCACCTTTAATTATATATAATTTAAAATAATCTATTTAATGGCGGTGGTTTCGCATTTGGTGGAGCTACAATTTGAAAGTTGAGTCTTCGACCCCTATTGTATACTTGTACAGATTAAAATATTCAATTTATTTATTATTATTTATTTTCATAATTTTATATTTTTATAATTTTGTAAATATTATTTATAATATACATGTGCATTAAAATCAGAATAAAAACTTAAAGAAAACATAAAAATAAAATACTTGTATATCATATACATATGTATAATACCTGTATACATACCTATAGTATTAATACTTTTATTTTATTAAGTAAACAAATTACATCAGAAAAATAAAATAAACATATATTTAGGTATATAAAAATATTTATAAATCTATAAAATAATAAACAAAAAAAATTAAATTCATAGAATTAAATTAAATTAATAAAATATATAGATATATGTACTTATATAGGTCTAAAAAGGCATCTTGTAAAATTATACCTCATAAAAATAATTAAAAATCACCATAAAATAATTTAGAAAATAACAAACATTTTTTATTTTATAACCTAAACATAATAAAATCATTTTCTATTTTTGAAGGATTTAATAAATCTTTTACCAAGGATTTTTCCTGGTTGCTCCACGTGGACCAACCAGGTGCCGGCCCTAGTTGACCTCGGTCAACTGGTCGTCCCCTACCCATGTGCGCATGTCATATCGTCGTTTAACCTCGTTTTCAACGAATTTTTTAGGGTGCTCCTTGCACCCTTTTGTGTCGCGACCTCTATGACTTTTGTTCCTCGATTATCCACCATGCACGCCCTTTGCTCTCCTAGGGTCGAGAGCCGGCGATTGCGTCGATCTCTCTCGATCTTTGGAGCACCAGAACCACAGAGTCAAACCCCATATAAGCACACCTCCGACTTGCGAGCAATTTTCGAGTCCCTTTGGTCCACCTCTCTTCGTCTTTTTCGAGCTCCACAGGGTCCTGGAGGTGACAGCTCCACCCTTGTGTCATCAGCCAAGGCGAAGGAGGTCAGAGGCATCTCCACCACCTCCGGTAAAGCTCGCCGTCGAGGTACACCACCCTATGGTCTCCGACCATCGAGGCAGTCTTCTTTATCCCTTTATTTCTTTCACATTTTGTCCGCATTAGCTTCAGGATCAATTCCCCTCAAGAAACTTCACGTTTCACTTATCAAATCACCCTCACGAGACACTCGCCGGAGCGCACCTCCGGCCACCACCGCGCATCACCTTCCTTCGCCGTGTCTCCACCTCCGCGGGGTCCAGGCACTTTGCCCTGGACCCTCTCACCTATCTTGCAGGTCAGCGAGCCTTAACGAGCGCCTGGGGGTCATTTTGACCTTCGCCGGAGTCCCGTGGAGCTCCCCAACTCCGCCGCCCTACCTCGCGAGCCTCGGCCGTCGCCGAGCCCTTTTGGAGCTCCTAGGAGATAGCGCCAACCATCAAGAGTCTCCAGCCCCTTTTGAAGCCCAAAAGTTCACCGAAGGACGGAGCTGGAGCTCGGAGAAAGTCGCTTCGCCGGCGCTCCTCCGTTGTTCTTGCTCCCACCTCCGGAGCTGTTGGATTGAGGCCCGAGCTCCAGGTGGATCTTGACCGTTGGATCATCCCCCGCTCCATACCGTCAGATCCGTGGGGATCTTCTAATACAGGCCGTCAGAGCGAAGCGTCATCGTAGCATGAGGGCATGACGCGTGGCAAGTGAAGCGCCCTCGACCATCGGATCGCGCATGGGGCCTTAGGCGTGGGTATTTTGCATCTCAACCCCTCGCCTATTTTTGTATTTATTTTTAGTCTATGAACTTTTGTCTGTAGTGTAAAAATATTTGTAATATTTGCATCTAGGGCCCTGAACTTTGGTTAATTACATTTAGGTCCAGTCCACGTCACCTCACGTGATCTGTGCACGTGGGGTGGTGGTGATTTTGGACTGGACCCCTCACGGGTTAGTTATTTAGCTTTAGTCCAGGAACTTGTGTATTACGTGTAATATTTTTGGATAAATTGCATAATAGCCCCTGGAAGTTTTGTATTTTGCACTTAGGCCCTTCCAAGGTGCGTGCTAGTCACGCGCTGTGGTGGGTATTTTGTAAGTGTGCCCTTGCGGCTTTGAATATTTGTATTTGATCCTGGAAAGTCATTTATTAGTTATATATTTTGCATGAAAATTGCACTTTGGCCCCTGCATTTCATCATATTTGCACTTATACCCCTGCCAGTTATGTGATTTTTATTGGTTGTTTGCATTTATTTCGTGCATCATTGTAACTCGAAAAATTACCAAAAAATACAATAAGCTCATGTTTGCTTGCTCATTCACGCCTAATTTTTGTATTGCATTTTTTTGCTTTTCATAATTATTAAAAATAAAAAACATGCATTTTCAGCACTATTTGCATTAGAAAATCCAAAAAATTTAGTAAAAGTTTTTGAAAAATTCCAAAAAATTATATTTTGCGTATGTTATCCTATTTTAGTGTCAGTCCAAAATTCATTAAAAATTTCAAAACAAAAACCTTAAAAATTAGAAAACTCTAAAAATCTTCATAAAAATCTAAAAAATTCAAGAGAAATCCTAAAAATCCAATTTCAGTTTCTAATTTTTCTTTGATTTATTTTTTTTTAAATTAAATTGAGGATTTTTAGACTCTGATTTCTATTTTAATCCTCATTTTAGTTTTGGCCAGCAGTTTAATTCACTGTTTTTCTTGTGTTTTGACTTTTAAAAATATCAAAAACATTCTGAAAAATTCCCAAAAATCACAAAAACATCATAAAATTATCAAAAGACCAAAAACATTTTATTTTTTGATTTTGAGCATTTTTCTCTATTTTTATAAATACTTTATCCCCTCTTTTCTTACATTATATATATATTCTATTATTGAAAAAGAAAATATGAAAATATAAGATATAAAAAGAAAAAATAAAAAAAAATAAAAATACAAAATACAAAAATAAAAATTTAAAAAAAATAAAAATTAAAAACCCACACAAATTTGCATACTTGTAGGCACTTGATCACACTCACATTTGCACAATTTGCTTGATTTATCCTGCTTGCTCCCTGAGTTCGACACTCTACATACTTGCACTGTACACATTTCTTGTAGAGTTAAAATAAATTTGACTCCACATTTGTTGCTCATTGCTTGATTTATACTATTGTGGGTTCATTGTTGATTTTCACCGGGATTCATTGAGGGTCGCCACAGCGACTGTTGTCTCCGCCTTGTGTGAGACACATTTAGACCTCGTGAACTTCAGTTAAATCAAATGGTGCCGTTTCCGGGGAGCAACAACGTATAGATCGTATTTTTGAGTGTTTGTGATTGCTTACATTATTGCTTTGTTTGATCTCTCTATTTTTGATATATCCTATTGAGCTATCTGACCATTCTTCTTTCTTGTCTTCTTGCGAGGGACCGCGGATCGAGGAGGATCGCCTAGGGGATCCTGAGCATCCTTGGGAGGCGGAGTCGGTTATTCTACCCTACCTGACAGGAGAGAGCATGAAGATTTGAGAGAGATAGTTAGTTAGTGATTTATTTTAGTGTGAGAGAGAGACACTATTAATTTGTAATAATACAGGTACATTGGACTTCGGACACTAGGGCCTAATTTCCAAGTGCTTGTACACTTGGGGGCTCACCCCGGTTTTCATCAGTTTTTCCGCTCGTCATTTTCCGGTTTTGTTTTACTTTTCTTTTCTTTTGTGGAATGAGCCCTTAGTCTTTAGGCTTGCTTGATCGAGTAAATTAGGTCCAAACACCCTAATATCTTGCATGTACCTATAGTGCGCTTTGGACTTAGTTTACACTCGAAAATAGTCGCCTCATCATCTTCAAGCCTTCGCGCCGCGAGCCCACCCTGCCAAGCACTTCTTCAGAACTCGATGTGTCGAGAGGAGGAGGGGTGAGCCTAGACCGAACTCCTGGATTGAAGATCGGTGACCGACTTGTGGTTCTTCACGCTAGCAATTGCCTGCTTAGGACGATTTCTGTGTACATATCGGCATATAGATTAGGTTTATAAATTCCTATTTTGCATCCCGCATGGAGAGAGTTGGGAGGCGCTGTAAGTCTTCTATCTTTGCATTCATCATTTAGGCACAAAGGTGAGATTTCCATCTTGGTGCCGCCTTGCATTGCTTTTCCGACTCTTCTCCCTCTGTTTTTGGATCAAATAGGAATCAAAGAAAAATACAAAAATGTTATGCGCTTGTGTTGAATTGACTCAAAGCAAGTGATAACACCAAAAAAATTAAAAAAGGGATTGCTAAAGAAAACTTGACTAAATAAAATTGGATAATTGGACTCATTGCTTGGGGTGAGTAATACCCTCACTTGTATTCAGGTTGCATGGGAAGGTCTCCTTCCAAGTGAGTAGAGCGGCTTCGTAAGGATTAGAGCCCAAAATCCAGTCTATGACTGCCTTGTGTATCGCCTGGATTTCTGAAGTATTGGCGCTACTATCGTACGTAGACGAATAGGGCTTGGTCACCATTGATAACTCTCTATTGTGTAGAGCATCGACCTTGTTCGAAGTATCGAGCATAGGCCACGCCTTCACGGGGGTGTCTGTCTCATCGTCTTGCGTCCGAGTAGGGTCTTGCACGCTCACGGGTGATTCGTTGCGATCGAGATCCGAAGTATCGGTTTCGCCTATCGACTTCCTCTCTCTTTTCTTTAGCTAAGTAAGGATCCATGAAGGTTTACAAGGACCTTAAAAAGCGCAGACTACAAGTTACACAGGAGGAGGACAAGTACGTGATTCTTTTCTGGCAGTACTCTCTCTCCTATAGGCGTAGCACTCTAAGGACTCGTTCAAAGATAATTGCCTGAATTCAATCTAAAAATTAAAAAGATAAAAGTCGAACCTTCACGGCTTCACGCGTTAACCCCTTGTTTTGTGTTTGGTTTGCTAGTTGAATTAAGGTCAAGATAAAAAAAACACCGCGCAATTGTGCGAAATTTTGCCCCTTCCTCCCTCCTTTCTTCATTTCTCAACCTTGCTCTTCTCAATAATCACGATGATGGGAAGGAGGTCTCTTAGGCTGACTTTGGCGGCACCGCTATCCAGTACTCCTCCCTATTCATCTAGGACGACCTCGGGGAGTCCAGACCCACTCTCCGAGCCTGAGTTCACTTCCACCCTGTTCCCCCTCGACCACCCTTCTCCTTCCATCAGTCCAAGAGTATCAGAGTTTAGTGCATCACAGAGCTCAGATCATTTGATGGCACCTGAGATGGGTTATTTTGTCTTTTCAGAGAATCCAGAAATGGTAGACAGAGGAGAACACCCAGATGAGCAGGAGCACCCTCCATTCTTATACGACCAAGCTGCCATCAACAATTCATTATTAGCTTCCCTGGAGACTATGCAGAGACAGATCAGGGACCAGGGCGTATTCATGGGTGACCTCATGAGGGAGATCGCGCAAATGCGAGAAGGAAGAGAAGACAAACCTGGGGGCGGTGGCGGTGATATACCAGAAGTGGCAGGCGAGGGAGGAGAACCTAACTAGGAGAGGCCGCCACAGACAATTATGAGAGAGTTGCACAATCCAGCAGCATCCCTCACTCATCGACGGATCCGACTCCCTCCCATCCATGGAGACTTCAAGCTTCACCCACACACTATTCAGCTACTGCCTAAATTTCATGGGTTGGCGACCGAAGAGCCACACCTCCATTTGCAAGAATTTGAAATGATCTGCAATACAATTCATGACATGCTGGTGACTGGAGACACCATCAAGATGATAGTCTTCCCATTCTCTTTGGTTGATAGAGCCGCTTACTGGCTGAAACATTTGGGGAGGTTCGTCGACACTTGGGCACAACTCCGGACCGCATACTTGAATAAGTATTATCTGCTCAGCCGAACTAACGCAACACGAGCTATGATCGACAATTTCACAATGATCCCTAATGAACAGTTCCATGAGGCTTGGGATCGATTCAGAGAGCTCATTGACCGGTGTCCACACCATTATATATCCAAGACCAATCTGGTTCAAAGTTTCTTCTGTGGGCTGACACCGGAGCTGCAGGGGCTTGTAAATGCCTCTTATGATGGTTCCTACTTTTCCAAGGGTGAAGACGGCGTTTGGGCCATTTATGAAGGGATGTCTGAGAACTCGATGGTCATGGCCCAAGCCAGAGTTTACACATAGCAGAAGCCCCCCAAGGAGCGGGATCATTTCAGAGGATCGCCCGCATCGATGCCGATCCTCATACTCCGTCGGTAGCCGCAGCCCAAGCCGAATCAGCCGCAACCGACATGGGCATCATTAGCGAGAAGTTGGACCATCTCGAGATCATCAGAAGAAGTAGATGCAAGGACTGGCCCAGATGGACCAGATAACCAAGACCATGAGTGATCTGAAGACGCATATTCTTTGCATCCAGGAGGCACAAACGTCTACTCAGCAGCCTCTCAGGTCACGAGATGATCCCAGCAGTAGCAGCTCAACCCAGCCCTCTGCCTTGCACCTCTAGGTCAACCACATTCAGGCAGAGCCGGTCCAGCAGCTACAGTATTACCCGTCGCAGCCACCATCTCAGGACACTCAGATGGTGGTCTATCAGCCTGATCAGCCATTGTCGGTTCTACCTCCACCATCCTTCGAGCAGGAGCCATTGATGGAAGTCAATGGGATATGGTACAACCGGTACCCACAGCCAGTCGAGATTCAACGTGATCACTCAGGATTCTGATGGACCACTGGAGGGACCTCTTCCCAACAGCAGCCTCCGTCTCAGGGACAGCAGAACAACCAGCAGCAGCACCAGCCCCAGTATGCCCACCAGCAGTACCAGCATGGTCCTCGTCCCGCCTATCAAGGACAGCAGTGGAGGCAACGTCAACAGCCTCAACAGACATACTCCCATCCAACCCAGCATTATTCTCACCAGCAGCAGCCTTATTTCCCGCAAGGGAACACTTCCGGTTCTCAGGCAACCGCCTTTGAGAACCCAGCTCTAGATGACCTTGCCCGCTTGCTTTCTGAATAGCGAGCATCCTTCCGGCAGGAAATGGATGAGTTTCGGCAGGAGACGAGGGATATCATCAAGGGCAAAGCCGCCATACCAGCTCAGATTGAGCCCAATCCGAACAATCTGAAGAGGAAGTCTGAGCAGGTACAGTTCACAGAGGATACTTCTCCTAGTGATTATTTGAGTGACACGTCTTCTTTGTATGATGCTGATTTTGTGACTACTAGGAGCGGTAAGATGCCAGCCGGCGGCGCCTCATCTGAGTGACAGCCACACGTAAAACTAGGAGTGCCAGATGTGCAAGGCAGCGGTGCTGATGCCACTGATGATGTTGATGACGGTGGTGCTGATGCCACCAATGATGGAGATCCACACGACGGTGCTGAGGCCGTCGTGATACCCGATGAAGACGGTGGTGCTGATGCCACCATTTTTGATGCAGAGCCAGAGCGCGGTGCTGATGCCGCAAAGTCAGATGCCGTTGGTGGTACTGAGGCCACCACTTCTACTTTTGTTGAGCTCCCACATGTAGTGTTGCCACCTTTTGTATCTCAGGACTATGGTAACAAAAAGACCAAAAATGAATAAAGGAAAGGTTTCTGTTTACACTTCAGATCCATATGTGTTGAATGATGATCATGGTATGGATTCTATTCCTTTACAAGCACAGGGACCTGTTCCTAGTCCTCCATCTGCGTAGGCCCCTTCCATCCCCTTTCCTGAAGCACTCCGCTTAGCGAAGGGGAATAAAAGAGAAAATCCAAAAAAGACCCAACAGGTAGAGTTCAGCAACCAGATGATTGATAGATTCCAGATCCAGCTGACTCTACAAGAAGCACTTGAGCACGTCCCCCTTTTCCAAAAGAGTTTGAAAGAGAAGACTACAGTCCGCAGGAAGAGGAGGAACCACAGAGATCAGATCCATGTTCTCACCCATTCCACCTGCTGCACCATTCAGAACAAATTGCCAGCCAAGAGACCTGATGCAGGAGCTCCCTATGTCAGATGCGAGATTCAGGAGCAGCAGTTTGATCGTACTCTATTAGACAGCGGCTCTTCTATTAACCTTCTTCCGACAGCCTTACTCGACTGATTCGAGTTTGGTCCTCTTCTTAGGAGCAGGACAATCCTTCAGTTTGCTGATAGGTCGACTAAGAGGCCAAAGGGGTTATTGAGAGACGTGGTTGTTACCATTCAGGGCCTGAAATTCCCCGTGGACTTTGTTGTATTGGACATGGAGATCCCTGAGTCGGTGATCGATGCCCCCATCATACTTAGACGCCCATTCTTGGCCACAGCCAAGGCGGTGACCGATCATGACAGTGGGAAGGTGTGCTTTCGCGTAGAGGGCAAGATCATACAAATAGAGACGATCGAGGAGACTAGAGCTAGAGAGTATGCATTCTCAGAGCAGTCCAGTGATATTGAGCAGATGACAGAGGTCGAGCTAGACATCCACCGGGAGTGTGATTTTGTGATGACAGATGATGAATCCAGTTGGACAGATCCAGTAGCACAAGCCCTCGTCCTGCTCACAGATTCACCATATTTATAGCTTATGGAAGTTGAGAGCTTGGAGAGCACACCCCTGGACGAGGATACATTTGAGACTGACAGTTGTGGGATGAGTGGTGAAGCAGATTTTCATTCTTGTTCATCTATTTCAGATCCCTCGGATTCAGACATTGATTGGGATGATTTTGATGACTATTTGTCGTGTCTGATTCCTTCTGAGCCGACAGCTAGGACGGAGTGCGAGCCAGTACAGTTCATAGATGATTCAGCAGGGTTCCCTTCGTCGGATATTCATGCACAGAGAGAGTTCTCCCATGCAGACCTGGTAGCCTTTACACAGACATATCAGAAGCCAGATCTGCCACCTCCCAGTTGTCCAGAACTAAAACCCTTGCCGCAGTCGCTAAAGTATAGATTCCTTGCGGGAGAGCCAGATATGCACCCAATCATTATCTCAGCAGGTTTGATTGGAGAGCAAGAATCTCGTCTGATGGAGGTTCTTGAAAGAAACTGCAAGGTGATAGGATGGAGTATAGCTGATCTCCAGGGGATTAGTCCGGCTCTGTGCTCCCACCACATCTATCTTGAGGAGGACGCTAGGCCGTCGCGTGAGTTCCAGCGATGGCTGAACCTGAATCTTCGAGTTGTGGTCATGAAAGAAATATCGAAGTGGTGGAGCGTCGATTTTATCTACCCCATCTCCGACTCCAAGTGGGTTAGTCCATTGCATGTGGTACCCTAGAAAACGGGTATCACTACAGTTGTGAGTGAGTCTGGAGAGGAGATCGCTACCCGAGTACCCACTTCTTGGAGGGTTTGTGTGGACTACAGATGATTGAATTAGGACACCAAGAAGGATCATTTCCCACTGCCATTCATTGATCAGATTATCGAGAGGCTAGCTGGGAAGAGTCACTATTGTTTTCTTGACGGGTACTCCGGTTACAATCAAGTGGCCATTGCGCCCGAAGACCAGGAGAAAACGACATTCACCTGTCCGTTTGGGACTTATGCTTTCAGACGGATGTCCTTTGGTCTATGTAACGCCCCCACAACATTCCAAAGGTGCATGTTGTCCATTTTCTCGGACATGGTGGGTGACTGTTTAGAGGTCTTCATGGATGACTTCTCGGTCTATGGCGATGGGTTTGATGCTTGTCTTGACTGCCTAGACCGTGTGCTTCAGCGCTGCATAGAGGTCAATCTTGTCTTGTCTTGGGGGAAGAGCCACTTTATGGTGACTCAAGGGACGGTCCTTGGTCATATCATCTCCAACAGGGGCATGGAGGTCGATCCGGCCAAGGTAGATATCATTAGAAAACTCAATCCACCGTCCAATCTGCGTCAATTGCGGTATTTTATGGGGCATGCCGGTTTCTACCGACGGTTCATTCAGGACTTCAGTCGTATTGCCCGACCGCTCACTGATTTGCTGACAAAAGACACCGAGTTCATTGTCGAAGTATCTGGCGTCTTTTGAGACTCTCAAGAGTATGGTTGTCACGGCTCCTATCCTTCAGCCACCCGATTGGTCTCTCCCATTCGAGATCATGATGGATGCTTCTGATTTTGCCGTTGGGGCTATGCTTGGACAGAGGAGGGATGGTTTGCCGTTTGCCATTCACTACGCCAGCCGGACTTTGGATGCCGCTCAGCGGAATTATACTATAACAGAGAAAGAGATGCTGGCCGTAGTCTTTGCTTTGGATAAGTATCGATCATACATTCTCGGATCTAGAGTGACTATATTTACCGATCACACCGCCGTCCGGTACTTAATGGCCAAGAAGGATGCCAAAGCTCGCCTTACCAGATGGATCCTTCTACTCCAGGAGTTTGATATTGAGATTAAGTATAATCTTGGAGTTAAGAATGTGGTGGCGGATCACCTCTCCCGCTTATAGAACCTTGAGGAATCTGAGCCCAACGCACCTATTACAGAGACGTTTCCAGATGAGGCGATCTTGGCTATCACCTCGCTCCCGTGGTATGCCGACATTGTGAACTATCTTGTTGCCAAGACGGTTCCACAGGGTTGGCCAGGCAGAAA
The DNA here is from genome assembly GCA_037367405.1 of Ottelia alismoides. NCBI lineage: Eukaryota > Viridiplantae > Streptophyta > Magnoliopsida > Alismatales > Hydrocharitaceae > Ottelia > Ottelia alismoides. Next base: position 950,029 of record JAZKJV010000139.1, read on the forward strand.
CTCGAGACCTTCCTGGCGAAGGCTAAGTTTTACCATTGGGAGGACCCCGTCCTTTATCATGAAGGAGGGGATAGCTTCTGGAGAAGGTGCATTCCTCAAGATGAGCAGCATAGCGTCCTCACCTACTGCCACAAGCTTGAGGCAGGAGGATATCATTCTGGGAGACAAACAACACATAAGGTGCTCCAATCCGGCCTTTGGTGGCCTACTCTCTTCAAGGATTCAGATGAATTCATGAAGAGATGCACTGACTGTCAGAAGATGGGTACTTGTGGACAGAGAGACATGATGCCCATGCAGCCCATTCACTTTTGTGAGGTTTTTGATGCATAGGGGATTGATTTCATGGGCCCATTTCCTAAGAGTCAGGGGTTTGAGCACATTTTGCTCGCTGTGGATTATATCAGCCGATGGGTTGAGGCCATCCCCGCCCGAGCCGCAGATGCTAAGACTGTATGTCGATTTTTGAGGAAAAATATCATTTCACGATTTGGGGTACCTAGAGTCTTGATTTCAGACGGGGGGTCTCACTTTATCAATGACAAGGTTAGAGCCCTTGCAAACAAGTTCGGCATTGACCATCGTGTTGCCACACCGTATCACCCTCAGACTAATGGTCTTGCTGAAGTATCAAATAGGGAGATCAAGACTATCCTACAGAAGGTTGTCCACCCAGACCGAAAGGATTGGTCACAGCTTTTGGACTCGGTCTTGTGGGCCTATCGGACTTCCTTCAAAAATCCATTAGGGACATCCCTTTCGTCTCGTCTATGGCAAGACGTGCCATCTGCCAGTGGAAATCAAGCACAAGTCGCTTTGGGCAGTCACTAAGTTATTATTAGATCCCAAGAGTATAGGTGAACAGAAGAAAGCAGAGTTGGCAGCCCTAGAGGAATTGAGAGATACAGCCTTTTCTAGCAGCCTACAGTATAAGGAAAAAGTGGACATGGCATGATTCCCATATCAGCCATAAACAGTTTGAGCCCGATCAGCGTGTATGGTTGTTTGATTCCAGGCTGAAGTTATTTCCAAGGAAATTACAGAGTAAGTGGAAAGGTCCGTATGTGGTCAGGAAGGTACATGACAATGGTAGCATTGATATATCCGAGCCGTCATCTTCCTCTACCATTCGTGTTAACGGTCAGCGCCTGAAGCTATATCTAGACCATGATCCGCCGACCGTTGACGTTGCCCCCATCATTCTGGTATGAGATGTGCTCTTCGACTCATATCATTTGCATCTCATATATGGTTATCACCTCCACCTTCCGCTATATAGATCCTCTATCCATATCATTCTTTCGCCTGTTGCTATCTTTTCTTCTTTTCTTCTTTTCTTCTTTTCTTCTTTTCCTTTTCTATATTCTTTTTGTATCAAAAAGATGTCGCCCCTTGTAGACAGTTTTCTATACTTAGGACGTACTTTGTCCTAAGTATAGGGGGTGTGCACCCCGAGTTTTCGATCCTCTCCATTGTCTCCTCTTCTTGTCTATACTTAAGGATATCTTACCCTAAGTATAGGGGGAGACAATCTGAGTACGATCTGTTCATTCCCACCCTTGACCCTCCCTGCGTTGTGTACATGTTGGACATGCGAGCCCACGGTGAGCCATTATGCAATAAATGTTATTGCAATTCACTCCTTAATATGAAATAAAGAGTACATAGTTTGCATAATAGGTCCCTTAGTGCAATTAGGGTTATGTACCATGGCCATCTTAATGATCATACAGCTGTTGATTCAATTATTGAATCATAGAGGCTGGTGCCTAGATGAATATCTAATGAGTTAGTTTGAGGACTCATCCAGCACCGTCAAATGATTATTAAGAGATGATATCCAGCCTGAGTAGGAGATGGCAATCCTTTCTCAGTTAGGCTGATATCTGACCGACTTCTTGATGCAGGTCCTCTGCATAGGAATAGAGATTCGGAGGTGTCAGATTAGTTAGGTCAAAGAGTTGACTTAACGAGATCGAGATAACCAAAGTCCTATATCATATGCTGTCATGATATAGGCACACATCCTCTGACCGGAGACAGATGTGTTACTATATGTCTGAGTATGTACATTTGGCAGACCAATAGGTTGATGACCTAATCAAGGTCTATACACCGGCGCGCTGGTGTGCATATAAGGGCATATGAGTAATACGATCTCTCAAAGGGATCATACATGTTCACTACTGAACCGGAAGACATGAGCTCACTCATGAGATATTGGGAAGAATCAAATTCCGTGCGCACGATCATCTCGCTTTGGAAGCTTGACTGAATTTGTTGGTTTGATATATACTTTTAGAAAGTATATGATCAAGACCTAGGTATGATATATGCTTTTGGAAAGTATATGATCGATATTGACTTCCAATGATCAAATGAGAAACTTGCTGATAGAACCATGAAGTAGACAGTGCAAAGTTGATCTAATACTTCGGGTTTATTCTGAGTCTTCCAGTATGCAGGATGTACAGGTATTGGAAATACCTGAGGGTGATGTGATCATAAACGATTGTATAACCATGACGCTTCCATTCCTAGGGAGTGATGAAACGGGTCTGGATTTTAGTGACTCCTCTCAGTAGAGAAGTAATCTGATCTTAGTCCAAATGTTGGACATTGATCTGAATGTGATTCAGATTCAATGAGAAGATTAGATTTACAGTCTTGATTTAATCAAGCATCTATGAGAGGCCCGAGATCTGGATTTGAGATGTGATCTCAATATCCATGTCACTATACGTGGAACAATACAATCGCCCTGTCCTTATCTCCAAGTATTCGCAGAGAAAGCGCATTATCCTTGAAAGGGTTCATGGATAATTCTATTGTTGATATATGTATCCGAGCATTGAGAAAATGGATAATTAAATGTGATTTAATTATCATGAATAATATGAATTTGATTCATATTATAAAGAGAGTTATCTGAGATAATTAAATGTGATTTGATTATCAAAGATGTAGATAATATGAATGTGATTCATATTATTTGAGTACATGAGAATAAGTTATCCAATATAATTAAATATGATTTAATTGTTATGGATAGGAATAATGTGGATAGAAATATCCAATTATTCATAATATATTATAAATGTGATTTATAACGTATTAGAGAGAGTTGATTATAATTTACATGTGTTGATTAATTATGTGTATTGAATACACATTGTGTAATTAATTGACAATGTAAATTATATGTTGTTTTGGGTTGTGAATTTGATTCACAATTTTTCTATGGCAAGATTGCAATATTCTCAAATATAATTGTGAATTATTTTTGAAGAATAAAAAGCCAACAAAAGTTGTTGGAAATAAATAGAGGAGATTTTCAAGGAGATATGCAATCTCATGGATTTCCATGAGATTGCTCTCTCCATGGAAAGAGGGGGGCGGCACATCATTCCTATAAGGAATGTGTGGCCGTCCACTTTGGAAGGTACATGGAGATGAAATCTCCATGTATCTTCTCTCCTTATTTATTGGTTTGATTTGGATTAATTTGTATTTGATTTTGTCAAATATATTTTGATCTAAATTTGTTGGTTTTACCAACAATAATCTTAGCCATTGGATTGACATAAATCAATCTCATCCATTGATTTTATATGTCACATGGATTGAGATCCATGGATCCCAATGTAACACCCCGTAATTTTCGGATTTTTCTGAAGCTTTAAAACCTATTCAATATTATACTCAAAAGAAGCGTCTCGTCGCAAGCTTTCCAACGAGCCCAAAAACGTGAATTTCCGAGTCCGGATGTGGGAGATATGCCTGTTTTAGTGAAGAGGGGTCATGGTTTTTGAGGGAATTAAGGGTTACGGGTTTTGGTTAATTAATTTCGAATTAGGGTTGTTTTAGGGCTTTTAAAACCAATGTCTTAATCCCCAACTATATAAAGACCCACATCCTTTATCTCCCCTCATTCCTACTCCTTTTCCAAACCCTAATCTATCTTTTCTTCCTCCCCAAGTCATTCTCTTATCTTGTTCCATCTCCTTCTCTAGAGAGCCAAAAGGATGATGGTGCAAGCCCCGTAGCTTCGAGACAAGAAGAAGACGAGGAAGGCCATCGCAAGGGAAAGGCAACCCTTTCATCGGATTCTTGATCGAGCGATCAAAAACGCGGATTTGGAGGCGTACGCTATCATAGATAACGGATCTTGACATTCTCCTATTTATTTCGCGTACCTTGCGATGATGGAGTTTGTTGAAATTGGGGTTTGACGCTTCGATTTCGATCCTTCCCCGGGATCATCTCTTGCTGTTGGTACATCTTGGCTTTTCACTAAATTAGTCCCTCGTGCTTTTGTGCAATATATATAGTATTTTTTTTTAGCTTTTGAAAACTATTTCTTTTGTTTTCACGGAAATCGTGTGGTATTATAACCGGTTGTGATCTTCCTAAAGAACAACATTATAGCAAAATACCTATGGTGAGTTCACAGGATACCAAGGTTGTTGCTTGGTCTTTACGATATGAAAACATTGAGAGTTTTTGTTAATTATTAAACTTGTGTTAGTAAATAAAAATATGCGGTAGTTGTTCGGTCCTTCTTTTTAATCCTCGCTTTTATCTATGCGCCCTTCTCTGTGTTGTAATAGATACTCCCAATTAATCTATTTCAAGAGATTACATTCCAGTTCTTTGATATGTCAATTTTTTTTTTACGTAAATAACATCAGGGCAAATTAGTATACCATGCTTTACGGACTTGGGACTATTGATAAAGGGTTTAATTGATATTGGTACAAGATCTTTGTTCTTAAGATTTTAAGGATAAGAATATGTAAGAATATGCCTTTTACTGGAGATGTGAAGGAATTACTTATAAATTAGTTTTGGCGAGAATCTCTTATGTGGAGTATATCGTGTATGCAAGAATTTATGATACGTCACTAATTGCGGTGCGTATCTGTATCGAGTCTTAATATCCGGGTAAACATGGAAGAATTGGTCTGATATAGAAATTATGATATGCCACTAACTGCGATGCATATCTGTATCGAGGCTTCTTGTCCGAGAAATCAGGGTATAATTGGTTGGTCATTACAACTAATACGTGATCTACAAATTGTACTATATTTATAAGTGAAAGACATGGCATTAGGTTTTTTTATATATAACTATGTTATCCGTGTTTTGGGTTTTGGCAGGATAATATTAAATGTGTAATATGAGTTGAAATGGGAATGCATGCCAGATTTCTCATAGTCATAATTATCATAGCTTTGTGTAAAAGAAATCAAGAGTGAGAGAGAGTTCGAGCTTGCTTAAAATTATTATGATACTGGGAGACTTGTTGCCCAGTAGAAGTATATGTTAGAATATAACATGCCATACAAATGTGTTGTGCCTGTATTGAGTTTAACAACCAAATGCGAGAATTCCAATGTGTTGTGGTGTGATTTTAGAATGCTTGCGAGTATACCTTTAATTAAAGGATTGTAGAATGGTTTGTGACAAGAGGGTCTTAACCATCAATAAATGATAAATACTACAAGGTGGGTGCACACCCTTGTAGTCCGGTCGAGCCAACAGTGAGTCGCCTCCACTCGAGGGGCATCAAAGAGTGGGGGTGGTGGTAGGTACTCTGGTGGAATTGAGGTGGATCCATGCGTGCATCGCACCATATAGATCCGTTTGTGTTACATTTTGGAGCGAGCAAGACTCCTCCGGCAGACTCGATTGACAGGCATCTCGAGTGTTAGAGTGCTACCACTAGACTAGCTGAAGGATCGCGTTTGCGCACGGGTTTTAGGTTGCACTATGAATGGAGTGTTGCAGACTTCATTCCTAATGTAGGCCTTCTCCTTTGACGAACGAGTCCGGGATAAATAAATAAAAATACGGATTAATATGTGTCAAAGAATTGTTTTGATTGCATATGTGTTAAAAGGCTAAATTATAAGTGATTGTATAATGCTAGATGCTTTTAGAATGTTCTCTTCTAAACTTGTTAAGTTACTGCATTTGCATTACCTACCTATACCCTTTTGATTTTATTTGTTATATCCTTACTGAGTCAGTTGACTCATGAGTTACATTCTTTGAAAATCCAACAGGAAGTTTAGAACAGGAGACAGAGGCTCATATCTTTGGTGGTGCATCTGCAGGACGTGGTTAAGGTTGAAGACTAGTTTCTTAGTAGCTGTTGCTATCTTTCATTTCCAAGTATTTATGATGTAATAAAGAGACTCTGAGGATTTATTGCTATTCCTATGTGGACTTTTTGTTATCAGTGAAAACTTAGATTTTTCCTTCCTATGTTTTTTTTTGTATAAATGGTATATCATGCAGGTTGTTTATGACTGTTGTTGGGTAATATTGTGAATGAGTGTTGAGATGCGCTCCCGTCGAGGTGGGGCGTTTCACCCAAAACCCTATAAATAGAGAGGCACACCATGCTCTCTATTTTACACACAACATATCTCTCTCTCTCTCTCTCTCTTACTAGAGGTCAGCCCTCTCTCTCTCCCTCTCATGGCCGTCCACCATGGATGCCATGGAGAGGTTCTCCATCGCCGCGGCATCGTCGTTATGCTGCCCGTTCTTCTGCTCGTGGATCTCCGTCTCCTTCGGTGCGCCTCGCTCGTGAAGAAGACGTCGGATCTCGTGTGTCGAGATCAGGAGATCCGCCGCTTGGATCATCAACATGGATTGCGAGAAGCACGCGGTTCATCCCCGCGCTCGCAAGCGTCTCCTCCGTCGGATCGGACTTGAGACAGGAGGTCTCTTTGTTTAGAGACTTGATCGCACCCACGCTTCAAGAGGTAATCCTAATTACTTGTTTGTGGTTTAGACGAAACGATCCGAGAAGTGTTCTTGGATCATATGGTTTCGTCGTATAAAATTTTTAAATTCCGCTGCATCGAGCGACTAGTGTGACTAGTCGCTCCTCGTCGTATTCGATACGACGCTCACGCTTCCGTGATGCGCTTGAGGATCTCACCATATCCTTCAAGTGGTATCAGAGCCTTAGGTCGACGGTTTCGAATAGTGATTCGCTAACCGAGGACGATTTGGGTTCGTTAAGGTCGCGAAAGTTTTCATTGCATTTGATTTCGCAGATCTGTTTAGTAAATAAATTCGGCACTGTTTAAATTATTTAAACACGAATTTAATACTTGGATTTTGTTCCCCATTAAATAAGGAAACCATAGGATCTGAGTTTGCGTAAATCAGATTTCGTATGCTCGAGATATGGCCGTTTTAATGAACATGTATGCACTGTTGCGGGAACTGTGAATCTGAACGTGATTAAAATGTTAATTACTGTTTAGACTTGCCTCGAAATGCGTGAAACATCACTTAGATTCTGTCCTAAATCAAATGAGCAAACTTTAGAAATTAACTTTGCTTTATTTGGATTTAATATGATTGAGATATGCTAATTTTAGTAAGTAGGGGTCACTGCTGAAATTGCTTTCCTAATCAAGAACCATGTGATTGTCAATTAATGAAATTAATTGTTAATTTCGAGAAATAATTATGGAAAATATTTGTGAAATATTAGAAGATGATTATTTCTTTAATTGACTTGGCCCCAATCAATTAATTGATTAGATTTGATCTAAATCTTAATTGGTATCACAATCATCAAACTTCTTGCTTGAATAGGATTGGGAATTTGTCTAGCGAATTTCCTTATAATCAAAATTGTTTTGATTACTATATGGTATAATTTCAGTTGAAGAACCGATGATCATCTCAAGTACAAATTAATCAATTTGGCATTATCCTTTCCCGATGCGGATATGGTGTCTAGTCGGGGATCGCTGGGGTAGCGGGTTGCAACGTATGCGGTCCGTCCCACTCCCGCTGGTACTGGCCATGACAGCGGGTAGGGCTGGGATAATGTCCGAGGGATTATGATGTATTTTTTTAATTATTAAAATACGAATTAATACGTACTTTGAGAATAATACCATATATATATTCAAGCATAAAATTAAGTTTGATTGATTAAATTGGATTGATAATTAATTTAATATGATTAAGTTAATTATATCCAATTAAGAATACTCTAATATGATTAGAGTTAATAATTCCCTTCGAAGAATTAGTTATATGAATATGATTCATAGTAATTAATTAAATTTGAATAAGAGGTGGATGATCACATAAGTGACATCCATGGTCTCCAGTCAAGGCGAAGGGTTTCCATCGCCAGGGATTGTATATAGGAGACGCCTGTACGTAGTGACAGCTCCTATATACAAGCGCATCTGGATCGGACTCTTTGCTTCTCGAAAGAGTAAGGCCGTATGCGTAGTGACCCCAATATCGGATCCTCATATTATTGGGGCGATATTGGATTGCGCATAGCGAGTTCTATTCCTGTTGACGGTTGGTTCAATTAACGACGGGTCAACATCACCTTAGGGGTGGTGGGCCCGGGTGTTAAAGACCGAATTGGGAAATGCAAGTTGGACTTGCAAGGCGGAATGTGTTCCCGCTTCTCTTTATTGGAGTTGCAGTTTCTCATATTATTGGGATGTAACAAAGATAAAGAGGAGATCCCGGATCTTGCTGAGATATAATGGTAAGTATATCTCTTACATTGAAAGTGATTAAGGGAATGAACTTTCATTGTTGACATGACAAGACAACTTTGATATAAAAACTCCTAAATCAAAGCATAATATGTATATATATATAAATATATACACTCATGCAAATTTCTTATTTCAGATAATCCTTCATTAAACCCACTCAATTCTATACTCAATAATAACCAGTAAAATATCATGGATTGGACCCTTGATCCAGATATTGTAATTGTAGTTGGACACATAATGTATGTGGTTGCAATATGCAAGTTTCCTCATAATAATGAGAAGTGATAATTAAATAGACAATAGGACTAAAACCCTAGGGTTTGTAAGTCTCTATAAGTCTTGATCTCATCGAATGTACTTTTGAAGTGACATGTCGATAATGATCGTAATTATCAAATAATCCTTATAAAATCAATAAAGATATTCTGGCATACATATGTGCTCTTGACATTTAATCATGAATGACATGGTTCTCTACATCATGTAGAATGGTAGCTCTATAACAGATGATGTATTCAAATTGTTTGAGTACCTACCTGAACCTATGTTTTAAGAGTTTAGATGGATGTAGATGATGAGTGTCATCATTCTACTGTCTATACTCTAGTCATTCATGAAGCTTCATAATATTCATATTATATGAATTGGGTGAAGCATGTATAAATGTTGAAATACTCTTACATTAAATTCTTTTGAATTTAACATAAGAGATCCTTAGTCTTGAGTAATGGTTGCTTATAGATGAAGGGAGCGCAGTGGAAGCATGGGTTGGACCCAAGTAAGAAATATAGTCAAAAGGTTGACTGTATTTCTGTAACTTCCATATGACATTCAAAGAGTTGAATGAATGCCAATACTGCAATAAGTTGATGTGTTGATAGTATGACTATCAAATCTATCTAGAATCCTTAGAGAAGGAATCAGATAGTGCATCAGATTAATCTACATATAATCATTGATATTGACTTACTTATTTGATAAGATAAAGTCTAATAATTGTCTCAATTTTCTAATGACACTTGCAATTGGTTGCATATGTATTAGAAATTTGATCTTAAGGTTTATTGGTCATCCATGTTGAAAGTGATGCAAGTGTTGCAACAATTTCCATGAGATCAATAGATTTCATATTTTCAGTGGGAGCCCTTAGTCTTAGAGAATGTCTCTATGACCTAGATATTAGAATACACTCATTGTTTATTTCTAATTGTTGGATATAAACATGAATTCTGTAATAAATCTATCATAAAGAGTTATGATGGAGATATTTCAGATAGTAATCTAAGATCTAGTGGACTCTTTTAAATTAGAAAATTAATGAATGGTTCATTAAGTTTTTTAATACTGAGAATTAAAAAGATCAATAGGAGGATAAAGATCATTTGATAATGATCTGACATCAAATTTTGGACATATGTCTATTGATGAGATCAATGGACTAGTAAGACATGAAACTTTAGATTGTCTAAAGCATCAAATCTCACATACTTGTGAATATTGTATTCAAAGTAAACATGTCAAATACACCCTTCTTTGGGAAGGGTGTAAGGTGTCAAGGTATTAAGGATCTCATACATATTGATGTATGCAGATCATCTATATCATAGTAAACATTATGGATATGTGATATTTGTTAATGATTATGTATGATATGAGATTTCTTCTCTTCACCTAAGAAACCTTTGAAATGTTCAAAGATTTCGCAATTTTGGTTTAGAACCAAAGTTTGAAGGAACATGAAATGAATTTGATCTAACCAAGGTAGCCTGTACCTATTAGATGAATTCAAGGAATACCTTATGGAGATGTGAATATCATTCCTATCTCAATATTCCTGATGAACCTTAACTCAATAGAGTTGTAGGGAGATACAATTGATCATGTGTGACATGATTTGATCAATGATTAATCATAGCATAATTATCTCTTAGTTTCCAGGTATATATATGTGGTAGAGACTACATTATATATCCTTAATAAGGTTCCATGTGATTAAGCTAGAATCTGGCACTAGAGAGTGCTACTTCATTAGGAAAATAAAGGATGGTATTGGATACCTACTTTATGACCTTGAGATTCTTAAAAGATCTCATCTTTGAGAATATGATTCTTATAGGATGACTCTCTTGAGAATCAAGATGAAAATGAAGAAAAGGAACTCATTTAATCTTGAGAAGATAATGAGGCTCCTGAAATCGGAAACTAAATAGACAATCAAAGATGAAACATTAATACCTCTTGAAATAAGGTTGAGGATGGATTCCATGTGTCAGTTGAGTCTGAAAATGATCGGACTTCATGTGATGAAGCTCCTGAGGATCATGACATGGAAAGATGGATGTTAGCAATAAAAGTCTAATGTAGACTTCATATACAAGTGTTGTATATGGACCCTAGAAGATCCACCTATATGGGTCAAACCCATTAAGGTGTAAATGGATCTTCAAGAGAAAGAGGGAACCTGATGAGAAGGTAGAGACCTTCAAAAGCACGGTTCGTAGCCATGAGCTACACACCGAAGAGAAGGCATCGCTTGCGATAAGACTTGCTCTCTAGTGACCTTGCTTTAACCCATCAAAATATTGCTAACTATAGCTAGACAACTTATTTATGACATCTTCATGATGTGAGTCAAGATTGCACTCATCTATGAATACCTCCCTGAGGATATTCATATGAAGTAGCCCTATGGCTTCATGGTTGAGGAAAGCAAGGTGTGCTAGCTGAAGAACTCCATCTTTGGACTCCAATAAGCTTCCTGTAGTTGGAACATAAGATTTGATGAAATTATAAATGTTATGATTTCAGATAGAATCTTGATGAACCATGTGAAGCTTAGTGGGAGTGCCATTGTGTTCATCGTGCTAAATGTAGATATTATTCTAATCATTTGGAATGATATAAGGATAATAATAAGTGTTTTAAAATTTGGTTGTTTCATACCTAGAGATACGATCTCAAAGGATACCTCTTAGATCTTAATTCTGAAGTTGTTCAGGATCAAGGAAAAGAGGGTATTGGAACCGTCACATTAGTAATACACCTTGGGCTTATTCCATTTCCTGGAAAATTCCAAGAAAGGCTTCTTTCCCTTAAGATATGGTACTGACCTATCTAAAGGGATAGCACCTCAAAGAGTTGAGGAAGAGAATGCTAGAACTGCTTGCACTTGTGCATCAGTTATGAGAAGCTGAATGTATGCTAGATGTGTACAAGAACCAGATGTCTACCATGCAGTGGGAGTAGTAAACTGTTACTAGTCCTACTATGGAGATAAAACACTTGATTGCAGTAATAACAATATCTTCAAAAATGATGAAACTTAGAGATAGTGATCTCAAAGTCTTATCTTCAAAGGTTTAAGACCTTGTAGATAGTGATCTATAAGGGTCTTAACTGTAGATACCTTAGGAGATAGAGATCTCCAGGAATGAAGGTATTCTAATAAGGATTATGGGAATACTGGTTATGATAATTAATAAGATGTAGTGTCAATGACACTATAACCAACAAAATTGAGTATTGGTTGCATGAGATGCAACATTCGCATTGGATGCGAGCACTGTAACTAGGAGATATGCAAGTGCCGTAAAAGGACTTGGCGTAGTCTCTTGGGAACGGAGTGACTGATCAGCTTACCTAGCTATTTTCTAAATAGCCTATGATTGTCACATGAGTGTGGGTTTAAATGATTAGCCCATTAATGGCTCTTTGGGCTAATGGGAGATTGTTGGACATGTGAGCCCACGGTGAGCCATTATGCAATAAATGTTATTGCAATTCACTCCTTAATCTGAAATAAAGAGTACATAGTTTGCATAATAGGTCCCTTAGTGCAATTAGGGTTATGTACCATGGCCATCTTAATGATCATACAGCTGTTGATTCAATTATTGAATCATAGAGGCTGGTGCCTAGATGAATATCTAATGAGTTAGTTTGAGGACTCATCAAGCACCGTCAAATGATTATTAAGAGATGATCTCCAGCCTGAGTAGGAGATGGCAATCCTTTCTCAGTTAGACTGATATCTGACCGACTTCTTGATGCAGGTCCTCTGCATAGGAATAGAGATTCAGAGGTGTCAGATTAGTTAGGTCAAAGAGTTGACTTAACGAGATCGAGATAACCAAAGTCCTATATCATATGCTGTCATGATATAGGCACACATCCTCTGACCGGAGACAGATGTGTTACTATATGTCTGAGTATGTACATTTGGCAGACCAATAGATTGATGACCTAATCAAGGTCTATACACCGGCGCGCTGGTGTGCATATAAGGGCATATGAGTAATACGATCTCTCAAAGGGATCATACAGGTTCACTATTGAACCGGAAGACATGAGCTCACTCATGAGATATTGGGAAGAATCAAATTCCGTGCGCACGGTCGTCTCGCTTTGGAAGCTTGACTGAATTTGTTGGTTTGATATATACTTTTGGAAAGTATATGATCAAGACCTAGGTATGATATATGCTTTTGGAAAGTATATGATCGATACTGACTTCCAATGATCAAATGAGAAACTTGCTGATAGAACCATGAAGTAGACAGTGCAAAGTTGATCTAATACTTCGGGTTTATTCTGAGTCTTCCAGTATGCAGGATGTACAAGTATTGGGAATACCTGAGGGTGATGTGATCATAAACGATTGTATAACCATGACGCTTCCATTCCTAGGGAGTGATGAAACGGGTCTGGATTTTAGTGACTCCTCTCAGTAGAGAAGTAATCTGATCTTAGTCCAAATGTTGGACATTGATCTGAATGTGATTCAGATTCAATGAGAAGATTAGATTTACGGTCTTGATTTAATCAAGCATCATGAGAGGCCCGAGATCTCGATTTGAGATGTGATCTCAATATCCATGTCACTATACGTGGAACAATACAATCGCCCTGTCCTTATCTCCAAGTATTCGCGGAGAAAGCGCATTATCCTTGAAAGGGTTCATGGATAATTCTATTGTTGATATATGTATCCGAGCATTGAGAAAATGGATAATTAAATGTGATTTAATTAACATGAATAATATGAATTTGATTCATATTATAAAGAGAGTTATCTGAGATAATTAAATGTGATTTGATTATCAAAGATGTAGATAATATGAACGTGGTTCATATTATTTGAGTACATGAGAATAAGTTATCCAATATAATTAAATATGATTTAATTGTTATGGATAGGAATAATGTGGATAGAAATATCCAATTATTCATAATATATTATAAATGTGATTTATAATATATTAGAGAGAGTTAATTATAATTTACATGTGTTGATTAATTATGTGTATTGGATACACATTGTGTAATTAATTGACAATGTAAATTATATGTTGTTTTGGGTTGTGAATTTGATTCACAATTTTTCTATGGCAAGATTGCAATATTCTCAAATATAATTGTGAATTATTTTTGAAGAATAAAAAGCCAACAAAAGTTGTTGGAAATAAATAGAGGAGATTTTCAAGGAGATATGCAATCTCATGGATTTCCATGAGATTGCTCTCTTCATGGAAAGAGGGGGGCGGCACATCATTCCTATAAGGAATGTGTGGCCGTCCACTTTGGAAGGTACATGGAGATGAAATCTCCATGTATCTTCTCTCCTTATTTATTGGTTTGATTTGGATTAATTTGTATTTGATTTTGTCAAATATATTTTGATCTAAATTTGTTGGTTTTACCAACAACAATCTTAGCCATTGGATCGACATAAATCAATCTCATCCATTGATTTTATATGTCACATGGATTGAGATCCATGGATCCCAAAACCCTATAAATAGAGAGGCACACCATGCTCTCTATTTTACACACAACATATCTCTCTCTCTCTCTCTCTCTTTCTCACTAGAGGTCAACCCTCTCTCTCTCCCTCTCATGGCCGTCCACCATGGATGCCATGGAGAGGTTCTCCATCGCCGCGGCATCGTCGTTATGCTGCCCGTTCTTCTACTCGTGGATCTCCGTCTCCTTTGGTGCGCCTCGCTCGTGAAGAAGACGTCAGATCTCGTGTGTCGAGATCAGGAGATCCGCCGCTTGGATCATCAACATGGATTGTGAGAAGCACGCGGTTCATCCCCGCGCTCGCAAGCGTCTCCTCTGTCGGATCGGACTTGAGACAGGAGGTCTCTTCGTTTAGAGACTTGATCGCAACCACGCTTCAAGAGGTAATCCTAATTACTTGTTTGTGGTTTAGACGAAACGATCCGAGAAGTGTTCTTGGATCATGTGGTTTCGTCGTATAAAATTTTTAAATTCCGCTGCATCGAGCTACTAGTGTGACTAGTCGCTCCTCGTCGTATTCGATACGACGCTCACGCTTCCGTGATGCGCTTGAGGATCTCACCATATCCTTCAGTACAGTCTCCTATACTTAGGATTATTTGATCCTAAGTATAGGGGGGACAATCAACTTCTCATTAATTCATTTATTTATTATTTAGATTTACCTATACTTAGTACGAGTTATGTCTTTTATTTTCTCTCCGATCTATGAGGACATAGCTCTAGCTAAGTATAGGGGGGTCATATATACTACGTATATACTTTAGCCATAACTCGTACTTTCGTATTTTCTTAATAATATGGCTAATAATTCTTTAAAATTCTTTAAAAACCTTAATAAAAAGATGTTGATTATTCCTCAAATTCTTTCTGTACTTACTGATTAATAAATCAGGTGAAAATGTTTTTTGCAAAATGTTTGAAAAATAGTTTGAAAATCTTGGTGAAAAATCTGTTGAAACTATTTTGAAAACGTTTTGTTACATGTTTTCAACCTTTGTAAAACATTTTGGTTTGTAAAGTTTATTTTCTTTGTGTGAAATAAAATGTTTGAAAAATTATTTGCAAATGGTTTGAAAAATAGTTGCAAAAATATTTTGAAAAATCTATATATACTGTTTTAAAAACCTTTGCAAAATGATTTTCAAATGTGTGTACATGTTTGTAAAATTATTTGTAAAAATTATTTTGGACTATAGTTTTCAAAAATTGTTTGTAAGATGATTGTCAAATAAGTTTGAGGAATATATATATATCACACCTAAAATCCACTGTATATATGTATAAAATTGACCACTTACCCTTGTAAATTCTTAAAATCCACTTCTTGTAGATATAAGAAGCACTCCCGTGTAAATATTTTGTACCTAGTTTTTAGCCAAAATCTTTGTTTTCAAAAATCCCAAAAACATTTGCAAAATTAAAATCCAAAAACATTTGAAAAATCTTTTTGAAAAGTATAAAAATGCATATGCATCATCTTTTCAAAAATCCATAAAAAGTTCAAAATCTTGAAAATTGCATCACAAAAATATTTTCTGCATAGCATTTGCATTCGCATTTTTCGGATTGAGTTTGATAGTTGAACGAGTCTAAGTAAAATCCGAAGATTGGAGCTTGGTTGGACCTTAAAATCTACATAATAACAGGAACCTTATAGGAACTGGGTTTGAGGTACTTCATGTCTAGTTGACTTAATTCTTTGAGGATCAAGGGACTTAGTTCAATGGATTCTTGACTGCCTAAGTAGAGTATTTCATAGCACATGCACGACTCTTGTTGATAATGACCTAACTTGGACACCTGCACCTTTCACATGGCTCGACTCAGTTAGAGTGGTGAGGGGATTGGATTTGCCGGTATGAGACGCACACAAGTGGAAACACTTGTCCTCCTCTAGGGAGGGAAGTGCACCCCAACCCGTACAGTGATGAGGAATTCTAAAGACAGGAGAGTGTGGGTTGCGATAAAGCTTCAAAAGAGGATAGTCTATTGGCTCAAGAGGAAAAACTCCTTATGTAAATGCTGTTGTATATAGTATTTCAAAAAAAAAGAGAAAAAAATGGTCAGGCCTATACAAAAATAAAATGCCTGCAAAAGTATGTACAAATGTTGTAAAGTCAATAAGCAAGCTTGAGCATCAAAGTCAAATATGTGAGCCTGCAGCTGGATGACTTGACTACACTGGTCGTGCATCCTAGGATAGGTAGCTACACTGGCTATCGTCCATTCTTCTCTTCACCCCCTCCTCTTGAGCTGGTTGCCACTTGAACTTAGAAGGGAATACCCCGCTCCTCGAGGAAGGAGTTATTGGATTGGGGAATCATTGGGTTGTCATGCTGGAGAAGTCAGTCTCTTTGTCATTCTAGTTGGGGAGAGCCACTATCACTTACACTGTACGAGTCAGATTCATAGTCGTAAGGGTTTGCGTATGAGTTGAGATATTTCTGACCTGGCTATTGAGGAGACTTGAACAGAGTTTTGGGATTCTCAGGGGCTGTTGGATTTCAAATTCGATTTTCATTAAGGTTCTGCCCGCACTAAAAATCCAAAGGTCCGACTTAAGCTCCAAACTTTGATTTTGTGAAGACAAGTTTGATAATTAAACTTAATGCATCGTTCTTCTGTTTCTTTTCTTTACTTTTCTTTCTGCAGTTATTGCATAAGTGTTTGCTAGGGACTAGCAAAGGTAAAGTATAGGGGGATGATGAATCCACATTTCATCATCTTTATTCTATCATTTTGGCCTCAAAAACCGTGGCAAATGCGTGTAAACATCCTTAATTCCTGCATCTTAGCATTCATGCATGTACAAGTAAATAGTGTATAAAATACTGTAATTAAAGCCAAAATTATAGAATAAATAAAAGAAAAGAAAAAGAATAAAATATTGTAAATATTTTATGACCTGAAACACCGAGACCTAGGCATCTCGATGAATAGGTCGACAAGGAATAAAGTAGGGGGAGATAAGGGTCAAAATACAATAAAAATACCTTTGATTCTATTCATTCTTTATTCATTTTGGGACCTATTTTTGGTTCCACTTTTTACACTTCAAATAAAGAAACTGTGTACATGAAAGTTGTAGATAATTAAATAAAGAAAAATACAAAATTGATTTCACTCAAAAATAATATACAGATAAAAAGTTAAGGTCTGAACAAGAATCCAGAATCCCAACTTCCCAGACCCGTATCTTGCAAATAAAAACTCCAAATGCATCAAACTCACCTTTAATTATATATAATTTAAAATAATCTATTTAATGGCGGTGGTTTCGCATTTGGTGGAGCTAGAATTTGAAAGTTGAGTCTTGGACCCCTATTGTATACTTGTACAGATAATATTCAATTTATTTATTATTATTTATTTTCATAATTTTATATTTTTATAATTTTGTAAATATTATTTATAATATACATTTGCATTAAAATCAGAATAAAAACTTAAAGAAAACATAAAAATAAAATACTTGTATATCATATACATATGTATAATACCTGTATACATACCTATAGTATTAATACTTTTATTTTATTATGTAAACAAATTACATCAGAAAAATAAAATAAACATACATTTAGGTATATAAAAATATTTTATAAATCTATAAAATAATAAACAAGAATAAATAAATTAAATTCACAAAATTAAAATAAGTTATTAAAATATATAGATATATGTACCTATATAGGTCTAAAAAGGCAACTTGTAAAATTATACCTCATAAAAATAATTAAAAATCACCATAAAATAATTTAGAAAATAACAAACATTTTTTATTTTATAACCTAAACATAATAAAATCATTTTCTATTTTTGAATGATTTAATAAATCTTTTACCAGGGATTTTTCCTAGTTGGTCCACGTGGACCAACTAGGTGCTGGCCCTAGTTGACCTCGGTCAACTGGTCGTCCCCCACCCATGTACGCCTGTCAGAGCGTCGTTTGACCTCGTTTTCAACGAATTTTTGAGGGCGCTCCTTGCACCCTTTCGTGTCGCGACCTCTACGACTTTTGTTCCTCGATTATCCACCATGCACGCCCTTAGCTCTCCTAGTGTCGAGAGCCGGCGATTGCGTCAATCTCTCTTGGTCTTTGGAGCACTAGAACCACAGAGTCAAACCCCATATAAGCACACCTCCGACTTGCGAGCGATTTTCGAGTCCCTTCGGTCTACCTCTCTTCGTCTTTTTCGAGCTCCACAGGGTCCTGGAGGTGACAGCTCCACCCTTGTGTCGTCAGCCAAGGCGAAGGAGGTCAGAGGCATCTCCATCACCTCCGGTAAAGCTCGCCGTCAAGGTACACCACCCTCTGGTCTCCGACCATCAAGGCAGTCTTCTTTATCCCTTTATTTCTTTCTCATTTTGTCCGCATTAGCTTCAGGATCAATTCCCCTCAAGAAACTTCACGTTTCACTTATCAAATCACCCTCACGAGACACTCGCCGGAGCGCACCTCCGGCCACCACCACGCATCACCTTCCTTCACCGTGTTTCCACCTCCGCGAGGTCTAGGCACTTTGCCCTGGACCCTCTCACCCTTTCTTGCAGGTCAGCGAGCCTTAACGAGCGCCTGGGGGTCATTTTGACCTTCGCCGGAGTCCCGTGGAGCTCCCCAGCTCCGTCGCCCTCCCTCGCGAGCCTTGGCTGTCGCCGAGCCCTTTTGGAGTTCCCAGGAGATAGCGCCGACCATCAGGAGTCTCCAGCTCCTTTTGAAGCCCAAAAGTTCGCCGGAGGACGGAGCTGGAGCTCGGAGAAAGCCGCCTCGTCGGCGCTCCTCCGTTGTTCTTTCTCCCACCTCTGGAGCCTTTGGATCGAGGCCCGAGCTCCAGGTGGATCTTCACCATTGGATCATCCCCCGCTCTGCACCGTTAGATCCGCGGGGATCTTCTAATCCAGGCCGTCAGAGCAAAGCGTCATCGTAGCATGAGGGCGTGACGCGTGGCAAGTGAAGCACCCTCGACCGTCGGATCGCGCACGAGGCCTTAAGCGTGGGTATTTTGCATCTCAACCCCTCACCCATTTTTCTATTTATTTTTAGTCTATGAACATTTGTCTGTAGTATAAAAATATTTGTAATATTTGCATCTAGGACCCTAAACTTTGGTTAATTACATTTAGGTCCAGTCCATGTCACCTCACGTGATCTGTGCACGTGGGGTGGTGGTGATTTTGCACTGGACCCCTCGTGGGTTTAGTTATTTAGCTTTAGTCTAGGAACTTTTGTAATACGTGTAATATTTTTGGGTAAATTGCATAATAGCCCTTGGAAGTTTTGTATTTTGCACTTAGGTCCTTCCCAGGCACGTGCTAGTCACGCGCTGGGTTGGGTATTTTGTAGGTGTGCCCTTGCAGCTTTGAATATTTGTATTTGGTCCTGGAAAGTCATTTATTAGTTATATATTTTGCATGAAAATTACACTTTGGCCCATGTATTTCCTGATATTTGCGCTTATACCCCTGCCAGCTGTGTGATTTTTATTGGTTGTTTGCTTTTATTTCGTGCACCATTTTAACTCGAAAAATTACCAAAAAAATATCATAAGCTCCTGTTTGCTTGCTCATTCACGCCATATTTTTTATTGCATTTTTATTGCTTTTTCATAATTATTAAAAATAAAAAATATGCATTTTCAGCACTATTTGCATTAGAAAATCCATAAAAATTAGTAAAAGTTTTTGAAAAATTCCAAAAAAATTAAATTTTGCGTATCTTATCCTATTTTAGTGTTAGTCCAAAATTCATTAAAAATTTCAAAAACAAAACCTTAAAAATTAGAAAACTCTAAAAATCTTCGTAAATATCTAAAAAATTCAAGAAAAATCCAAAAAATCCAATTTCAGTTTCTTATTTTTCTCTGATTTATTATCTTTTATTAGAATTAAATTGAGGATTTTTAGACTTTGATTTCTATTTTTAATCCTCATTTTAATTTTTGCCAGCAATTTAATTCATTGTTTTTCTTGTGTTTTGACTTTTAAAAATATCAAAAACATTCAGAACAATTCCCAAAAATCATAAAAAACATCATAAAATTATAAAAAGACCAAAAAAAATTTATTTTCTGAGTTTTGAGCCTTTTTCTCTATTTTTATAAATACCTTATCCCTTCTTTTCTTATATTATATATATTCTATTATTGAAAAATAAATATTAAAATATAATATAAAAAGAAAATATAAAATCAAAAAAAATAAAATAAAAATCAAAATACAAAAATACAAAATTTAAAATTTAAAAAAAGAATTAAATTTAAAAACCCACACAAATTTGCATACTTGTAGGCACTTGATCACACTCACATTTGCACAATTTGCTTGATTTATCCTGCTTGCTCCCTGAGTTCGACACTCTACATACTTGCACTATACACATTTCTTGTAGAGTTAAAATAAATTTGACTCCATATTTGTTGCTCATTGCTTGATTTATACTATTGTGGGTTCATTGTTGATTTTGATCGGGATTCATTGAGGGTCGCCACAGCGACTGTTGTCTCTACCTTGTGTGAGACAGATTTAGACCCCGTGAACTTCGGTTAAATCAATGGGGCATCGAATTTATGGGCCCATTTCCCAACAAACAGGGCTATGAATATATTCTACTTACTGTCGACTATGTCAGTCGCTGGGTGGAAGCTATCCCCACCCGAACCGCCGATAGTAGGACTGTCTGTCATTCTTAAGAGATCACATCATAACACGGTTCAGGATTCCCAAGATTCTCATATCTGACGGGGGTAGTCATTTCATAAACAGAGAGGTGAAGAAACTGACTCAGGAATTCTATATTGAACATCGCGTTGCTTCACCTTACCACCCGCAGTCCAATGGCTTAGCTGAATGTTCAAACAGGGAGATCAAGACAATTCTACAGAAGCTTGTGCGTCCGAATCGCAAGAACTGGTCTCAGCTTCTTGATTCCGTTCTTTGGGCTTACAGAACAACGTACAAGTCACCCTTGGGAATCTCTCCCTACCACCTGGTGTATGGCAAGCCATGTCATCTGCATGTTGAATTAATTCACAAACCTTTATGGGTCATCAACATCTGTAATTTGGACTCTGAGAAAGCAGGGAAGAACAGAAAATTGGATCTGAACAGATTATTGGAATTCAGATACTATGCATACGACAACAGCCTGATTTACAAGGAGAAGGTCAAAACGTGGCATGACAAGCATATCCGTCGCAAATCCTTCGAGCCAGGTCAAAAGGTGTGGTTGTTTGATGCGAAATTAAAGATCTTTCCAGGAAAATTGAAGAGCAAATGAACTGGACCGTTTATGGTTAGGCAGGTGCGTGACAATGGAAGTGTACTGATATCTAATTTGTCAGCTGACGCACATCCATTTGTAGTCAATGGGCAGCTTCTAAAGCCTTACCTTGAACATGATACATTCATATCTGTCATTGACTCTATTCAAGTAATCTACAGGGATGAGCCGAATATTTCCAAAACGTCGAAGGAAGGTAAAGCAGAGCAAAATATTTTTGAATGACTTTTCTTCTTTTCTTCTTGTCCTTTTCATCTATCTTATTCTACCGTCATGATGTCATCCCTTTCATCACTGATACACTTAGGATGTACTTTATCCAAGTGTAGGGGGGATGCGCATCCCGAGTTGTTCATATCCACTTTCATTTCTTTTCTTCTTTTCTTCTTTTCCTTGTCTATCCTCTTCATCTATCAAAAGATGTCGCCCCTTTTTGACATTCTTCTATACTTAGGACGTACTTTGTCATGAGTATAGGGGGTGTACACCCTGAGTTTTTGTATTCTTTGATCCTCTCCATTGTCTCCTCTTCTTGTCTATACTTAGGGATATTTTACCCTAAGTATAGGGGGAGACAATCTGAGTACGATCTGTTCATTCCCGCCCTTGACCCTCCCTGCTTTGTACAGCCTGCTATACTTAGGATTATTTGATCCTAAGTATAGGGGGGACGGTCAACTTCTCATTCGTTCATTCATTCCTTTATTTATTTATTCTTTAGACTTGTCTATACTCAGTACGAGTTATGTCTTCTCTTTTCTCTCCGATCTATGAGGACATAGCTCAAGCTAAGTATAGGAGGGTCGTATATACTACGTATATACTTTAGCCATAACACGTACTTTCGTATTTTACTAATAATTATGACTAATAATTCTTTAAAATTCATTAAAAACTCTAATAAAAAGATGTTTTATTCCTCAAATTCTTTTTGTATGTACTGATTAATAAATCCGATGAAAATATTTTTTGCAAAATGTTTGAAAAATAGTTTGAAAATCTTTGTGAAAAATCTTTTGAAAACTATTTGGAAAACGTTTTGTTACATGTTTTCAACCTTGGTAAAATATTTTGTTTGAGAAATTTATTTTCTTTGCGTGAAATAAAATGTTTGAAAAATGATTTGCAAATGGTTTGAAAAATGGTTGCAAAAATATGTGAAAAATCTATCTATACTATTTGGAAAACCTTTGCAAAATGATTTTCAAATGTGTGTACATGTTTATAAAAATGTTGGTAAAAAATATTTTGGACTATAGTTTTCAAAAATTGTTTGAAAAACCTTTTCAAATAAGTTTGTGGAAA
Organism: Ottelia alismoides; assembly: GCA_037367405.1. Lineage (NCBI taxonomy): Eukaryota > Viridiplantae > Streptophyta > Magnoliopsida > Alismatales > Hydrocharitaceae > Ottelia > Ottelia alismoides. The sequence continues at coordinate 972,985 of JAZKJV010000139.1, forward strand.
ACATACATCATACCAAAAGTTCATTACATATATTTATAAAATTGATCACTTACCCCTATAAATTCTTAAAATCCACTTCTTGTAAATACAAGATACATCCCCGTGTAAATATTTTTAACCTAGCTTTTAGCCAAAATCTGTGTTTTCAAAAATCCCAAAAACAATTGCAAAATTAGAATACCAAAAACATTTGAAAATTCTGTTTGAAAAATACAAAAATTGCATATGCATCATCTTTTCAAAAATCCATAAAAAGTTCAAAATCTTGAAAATTGCATCACAAAAATATTTTCTGCATTCCGCATAGCATTAACATTTTTCGGATTGGGTTTGATAGTTGAACAAGTCTAAATAAAATCCGGAGATTAGAGCTTGATTGGACCTTAAAATCTACGTAATGATAGGAACATTATAGGAACTGGGTTTGAGGTACTTCAGGTCTAGTTGACTTAATTCTTTGAGGATCACGAGACTTGGTCAATGGATTCTTGACTGCCTAAGTACAGTATTTCGGAGCACACGCACGACTCTTGATGCTAATGATCTAACTTGGACACCTACACCTTTCACATGGCTCAACTCAGTTGGAGTGGTGAGGGGATTGGATTTGCCGGTATGAGACGCACACAAGTGGAAACACTTGTCCTCCTCTAGGGAGGGAAGTGCACCCCAACCCGTCCAGTGATGAGGAATTCTAAAGACAGGAGAGTGTGGGTTGCAATAAAGCTTCAAAAGAGGGATAGTCTACATGCTCAAGAGGAAAAACTCCTTATGTAGATGCTGTTGTAAATAGTATTTCAAAAAAAACTCCAAAAAATGGACAGGTCTGTAAATAAAAATAAAATGCTTGTCGGTGTGTACATATGTTGTAAAGTCAATAAGCAAGTTTGACCTTCAAAGTCAAATCATGTGAGCCTGCAGCTGGATGACTTGACTACACTGGTCTTGCATCCTAGGATAGGTAGCTACACTGGCTACCGTCCATTCTTCTCTTTACCCTCTCCTCTTGAGCTGGTTGCCACTTGAACTTAGAAGGGAATACCCCGCTCCTCGAGGAAGGAGTTATTGGATTGGGGAATCATTAGGTTGTCATACTGGAGAAGTCAGTTTCTTTGCCACTCTAGTTGGGGAGAGCCACAATCACTTACACTGTACGAGTCAGCTTCATAGTCGTAAGGGTTTGCATATAAGTTGAAGTATTTCTGACATGGCTATTGAGGAGACTTGGACAGAGTTTTGGGATTCTCAGGGACTGTTGGAATTCAAATCTGGTTCTCATTAAGGTTCCGACCGCACTTAAATTCCAAATGTCCGACTTAAGCTCCAAATTTTGATTTTGTGAAGACAAGTTTGATAATTAATCTTCATCAATCTTTCTTCTTTTTCTTTTCTTTGTTTTTCTTTTCTGAACTTATTGCATAAGTGTTTGCTAGGGACTAGCAAAGGCAAGTATAGGAGGATGATGAATCTACATTTCATCATCTTTATTCTATTATTTTGGGCCTTAAAAACCCTAGTAAATGCGTGTAAATACTGTTAATTTAGGCATTTTAGCATGCATGCATTATTGTACAAAATGTTTATAAAATAATGTTTTTAATGCCAAAATTATAGAATAAAGAAAAGAAAAAAAAATAAAATATTATAAATATTTTATGACCCGAAACCCCGAGACCTAGGCATCTCGATGAATAGGTCGACAAGGAATAAAGTAGGGGGAGATAAGGGCCAGAATACAATAAGAATACCTTTTAATTCATTCATTCTTTATTCATTTTGGGACCTATTTTTGGGTCCACTTTTTATACCTGAAATAAAGAAACCTTGTACATGAAAGTTGTAGATAATTTTATATAGAAAATACAAAATTGATTTCACCCAAAAATAATACACAGATAAAAAGTTATGATCTGAATAAAATTCCAGAATCCTAACTTCCCAGACCTGTATTTCCCAAATAAAAACTTGAAATGCATCAAACTCACCTTTAATTGTATATAATTTAAAATAAGCTATTTAATGAAGGTGGCTTCGCATTTGGCGGAGCTACGGTTTGAAAGTTGAGTTTTGGACCCCTATTGTATAGTTGTATAGATTAAAATATTCAATTTATTTATTCATTATTTTTATAATTTTATATTTTTATAATTTTGTAAATATTATTTATAATATATATGTGCATTAAAATAGGAGTAAAAACCTAAATAATATACAAAAATAAAATACATGTACCTAGGTATAATACCTATACATATACCTGTATAATTAATACTTATATTTTATTAAGTGTACAAAATACTTCAGAAAAATAAAATAAAAATATATTTAAGTGTATAAAAATATTTTATAAATTTATAAAATAATAAACAAAATAAATAAAATTAAATACACCAAATAAAAATAAAATATTAAAACATATAGATAAATATACCTATATAGCCTATAAATAGTAACTTGTATTTTTATAACTTATAAAAATAACTAAAAATCATAATAAAATACTTCATTAAAAATAAAACATTTTTTATTTAATAACTAAAAAATTAATAAATTCATTTACTATTTTAATCTAAATTTATATAGCTTTTTTGCGGGATTTTCCTAGTTGGTCCACGTGGACCAACCAGGCGGGTCTGACCGTTGACCTCCGGTCAACTGTCTGATCCCCTCCTGTTCGGCCAGAATTTTGTTTTTTCACCACCTTCGAGGATTTTTCTAGGCCACATCTTTCATCCTTTGGCATCGTGGTCTTCGTAACTTTTTGTCCTCGAAGATTGGTGATACACGCCCTGGGTTCTCTTGGGCCAGGCATCAACGTTTCGGCGAGATACGCCTCGTTCTTTGGAGCCGATCGGTCATTCAGTCAAACCTTCAAATATTCCCCCCGACCTTCCTCTCTCCTTTGATCACTCTTCCGTCTTCCATTCCTAGTCCTAGGGTTTCAGCCACCTTCCTGGTGACAACATGAAGCGAACGCACCCTTTGGTTGGTGCCGGAGACGTAGAATCGAGGCCGATCCCTTCACTGAAGGTCACGCCGGAGCTCGCCTCCAGGCCACCTTGGTGAGGTCCCCTCTTTCCTACTTTACCGTTCTGTATCCCTTAGAGTAGTTAGATAGCCTCCCTAAGCTTTGCTCTCCATTATCCATCGCCTGATCGTCACGAATCATCTGGATTTCAAGTTGGCCGGCACCGAGTTCACCGGTCGACGTCAAATCACTCCACCTCACCGTCGCAAGTCCACTCCACCTTTCCGCAGGGTCGAGGCAACTTGCCCTCGACCCTCTCACGTGTTTTCTGCAGGTCCTGGTGCCCAGAAGATCCTGGGGCTCAATTTTGTCATCTCGCCGGAGTTACGCGGACCCTCCAGCTCTGCTGCCCTGTGCCACGAACACCACCGCCCTCCGGTGATTTTTGGGAGCTCCAGCAACTAAAGGGGGTCTCCAGGAAGAGAACACACCGTCTTTCGAGCTTCAAGTCCACTGGAGGTCGGAGGAAGAGCTCAGAGAACTTTGTCTCACCGGAGTTCCTTCGTGTTCTTCCAGCCGCATCTCCAACCGTCCGATCAAGTAGCCCCTTCCAGGTCGTGTCAGAGCCATCGGATCCAACCCTCCAACAGCCGTTGATCTCGCAACGGAGATCTAATCTCGGCCGTGAAGCGCGAAGTGTTATCAGCACACTAGGTGTCGACACATGTCTAAGTGAAACATCATCGTCTGTCGGATCCGCCCGTGGGGGTAATTTTGCATTCAAGCCCCACAAGTTTTTGTCTTTATTTTATGGTTATGAAACTTTCAACTACAATTGAAAAACTTTTGTAATATTTAGGAATTAGCCCTAGAACTTCTTAGTATTGCAACTAGGTCCTCGCCACGTCACCTCACGTGCCTGTGCGCATGAGGTGAAGGGCATTTTGCAGGGGACTCCCCAGATATTCTCATATTTTGTTACAGTCTAAGAATTCTTTTATAACATGTAACATTTTTGGCACATTTGCAAGTCAACCCTTCAGGGTTTAGTTAATTGCAGAACAGTCCTTCCCAGGCGCGCGTGCTTCGCACGTGGTTTGGGATTTTCGTACCTGTACCCCTGCGGATTTTGTGATTAATATTTAGTCCTTAAAAGTTTAATCGCAGTATATATTTTGTGTGGAAATTACGTTTGTGCCCTTGGACTTTTTGCATATTGCGATAATACCCCTGTCAGGAATGCTTTTTCTTTATGTTTCTTTTATTTGTTTCATGCATCTATAAATTCATAAACAATCAACAAAAATTACTGTAAGCTCCTGTTGGATAGTAGTTTCACGCCATATTTTTGTTTTCCATTTTTATTGCATATTCATATTTATAAAAAATAAAAAACAAGCATTTTCTCTACTGTTTGCATTATAAAATCCATAAAAAATAGAAAAACATTTAAAAAATTCCCCAAAAAATGTAGCTTTTTTATTTTCGCGTGTTTTAACTTCTTTCCAAAAATCACTAAAAAAATATAAAAGAAATTTCCTAAAAATTAGAAAAATCCAAAAACCTTCATAAAAATCTTAAAAATTCCACAAAAGTCTAAAAAAATACAATTTTAGTTTCTGAATTTTCTCTGATTTATTATCTTTGATTTAAAATTGATTTGAGGAGTTTTAGATTCTGTTTTTCATTTTTCTTCCTCATTTCAATCTCGGCCAGCAACTTATTTCACTATTTACTAGTATTTTTGACTTAAAAAATCCCCAAAAATTAGGAAAAATCTAGAAAAATCATAAAATCATCAAAAAATATAAAAAGAACAAAAACATTTTATTTCCTGTATTTTGAGTGTTTTATTCCATTTTTATCTCCCTTTTATCTCTCTTGCATTATATATATTCTAAATAGCTTTATATCTTATTCAAAAAAAAAAGAAATATCAAAATATAAAATCTAAAAAGAAAATACAAAAATCAGTAAATTAAAAATCAAAAAATATAAAATCAAAAAAAATTAAATAAAAAAATAAAAAAAATTTAAAAACTCACAAAAAGTCCCAATTGGCTAAGTAGTTCACAAGGCATAGGGTTTGACTTTTTGTCTGCTTGCTTTACTCCGTTGCTTCCTGTGTTCGGCCCCTACTTGCTTGACACTGTACGTTCTTAGTATGGTATAATAAATTTTGATCCTTGCTCTTGATTGCTTAATTGATTGTGTGGGTTGATTGTTGACGAACGTGAAGGCCTGAGTAGTCGCCTCAACGACAGTGAGTCTGATCTGTCAGACCATTATTTGGCGGCTCCCGCTTTCCCATTTTTCAGTCCACACCATGACATATCCAAGCCCAATAGATCAAGACTATATTGTAGAAGGTTGTCCTCTCAAATCGAAAGGATTGGTCACAGATTTTGGACTCGGTCTTGTGGGATTATAGGACATCCTTCAAGATACCTTTGGGCACATCTCCATTTCGACTCGTTTATGGCAAGCCATGCCACCTACCTGTGAAAATCAAGCACAAGTCACTAGACAGTCACATAGATATTATTGGATCCAGAGAGTATAGGAGATCAAAGGAAAGCAGAGTTGGCAGCCCTGGAGGAGCTTAAAGATACAAACTTTTCGAGGAGCCTACAATATAAGGACCGAGTGAAGATATGGCATGATTCACACATCAACCATAAGCAGTATGAGCCTGATCAGAGAGCATGGATATTTGAAGCACGACTGAGATTATTCCCAAGGAAATTACAGAGCAAGTGGAAAGCTCCATACTTGGTCAGAAAGGTGCACAACAATGAAAGTATTGATATACCCGAGTTGTCTTTTGAGTCCACCTTTTGAGTCAACGGTCAACGCCTGAAGCCATTTCTTTATCACGACCTGTCTAACAGTTGATGTTGCCCTGATTCATTTTGTATGAGATGTGCTTTTGACTCTCGTCTTATGCATCTCATAACTGAGTTACACTTTTATCCGCCTCCTTGTATATCCATATTGTCTATATTCATTCATTTATTCATCCGTTTTGTTTAGCACTCCATACTTTATCCTATGATTTTTTCTATACTTAGGATGAGTCCTAAGTATAGGAGGGTGTTGAACCTGTAGTGTTCCTATTTCTTTTTATTATATTACCTCTGTTTTACTGCTTATACTTAGGGACATCCGACCCTAAGTATAGGGGAGGTAATATTTGTTTTCCCTTTCTTTGATTGCTCGCTCACTTTTCCCTCAACTGTTTATATTCTTTTCTATACCAAGGGATATTTTACCCTAAGTATAGGGGGACAAGTTGACTCGTTGATTTCATGTACATTCTTTTCCTCATTTTTCCCCTTTTGTTCAATATTCTATACTTAAGATTATTTGATCCTAAATATAGGGGGAACCACTGAATTCTATCCGATTCATTACTTCATTCTTTGAGTCATTGTAATGTAGGATTCTTTTCACTTTTCTATACTTAACACGAGTTATGTCTTCCTTTGTCGCTCTTTTGATCACTATGAGGACATAGTTTGAGCTAAGTATGGGGGGTGTCGTATATGTTGTATATATATACTTTAGCCATAACTTGTACTTTGAGGGTGATAACATGGCTATTATATATAAAATTGGTATAAAAATATTTTTGAAAAATATTTGCAAAATGTATGTAAAATTTTTTGTAAAAAGTTTTGAAAAACCTTTTGTAAAAAGTTTGTAAAAGCCCTTTCTAATTTTTTTACACAATTTTTTGTAAAATATTTGTAAAAATGTTTTGTCAGTAATTTGTTTGTAAATTATTTTGTGTATCAAAATTATGTATATGGTATACATGTTTGTAAAATGTGTGAAAGCAAAATGTTTGCAAAGGCCTTTTGAAAAACTGTTTGTAAAGTGATTTGTAAAATTGTTTGTAAAAATAGTTTTGAAAATATTTTGAAAAATTTTGTAAAATGATTTGTAAAATATTTTGTTACATGGGCTATAAATCATGTGTATATCAAGTAGTTGTAAATTCTTTGTAAATAAAACCTATACTTTTTGTTAAACTTTATATATTAACGCTTGTGTATAAATCATGTGTATACCAAGTAGTTGTAAATTCTTTGTAAATAAAACCTATACTTTTTTGTAAACTTTATATATTAACGCTTGTGTATAAAATTCTTTTATAACATTCTTGTAGATAAAATCCACTTGCAAAATTGTATATAAAACTTGTAAATAAAACCCTTGTAAATATGTACATATTTATGTAAATTTTTGTAAAAACTTTCTTTTTTCTTGCTTCTTAAAAAAACATAAAAATTGAAAAAGACAAAATCCATAAAATTTTGCAAAAAATCTTTAAAAAATATTTCAAAAAGATTTTGTCTTTTTTTTCTTTTCAAATGTTTTGTAAATATTTCTTGCATGAGCATATGTATTTTCAGAATAGTATTGACATTTGAACTAGTCTGGAATAATATCGAAGAATGGAGCTTGATTAAGACCTTAATCCACTTAATTTCAAGGAACCTTATAGGAACTGGAATTGAGACTTTTCATGTCTTAGCGACTTAATTATTTTAGTACACAAGATTATGTTCACATGTCATCTTGATCTGTCTAAGTAGAGCACTTAACAACTTACACATGATTCTTCTAGACAATGGCCTTAAGTTGGACAAGCTCTCTACACGTAGCTCCTCATGGATGCGGTGATGAATGCAAAATTTGAGGTGTCTAAAATGAGCCTCACAAGGCGAGAACTCAGTCACTATGACAGCTCCTCAACAATTGCGTCCAATCAACAATCAACCCACACTAGGAGTAAATCAAGCAAAATAGTGTGAACCAAAATTTATTACCCTACTAATGATGTGTAGTGACAAGTAAGTAGGGGTCGAACACAAGAAGCAATGGTCTCGAGCAACGTGAGCTAAAGAAAAACAAGCACAGTTTGTCTCTCAAACGCTTAGCCAAATTGTGGTTTGTTTTTGTGGGTTTTTGATTTTATATTTATTTTATTTTATTTTAATTTTATATTTTTATATTTTTATATTTTGTATTTAATTTTATAATTTATCTTTCTTTTTATAATTTTAGATTTTGTATTTTTATTTTTCTTTTAATTATCTAATATAAGAATATATAAGACTATTTATACAATAATAGATAATATAGATATAAATACAACTAAAAATAACTAAAAATTACAGAATTAATTTTATTGTATTTTATTTTTTTACTGTTTTTTATTTTTTTAATGAATTTTACTAATTTTGATATATTTTAAAGTAAAAATACTCCAAAATAGGGATTTAATAAGTACCCAAAATTGAAATGAAGATTAAAAATAGCAAAATAGATCCAAAATTCTTCAAATAAATTTAATAGGTGGATAATAATATAAATAAAATTATAAAATAAAAAATAATATTTTTGGTTTTTTTTGTAGATTTTTAAATTTCTATAAGGGTTTTGGGGGTTTTTTAAATTTTTAAGAGTTTTATTTTTCTATTTTTAATGATTTTTGGTCTGAAGGTCAAAAATATTTAAATAAACAATATATATTTTTTGGGATTTTTTCAAAATGGTTTTTATGGGTTTGCTAAATCAAACATGAAATAAATGCGCTCTAAATGATTTTTAATAATTAAAAGTCCTATATTACAAAATGAAAATGTACTGTGGAACTAGAAGCAATTAGGAACCTACTCATATTTTTTGTTATTTTGGATCAAAATAGATATATTAGGTAAATGCAAAAAACATCCAAAAATACATGTACTGGTAGGGGCATCGATGTAAATAAAATAAAGTGTAGGGGCTAAGTTGTAAAATGTCAAAAATTATAGCAACAATAAAAACGCATGGACCAAGATGAAATACCAAAACTAATACGGGTATAGGTATAAAATGCCCATCTCACGTGGGACAACACGTGGCGTGAGCTATCATGGACTCAAACACAATTATCGAAAAGTCGAGGGTCATTTTACAAATATTACAAAAATAGATGAAAGACAGATGGAAGATTTAGTATTAATTATTAAAAATAAAAATAAGTTGGGCCTATGGTGCAAATTACCCAACTAAGGTACAGAATCGGACTACAGATCTCGCTTCACTTGCCATGTATCCGCTCCTCCTACGACTATGATATTTCACGATGGTTGGCTAGGATTAGATCCCAGTTATGGATCTGACGGAGGAAGCGAGGCACATTAGATAGCTCTTGGATGATTTGAAATCAGGTCAAATCCAACGGTTCCGAGGATGCTTAGATGAACTCATGAAGAACACAACCCCGAACCGCTTCAATCCGTCGATTCTCCTTGCTCTGGTGCTATCCGAGGCTGTTGAGGGGTGGAGACATTTCTACGGTCCATCCGCAGCTTGAAGAGGCTTCAAAATGGCCCAAGACCCACTGGAGAAGCTCCGACGAGTCTCGAGTCCTAGGAGGGGTCCCTTGTTTAGATAACCCCTAGAGAGGGGGTTTACTTGATGGTTCTTGCAGGGTTAGAATGGGAGGCAAAAAATGAAGCTACTGGAGTCTTCATGCGTTGTAGCAGAGCGAGGAAGGGGCGCGACGAAATCCTCCAGTGAGTGACAAAGAAGGAGGATTCGTTCTCCAGATCATTGCAAGATCTGGGTGGCTAGAGGTGCTGAGGGTGACGGACTGTGGAAGGGGAAGAAGATGGGTGCGATTGCGTGGTTGGAACATGTGTTTTTACGACGATAAGAGACGGTGGCCTGAGCAGAGATTTGGCGAAGGATTAAAGTTCTAATCTACGCTAAACGAGCAAGCACTAAACAAGATAGGAGCAGAAAAGAAAAGACTAAGACTACAACTAACTAATGAGCGAAAGAAATAAGAGCTTACCGGTGTGAAGCACCCGAAGTAGAGCTACGAAGGAGCACGACGGCGAGCAACGGATCGAGCTTTAATTTTATGCCAATCTTCACGCCCAGGAGCTGGAACAACTCCTGTTGTCAACAGGAACTTGATTCAAAGCTTGGATCTAGGGGTAGAAGGTGGAAGAGGGATCAAATCTAGAAAGTTGGAAGAAGGTGAAGTTTTATATCGGCGGTGACAGGGGCTGAGGAATCGAGGAAGAGTAGGTGATTCAATGATGCATTCCATGAGGAATCATGTCTATGCGAATCAACAAGGATCGAAGTTCAAGATTGCAGAAGGAATCAAACCCAGACGATGCTCGTATCGACTTGGAAAAAGGGAGAAGTTGCAGTCAAAACCAAGGTTGTTAGAGATAGCTGGATGTCAGAGGAGTTGACTACGATCAACTCTTGACGTACTTTAGTTGGTCCACGTGGACCAACCAGAAAAAATCTATTTAGAAATTATTTAAAAATTAATAGTAATTAATAAATAATTTTATTAATTTTAAATTATAAAATAAGAAATGTTTATTATTTCCTATAGTATTTTATTATGATTTTTATTTATTTTTTTCGAGGTGCGTTATTATAAACCAAATTTTAGGGCTCTATTTATAGGTATATTTACCTATATTTTGAATATTTTATTTTTATTTTTATACCTTTGATTTTATTATTTTATTCTCTTATTTTTTACATTTACAACTTATTTTTACATCCTTATATTTATTTTTATTTTTATGACGTAATATATACACTTAAATAAGTTGATTTATTAAATATATATGTATAAGTATATGTATTTCATCTATGTATTATATATGCATATTTTATTTTAATATTTTATTTATGGTTTTATTCTAGTTTCAACTATACATATATTATAAATATTATTTACAAAATAATAAAAATTTAAAATTATAAAAATAATAAAGATAAAAATTGAATATTTTATTCGAGTATATTATACAATAGGGGCCTAAAACCTAACTTTCACACCTTAACTCAAAAAATATGAAACCACCTTCATTAAATAGCTTGTTAAAAGTTATATACAATTAAAGTGATTTTGATACATTTTGAGTTTTTATTAGGAGATATGGGTATGGGAAGTTGGGATTTCGGAATCTTATTTAGAGTATAACTTGTACACTGTGTATAATTTTTATATAGACTCAATTTTGTATTTTTCTATTTATCATTATATACAAAGGTTCTTTATTTAAGGTATACAAAGTAGAAAATAAAATGAGTCGAAAAATGCATTATTGATGAATTAAAGAATAGGGATTTATTGACCCTTATCCCCCTACTTTATTCCTTGTCGGCCTCGTCATCAAGATGCCTAGGTCTCGGGGTTTAGGATCATAAAACAACTTTGGTATTTTATTCTTTTTATTTTCCTTTCTTTATTCTACAGTTTTGTTATTAAAATAATATTTTATGCATTATTTATACAATAAATGATGGAAGTTAACTTGCACAAATTAGACTATTTACATGTATTAGCTAGGGTTTTTTGGCCAAAATGATAGAATAAAGGTGATGAAATGGAGATTCATCACCCCCTATATTGGCTTTTGTTAGTCCCTAGCAAACACTTAGGCAATAAGTGCAGGAAATGAAAAACAAAGAAAAGAAAAAGAGACAAAGTTGATTAAATTTAATTGTCGAACTTGTCTTCACAAAATCAAAGTTTGAAGCTTAAGTCGGACTTCTGGAATTTTAATGCGACCGGAACCTTATTGGGAATCAGATTTGAAATACACTAACCTTCGAGAATCCAAAAACCCTACTCAGGTCTCCTCGATAGCGAGGTTAGAATGCTTCAATTCATACGCAAACCCTTATGACTATGAATCCCACTTGTATAGTATATGTGACGGTGGCTCCCCTAAACTGAAATGACAAAGAGACTGACTTCTCCAGCGTGACAACCTAATGATTCCCCAATCCAACAACTCTTTCCTCGATGTGCGGAGTATTCACTTCTAAGTTCAAGTGACAACTAGCTCAAGAGGAGAGGGTGAAGAGAGAAAATGGACGTTAGCCAGTGTAGCTAGCTATCCTAGGATGCATCATCAGTGTAGTAAAGTCATCTAGCTGTAGGCTCACATGATATGATTTAAAGCTCAAGCTTTCTTATTAACTATACAAATATGTACACTCCGTCATGCATTTTATTTTCAGTCCAGCCTGTCCGCTTTTTTGGAGTTTTTGCTTTTGTTTTTTTTGTTGAAATACTATATACAACAATATTTACATAAGGAGTTTTTCCTCTGAGCCAGTAGACTATCCCTCTTTTGAAGCATTATTGCAACCCATACTCTCCTATCTATAGACGTCTCTGCTGTTGGGCGGGTTTGGGGTACACTTCCCTCCCTATACGAGGACAAATGTTTCCACTTGGGTGCATCTCATACCGGCAAATCCAATCCCCTCACCACTCCAACTGAGTTAACCCAAGTGAAAGGTGCATGTGTCCAAGTTTGCTCATTATCGACAAGAGTCATGTGTGTTCCCCAAACTACTTTACTTAGGTAGTCAAGAATACATTGACAAAGTCTCACGATTCCAGAGAATTAAGTCAACCAGACCTGAAGTACCTCAATTCCAGTTTCTATAAGGTTCATGTGATTAAGTAGATTTAAGGTCCAACCAAGCTCCAATCTTTGGATTTTACTTAGACTTGTTCAATTATCAAACCCAATCCGAAAAATGTGAATGCTATGCAAATGCTATGTACAATGCAATGAAACATTATTTTTGTGATGTAATTTTCAAAGTTTTGAACTTTTTATGGATTTTTGAAAGGTTTTGCAAATTTTTGACCTTCTCCTTATACATTATACTGTTTTCATATGCATAATCTTTGAATTCCAATAATCTGTTCAAATCCACTTTTCCGATTCTTCCCAGCTTTGTCAGAGTCTAAGTTACAGATGTTGATGGCCCATAAAGATTTATGTATCAGCTCAAAGGGCATGATGACATGGATTGTTGTAGACAAGGCGATAGGAAGACATTCCTAATGGTGACTTGTACGCGGTTCTGTAAGCCCAAAGAACCGAATCAAGCAACTGAGACTAGTTCTTTCGATCCGGACGCACAAGCTTTTGTAGAATTGTCTTTTCTCCCTCTTTGAACATCCAGCTAAGCCATTAGACTGTGGGTGGTATGGTTGATGAGACGAAAAGTCCGAGCAACTAAGGTAGATAAATCAGAAGCGGTCGTTGCGACCTCAGTCGCTCGAGAATCAGAGTGCTCAATCAAGAAAATTCAGACCACCAAACAAAGGCAAAAATCGATGAAACTCAAGATAGCGGTCTAGCTATGATATTAACCTGGTATAGCGCCCAGGGTCGCACTCAAGGAGCATGGGTTGGCCTCGCGGCCTACAAAGTCGTCTAAAATGAAAACAAATAAAAGAAAATTATTTTTGGTGGGTTTTTAATATTTTTATATTTTTTTGAATTTTTAAATAATAAAGAAAATAATAAAATCAAGAAAACAAGCAACTTCACACATATATTTAATCACTCAAAAATGATCCAAAAATCCAAACAAAAATATTTTTATGTTTTTTTATATTTTTTTAATGTTTTTGGTTAATTTTTGGTATTTTTCCGATTTTTAGGGAATTTTATAAAAATAAAAGAAGACTGAAAACCAAAGACACTGTCCAGTTAGGTTTCTACAACCATTTAAGAATGCCAAATGGTTGTTTCAAGGCCTGTAAAGTATAAACTACAAGGAAAAATTAGGAACTGGATTTATTATTTTGGAGTTTTCAATTATTTATTAGAATTTTTATGGGTTTTTAGGGCTTTTTCAATTTTTATAAGTTTTATAAATCCAAAAATGACCAAACTTGGTCAGAAAATCAAACACACAAAATAAACAAAATCTAATTTTTTATAATTGTTGAAGATGTTTTAATATTTTTTTTTGTGAATTTTAAGTCTGGACAGTAAGAAAAATGGGTGTTTTTGAACTTTTAAAAATAATAAAAAGGCTCCAAAAATTTCCCAAAATTCAGTGGAAATTCTACACAGTGGCAGGAGCCAGGTGTCAAATTTTCACTTGATTTGGAATGGATTTGATATTTTATTCAAAACAATCAAGAACCCACAGTGCACAGGGACCTGATCGTAAGAAAAATATCTCTGGAGGGCCTAAACGTAACAAAAAGAAAAGTCTAGGGTCCCGGTGCAAAATTCCCAGAATTACACGTGCGCGGCACGTGTTTGGGGCACTCAGGGACCTAAATGCAAATATTTTAAGTTCCTGGACCTATTAGCAACAGGTGCTAAAAGTCCAGGTGCTTAAATGCAAATTACCCAAGAAATTCGGCACAAGTGGAATTAAAACACTCACAGGGGCATATTTGCAAATATCTAAAAATATTTTTCATTCATTAACAGCCTGAAAAGACAAGCCCATACATGCAATTTACCACAAAATACACGTGACGAAGCACGTGTCCCACAACGTACATGGGTATAAAAGCAATTAACAGAAACGACAGGGTCCACAATGCAAAATATCCAAAATAAAAACAACTTAACTAGATATTTACAGGACTAAATATTAACAGCTAAAAGAGAGGGGCCTAAGGGAAATTACCCCTTATTATATTCCGAGGGCCGGATGGACGCCGCATGGAAGATCGTGCGGTCTGGAGCAAGGACGCCTCAACGAAGGGATCCTCGGCGATAATCCAACGGCTGGGGATGCACCACGTATCTGATCAACGGTCGAGAGGCGCTGGATCCCCTTCGCTGGATGGAGGGCTGAGAGGAGGCCACGTGTCGATCTGACGGTGGCTGTTGGGCCTCCTCTTAGCCCTAATCGGACGGTCCGCAAATGAACTGGAACTCCGGGGGTAAACGAACGGTCGTAGAGGCTCCTGGAAGAACAGATGGCCGGCGAGGTTCGCCGGCCCGGTGAGCGCGCGGTGGACCTCCTCGCGGAATGCTGATAGGTGGAAAATGATCGTCGGAGCCTCCCACGTCTGACGGGCCCTTCCGATGGTGCAATGGGGCTCCGGAGAGCCCAGGCGACACCGGCGGAGCTGGAGCTCCTGTGCTGAAGATGGAGGACCTCAGATGGTCCTCCTATGACCTGCAAAATGGCACGAAGAGCACGCTGGGTCGAGGGCAAAGTGCCTCGACCCTGTAAGGAGCGGAGTGGGTGGACGGTGCGTCGAGATGGGCGAGCTCCAGCGAAGCGACGACGGAGAAGCTCGAATCCCATTTCCTGTGCGAACTAGGGTGAACGGATAGGCGAAGAAGGTGCGGGGGATTGAGGTGATGGTGATGGTGTCGTCCAATGATCGAAAGGGGGTCGGAATCGACAGTCGACGGCGATGGGTGAAATTGGGGGGTAAACGGAAATTAGCTAAAGAGAGAAGGAACCAGGGCTACCTGATTGTCGATGTCGACTGGGGACGAGCTGAAGAAGCTCTGGGAACTAGCCTCGAGGGCCGTCGATGCCCGAGGCTCGAGCACCACGCTGGTGGCGGCGCACGGCAGCGCTAGGTCACCGGATCGATGGTCTGGACACCCTCTCCTCGCTGCAACACCACCGGCCGACTGGTGTCACTCAGGCGGAGATGGTGGAGGTCCTGGGGTGGAGAATGCACGAGCCAAAGATGAGTGAAAGGCGCGGCGGAGCTCAGGTTTTATACGGCTAGGGGTCCGGCGACCGGCTAAGAGAGGGTCGAGCGAGGAAATCGGAGCGCGGATCCCAAGAATCCACCCTGGGCGTGGATCACAGATGCACCAGGAAGAAATAGGACCCGGGGTTAAGGGTTTTGATGATCGGGTCATGACGCAATAAATCAGAGAAGTCGGGTCGGGTGTGCATGATCCGCGGGTTGTGGTCCAAGGGGGGGAGTTGACCGGGGGTCAACATCCCCCGTGGACCAATCAAGGATGGCCACGTCATAAATATTTAGAAATTAAAAATAAAATAATAAATGGCCGAATTAAGAAAAACTTAAAACATGAAAAATGTTCCTTTTATTTTAAACTATTTTTTGTGATTTTTAATTAATTTTTTGAAATAAAAATAAAGTATGTACAATATAGTATAATATACATAGGTATATACTATATAGATTTTTAATTTTTGATTTTTAATTAATTATTTTTGTACATTTTTATCCCAATTTTATATTTTATTTATTTACAAGATAAAATTTGGAATATTTTGGTGTTTTTATTTTGTTTTTAGTATTTATTTACAAGGGTTAAATAAATAGTTATATATATTTATATACATGGTATATATACAATGTTTCTTTTGATTTTTATTTTTGTTCTTTTTATTTTATTTTTGTTTTTATGGGTTTTATTTTATCTATTTACACCATGAAATATAGAATATATACAAGTTTTATGATATTTTAATTTATTTATTTATAGGGATAAATAACTAGCTATGTGGTCTTACGTACATGGTGAATATATACAAGGAAGGGTGTTTTTATTTTCTTTTTAGTTTTTTCTTATTTTTATTTTAAGTTAATATTTACAACTACTTACAAATATTTACAAACTCATTTTTATTTTTATAAGAGGAAAATATTTTATTTTATTTACAGATATATATACAAGGGTGAGCTTCCTTATCTCTCTCTACTTGGATTTTTATGCGGTCAGGCCCATGCTGAGCCCTCCCTTGGGATTAGGTCGCTCAATATTTATTCTAAATATCTCCCTCTTTTTTCTTTTATTTCTTTATTCTTTTATTTATGCACAAAAACATGCTAATTATTGTATTTTACACAATGCATGCAATTTGATAATTATTTGTATTTACAAAGATATACATGTGTTTGGCAAAGGTTTTGTAGCTAAAATAAATGAATAAAGAGTGATGAATGGGTATTCATCACCCCCTATACTTAACTTTGCTAGTCCCTTAGCAAACACTTATTTGAAAAAGAAGTGAAAAAGAAAAAAGAAAAAGAAATAGAGGAGAATGTACATGGACCAAGGTTGATTATTAAACTTGCCTTCATTAAATTGAATTATGGAGCTCGATCAGATCTTTGGATTATTAATGTGTCGGAACCTTATTTGGACTTAAGTTTAAAACTCAACAGCCTCTAAGTTCCACAATCTATAATCAAGACTCCTCAACAATCCAGATCAGAACAAGTCTACAAACACAAACCCTGAAGACTATGAGTCTTTCCTTGTACTGTGAATGTGATATATAAGCTCTCCACCTCAGAAATGGCAACTTGACAACCCTCCCCAACAAGGTAACTCTATGACCTCAATCTGGCCACTCTTTCCTCGAGGAGCGGGGTATTCCCTTCTAAGTTCAAGTTCAACCGGCTCAAGAAGAGGGGGAAGAAGAGAATGGACCATGGCCAGTGTAGCCATGTATCCTTGGGAGCTCAACCAGTGTAGCTAAGTCTCCCTGCTGCAAGCTACATAAGGTGAATCCATGAGTCTCAAGCTTTGCTTATTGTACTATATACATACTCCGGTGGGATTATCATTTTCTATTAGACCCACCACTTTTTTGGAGTTATTTTCTTTTTGCATTTTTTTAAGTGCATCTATACAACATATACATGTGCAACATATATACAAGGAGTTTTTCCTCTTGAGCCAGTAGACTATCCCTCTTTTGAAGCATTATTGCAACCCACAACTCCTGTCGTTAGACCTCATGGCAACCAGACCAAGTTGAGACGCACTTCCTTCACTAAAAGAAGAAGAGAGGTTCCGCCTAGAAGTAATACCCTCATATGCTACCCCAAGTCAAGGAAGAGTGCCTCCTCATCACCTCATCCGTAGAAAGTTCGGTGCAAAGTGCTGGTCCAAGTAAAGCCATTGTCTATATGAGTCATGTGTGTGTTGTTAAGTGCTCTACTTTGGCTCATTGAGATGACATGTGATCATAGCCTAGTGGACTCAAAGAATTAAGTCACCATGGACCTGAAAAGCCTTAACCCTAAGTCCTATAAGGTTCCTCTTAGAATTAGGTGGATTAAGATCTTAATCAAGCTCCATTTCCCAATTTAATTCCAGGCTAGTTTAAATGTCAACTATAATTCAGGAAAAACTATATACAAGTATATACAAAGATGCTATTTACACAATATTTTACACACATGCAACATTTTTGAAAAATGTTTTGAAATCATGGATGTATGCGTGAATGAAAGTTTTGCAAAATATTTACACAAATTTACACAAGATTTTTGCAAACTTTTGATTTTCAAAACATTTCGGAAAAATTTTGTACTATATACATAATTTCGTTATGAAAATATTTACACAAACTTTACACAAAAAGTTTTTGAAAACATTTTTACAAAAATAATTTGTACAATAGCTATGTATGTGCAATAAAAGAATGATTATTTACAGGGAAAAATTTTTAATTTTTATGGATTTTAGGTTTTCGGCCATTTTTATTTATTTTTACACTCACACAAAGTACGAGTTATGGCTAAAGTATATATACGAGTTATGGCTAAAGTATATATGAAATATATACACACCCCCTATACTTAGCTCGAACGATGTCCTCAGAGTCAAGAGCGATGAAGAAGACATAACTCGTGCTTAGTATAGGGAAGTGAAAAGGAAGGTTATATACAAAGACGAATGAATGAATAGAAACTCAAGAGGATCTCGGCTTTTCCCCCTATACTTAGGATCAAATAATCCTAAGTATAGCAGGCAGTAAACAAAGGGAAAACCGAGTGAAGAATGTACAGGGTCAACCCCCCCCCATACTTAGGGTAAAATATCCCTAAGTATAGGCAGCAAAACATGGATAGAATGAATCAAAAGAAATACCCGAAAGTCCTACATCCCCCTATACTTAGGGTAAAGTACACCCTAAGTATAGCATAATCAAAGGATGAGAAAAGGGATGTGGGACTAAAGAATGGAATGATATGGACATCTGGATCTATAAAGGTCGGGAGAACGGTGATAATCAGGCGTGAGATGCAATAGATGTGAGTCAAGAGACCACATCTCACGCAAAATGAATAGGGGCAACATCAATGACCCGCGGCTCATGATCTCGAAATGGCTTGAGCCGCTGGCCGTTCACTCGAAAGGTACTCTCAGAAGACAACTCAGATACCGATACTTCCATTGTCGTGTACCTTTCTCACAAGATAAGGTCCCTTCCATTTGCTCTGTAGCTTCCCTAGAAATAGACGAAGCCTAGCATCAAACAGCCATACTCTCTGTCCAGGCTCAAAATGCTTGTGGCTGATATGAGAATCATGCCACTCCTTCACTCTCTCCTTGTACTGTAGGCTGTTTGAGAAGGAGGTATCACGAAGCTCCTCCAAGGCTGCTAACTCTGCCCTCCTCTGGTCTCCTACACTATCTGGATCCAACATAATAGCTGTAACTGCCCAAAGTGACCTGTGTCTCAACTCAACTGGTAAGTGGCACGGCTTGCCATATACGAGGCGAAAGGGAGATGTGCCCAAAGGTGTCTTGAAAGACGTCCTATATGCCCACAAGACCGAGTCCAAAAGCTGTGACCAATCCTTTCGGTCAGGGCGGACGACTTTCTGCAAAATAGTCTTAATCTCCCTGTTCGACACCTCGGCTAGACCATTCGTCTGTGGATGGTATGGAGTGGCAACTCGATGGTCTATGCCGAACTCGCTAGCAAGGGTCTTCACCTGGTCGTTGATGAAATGAGACCCCCCGTCTGAAATCATCACTCAAGGTACCCCGAACCGTGTAATGATGTGCTTCCTCAAAAATCTGCAGACTGTCCTGGAATCAACGGTTCGGGCGGGGATGGCCTCAACCCAACGACTTACATAATCAACGGCTAACAGTATGTACTCAAATCCCTGACTCTTAGAGAATGGACCCATGAAATCGATGCCCCATGCGTCAAAAACCTCACAGAAGTGAATGGGCTGCATCGGCATCATATCACGCTATCCACAAGTGCCCATCCTCTGACAGTCAGTACACAACTCATCAGAGTCCTTGAAGATGGTAGGCCACCATAGGCCGGATTGGAGCACTTTCTGTGCCGTTCTCCTCCCAGAGTGATGTCCTCCTACCTCCAGCTTGTGGCAGTAAGTGACGATGCTATGGTGCTCCTCCTGAGGAATGCACCTATGCCAGATGTTATCCCCTCCTATGTGGTAAAGGATGGGATCCTCCCATTGGTAGGACTTGGCCTTCGCGAGGAAGGTCTCAAGCCTCTGCCTGGGCCAATCTTGTGGAACTTTCTTAGCAACAAGAAATTTCACAATATCGGCATACCACGGGAGAGAGGCGATAGCAAGGATCGCCTCATCTGGGAAGGTCTCACAAATAGGGTCAATCTGCTCAGAATCCTCAAGAGGCTCTAATTAGGAGAGATGATCCGCCACCACATTCTTGACTCCAGGCTTATCCTTGATCTCAATGTCGAACTCCTGGAGTAGAAGGATCCATCTAGTCAGTCTGGCCTTGGCATCTTTCTTTGCCATGAGGTACCTGATGGAGGTATGATCTGTGTACAAGGTCACTCTAGATCCAATAATGTATGATCTGAACTTATCTAGGGCAAACACTACGGCTAGCATCTCCTTCTCTGTGACTGTGTAGTTCCGCTGCGCGTAATCCAATGTGCAGCTAAAGCAGTGGATAACAAATGGAACTCCATCCCTCCTCTGTCCCAGCATGGCCCCTACGGCAAAATCAGAGGCATCCATCATGATCTCGAATGGGAGAGACCAATCAGGTGGCTGGAGAACAGGAGCCTCAAAAACACATCGCTTGAGAGTCTCAAATGACGAAAGACACTTGTCATCGACAAGGAACTCGGTGTCCTTCGTCAGCAGGTCAGTCAACGGTCGGGCGATCCTACTGAAATCATGAATGAATCGTCGGTAGAAACCGACGTGCCCTAGGAATGACCGTAACTGCCACAAATTGGACGGTGGTACGAGTTTTCTAATGACATCTACCTTGGACAAATCAACCTCCATGCCTCTGTTGGAGATGATGTGGCCAAGCACCGTCCCTTGAGTCACCATGAAGTGAATCTTCTCCCAAGATAGCACCAAGTGAACCTCTATACATCGCTGAAGGATTCGGTCTAGGCAGTCAAGACAGGAGTCGAATCCGTCGCCGTAGACCGGGAAATCATCCATGAAGACCTCCAAGCACTCCCCTACCATGTCCGAAAAGATCAACAACATGTATCTCTGAAAAGTCACAGGGGCATTGCATGGCCCAAATGGCATGCGTCGGAAGGCATATGTGCCGAAGGGACAGGTAAAGGTAGTCTTGTCCTGGTCATCTGGAGCGATGGCCACCTGGTTGTAGCCCGAGTACCCATCTAGAAAACAATAGTGGCTCTTCCCTGCCAATCTCTCAATGATCTGATCTATAAAGGGCAGGGGGAAATGATCCTTCTTGGTGGCCTGGTTGAGTCTCTTGTAATCAACGCAGACCCGCCAGGAAGTGGGTACCCATGTAGCGATCTCCTCTCCAGACTCGCTGACCACTGTAGTGATGCCCGTCTTCTTGGGCACCACATGCAAAGGGCTGACCCACTTGGAGTCGGAGATGGGGTAGATAAAATCAGCGCTCCACCATTTCTATATCTCCTTCATGACAACCTCTCTCAGATTTGGGTTCAGCCGCCGCTGGAACTCACGCGACGGCTTCGCCTCCTCCTTGAGATAGATATGGTGGGAGCACAGGACTGGACTTATCCCTTGGAGATCTGCTACGCTCCATCCTATCGCCTTGCGGTTCTTTTCAAGAACCCCCATCAGACGGGATTCCTGCTCTCCAGTCAAATCAACGGAGATAATGACAGGGTACATCTCATGCTCACCCGCAAGGAACCTATACTTCAGCGACACAGGAAGCGGCTTCAGCTCTGGACAACTGGGTGCTGGTGGATCTGGCCTCTGAAAACTCTGCGTGAATGCTGCCAAATCCGCATGGGAGAACTGAAACTCTCTGTCACTCTCTGAAACTGGAGAAGGCTGCCCTGATGGACTGTCTCTGCTCTGCTCGGCATCTACCTCCTCCCTAGCTGCAGGCTCAGGTGAAGTCAGATCTGGCATGTAATCATCACAATCTGCCCAATCACAGTCTGACTCCGAAGGATCTGTATCATCTAAGGTGGCCTCAGTACCACCATCATCACAAAAATCAGTCTCGCGATCGAGAACCGGCTCTGCTGCCTCGAAAGTATCCTGGACCAGGAATGTGCTCTCCAAGCTCTCCTCTGCTGTAGTCTCTGCATCAGCGGAATCAGAATGTGAGAGGATGACCTGTGCATCAGGATCTGCCCATACTGCCTCATCATCTGTAATCACAAAGTCGCAGTCCTGGTGGATGTCTAGCCCGACATCTATCATCTGCTCTGTATTCGAAGTAGTCTCTGAGCATGCTCTGTCTCTGGCTCTGCTGTCCTCGATCGTCTCTATTTGTACACTTTCGCCCTCGACGCGAAAGTATACCTTCCCGCTATCATGGTCGGTCACTGCCTTGGCCGTTGCCAAGAATGGGCGACCTAAAATGATGGGGGTATCGGTCACTGACTCAGGGATCTCCATGTCCAACACTACGAAGTCCACGGGGAATTGCAGGCCCTGAATCGTGACGACAACATCCCTCAGCAACCCCTTTGGCCTCTTGACAGATCGATCAGCAAACTGAAGGACTGTCCTGCTTTGTCTAAGAGTGCCCAACTCGAAGCGGTCGAGAAGGGCTGCCGGAAGTAGGTTGATCGACGATCCGCTGTCCAATAGAGTACGGTCGAACCTCTGCTCTCTGATATGGCATCTGACATAAGGGGCTCCTGAATCTGGCCTCTTGGCCGGCAAACGGTTCTGGATCGTGAAACAAGTGGCTCTCGTCAGCACATGAATCTCTGAATGGTGGTTCCTCCTCTTCCTCCTGACTATGGTCCTGTCTCTAAGAGAACGCTGGAGTAGAGGGATGTGCTGCAAAGCCTCCTGAAGAGTCTGCTGAATGTGGAAACGATCTATCATCTGCTGGCTGAACTCTTCCTGCTGCCTCTTTTTTGGATTTTCATTTTTCTTCCCCTTCCCCATCTGAAGAGCTCTAGGGAAGGGGATCACATGGTCCTTCTCAGATGAAGGACTAGGAAAGGGTCTAGACGGCTCGACGACCGAATCCACACATACATCATGCACCACAGTGGGACTAGAAGAAAATAAACCCTTTCCTTTATTGCCAGAAATGTCTCGAGATACATCAGCAAAAGGAAAAACAACATGAATCTCAGAAGAACTGGTGGCATCACCACCACCATCGGCTGGTAGACAAGCGGCCTCAGTACCGCGCTCTGGCTCGGCAACATGGGTGGCCTCAGTACCACCTCCTACAACTGGTGAAACGGCGACCTCAATACCGCCGGTGGGATCAGCATCCGTGGTGGCATCAGTACCACCGTCATCATCTCTAGCGGCCTCAGTACCGCTCTCCTCCTTGCCTGGCGCTCTGGATGTATCCTCAGGGTGTCGCTCAGACGAGTCGCCGCCTGCTGGCATCCTACCGCTCCTAAGTGTGACAAAATCAATATCAAAAAGATATGCAGACATATCACCAAAAGTATCACTCAGAGTAGCATACTCAGTACAAACTGCCTGCTCAGATTTCCTCTTCAAATTGTTGGGGTTCGGCTCTATCTGGGCAGGGATGGCGGCCTTCCCTCTCACGATGTCTCGCATCTCCTGGCGGAACTCATCCATCTCCCGTCGAAAAGTAGCCTGCTGATCTGTGAGAAGGCGGGATATATCATCCAAGGCGGGGCTCTCATAGGATGGCCCATGAGAACCCGACGGGTAGCCTCTCTGGTAGTGAGGCTGCTGGTGCTGTGGCTGAGAGGGGTAAGAATGTGGCTGATGCTGCGGCTGATGAGGCTGATCACGCCTCCAAGACTGTCCCTGCTGATAGGGACGAGGACCATACTGCGGTGATTGCTGTGGCTGTAGCTGGGTATATGGTGGGGGCTGCTGCTGCTGTTGGTGATCCCTCTGATGGCTGTACTGGCCACCCCTCCTGACGGCTGCTGTTGGGGTTGGGCACCTCCGGCCGACCAACGGAATTCGGGATGGTCTCGTCGGATACCGGGATGGGGGCGGTCGTACCAAATCCCGTTGACATCCATCAAGGGCTCTGAATCGTACTGGGGTGGCGGGAGCACTGCCAGAGGCTGATCCGGCTGGCATACCACCATCTGTGTGTCAGTGGATGGTGGTGCCTGGTAGGTGAGCTACGGCTGCTGGTACGGCTCCGCCTGTACAAGATGGACCTGTCTAGGCTGCTTGTGGGAGCTGGAGCACTGGGACGAGCTGCTGCTGCTACTCGGATCGCCTCGTGCCTGAAGACGAGGCTGTGAAGCCGTCTGTGCCTCCTGGAGACACATGAGCTGTGTCTTCAGGTCACTCAGAGTCTGTGCCATCTGCTCCATCTGCGTGATGCCCTGGCACTGCTTCTTCTCAATAATCTCCATCCGGTCCAGCTTCTCGCTGATGATCCCCATGTCTGCGGCTGAACTCTCTGCCTGTGCTGCTGCCGCGGACGAACTGGATGGACCGGCGTCGACCCATGCTATCCTCTGGTACTGCACGGTCTGTGGCTGGTCTCTCCCCAGAGTGTACAATCGGGTCTGGGACATCACCATGTAGTTTTCAGCCATCTCCTCATAGATGGCCCGGACCTGATCGTGGTCCTTGGTGAAATAGGACATGCCACAAGAAGCGTTCACCAAGCCCTAAAGCTCTGGTGTCAGCCCGCTGAAAAAGCTCTGAAGAAGGTTCGGCTTGGAGATGTCGTGGTGCGGGCATCTGTCGGTCAGCTCTTGAAACCTTTCCCATACCTCGTGAAACTGCTCGTTGGGGAGCATGGAGAAGTTGCTGATCAGGGCTCTAGCGGCGTTCGTCCGCTCGAGTGGATAGTACTTATGCAAGTACTCGATGCGGAGTTGCTCCCAGGTGTAGACGAACTTCCCCAAGTGCTTCAGCCAGGTGGCTGCTCTGTCTACTAAGGAAAAGGGGAAGGCAATCATCCGTATGGTATCCTGGTCCACCTGACGGTCGTGGACGGTGCTACAGATCATCAGAAACTCCTGGAGGTGGAGATGGGGCTCCTCTGTGGCGAGCCCATGGAACCGGGGGAGGAGCTGCAAAGTGTTGGGGGGGGGGGAACTTGAAGTCCCCCACGATAGCTGGTAGAACAACCCAGTGATGCATCAAGGTCGATCCAGGGTTGTGTAACTCCCGCATCGGTCTCGGTGGATCTGCTGCTGCTGCTGCGGCTGCGGCGGCGGCTGCCGCGTGGTCGGGTATCCTCGGCCCGTCTCCGTGCTCGCGCTGGTCGCGAGCGGCTCTCAACTGCTCCATCTCTCACCTCATATCCAACATGAATGCTCCCTGATCCCTCAACTGCTGCTGCACTGTCTCGAGGGAGGCGATCAGGGTGGAGTTGATCGCACCCTGGTCCAGAACGAAATGCTCATGCTGCGGACCTCTGGTGTGATCATCACTACTGCCGGCCATAGTCTCTGCAAAATCAAAACATCCAAACTCAGGTGCCGGTAAATCATCTGTCTGTCTCTCCTCTGGCACTGGTATCCCTGTCTCAGAAGAAGGGGGATCGAGGGGGAACATGGTGGAATCGTACTCGGGTTCGGAGAGCGGGTCTCGGCTCTCGCGAACCAACCTAGATGAGCGGGTAGATGTGCACGAAAGCGGTGCAGCCAGAGGCTGCCTAAGAGATCGTCTGCCCATCATCTTGATGTGGCGAGTAGTGCAGATGAGATCTGGTAACAACTATGATCACAAGCAAACCCCCGATTCACCAACGCAACGTGAGCTGAAGACCGTAAAGGCTCGGTCAATTATCTTATCAATTTTATTTTGGTGATTAGTCAGGATAGCAGAGCGATTACGTGACCTGTTGGGTTACCAGATATTTTCTCAACCGACTGTCCTGTACAGAAATAGCTGGTAATCAGTCGAGAAGAATATCAGAGGGCTCTACCTAGTGTTCGGGGTCACTCTCTCGGACAAGCAAACCAGACAATGAGGGGGTTGCTCTCCCCAAGATAATTTTGTAGGTGAAGTGTCTTTTAGGGTCGATAGTATTAGCAGTCCTAAATTTTATTGTTTTTCTTTTAGGGATTTTTCAATAAAAAGAAAATCGCCTAACGAATTTTTCGGTTCTCCTGGTTATTAAGTCCAAAACAGGGGGAGAAGACGAAAAAGCCGATGCGCGATGAAATCAATGATGCATGTAGAGTAAGAAATGCGTACCTGACTCCAGCAGTCTACATGCAAGATGATCCGCGTAGAATTGAAAGACAGAAAATAAACTACCTAAATGGTGCAAGCGGAAAACCGAGTCCCTAAGCAGGCAATTCTACTCGAAAGAACAACTAGCTGATCACCAGCCTCCGATCCAAAGGGTCCGGTCTCGGTCCACCCTTCCTCCTCCCGACAAATCGGGTTCAGGAGCAGCGCTTAGCAGGGCGGACTGCGGCACGTAGGCTCGAAGGAAGCGAATCAACTATTTTATTAATCTTTTATTATAGGTCCAATTACCGAACTATAGGAACATGCAAATGTATTAGGGTGTTTGGATCCTTGAATTACGTCACAATCAAATAGAAAATCCTAAGGCTAGGGGCTCGAGAAAACCGCGAGAAACCGGAAAAGGCAGTGAAAAATCAAAACCGCGTAAAAAGCCGCAAAGAAAACTAAGGGGTCCCCCGAGCACACCGGTGCTTGGTGAAATAGACCCGAGAGTGTCTGAATAGTCTGAGTGTCCCGCTGTCCCTGTATTATTACAATAATTCAAATAAACTGAAAATAAACCTAACTACACTAAACTACTCCTTTCCCACTCAGCTGCTTCCTTACGCTCTCCTGCAGCTCCGTGCAGAAGGGAGCCGCCTCCGATCACCGAGGTTGCGCCGGCTACTCGAGAGTCGCCGCCTCGGTCCTTGGGCCCTCACAAGAAAACAGACAAGTGTCAAATACCAGATAAAAATAAAACAGATAAGATAAAATAAAACAAGTAGGGTATATATGCAAAAATGCAAAAATAAAAATAAACAAGCACAAACAAACAAAAGCAAAAATAAAATAAAAGAAAATAAAATAAAAATAAAGGAAAAATAAAAAGTCGTGAAAAGCCGCAGACTCTGAAAGAGCCGCGGAAAGCCGCGAAAAAGAAAACAAAATAAAAAGAAAATCAAAACTGACTCCTAGGCCGTGCTCCCCGGCAACGGCGCCATTCTGATGAGCCGAAAAGTCCGAGCAACTAAGGTAGATAAATCAGAAGCGGTCGTTGCGACCTCAGTCGCTCGAGAATCAGAGTGCTCAATCATGAAAAATTCAGACCACCAAACAAAGGCAAAAATCGATGAAACTTAAGATAGCGGTCTAGCTATGATATTAACCTGGTATAGCGCCCAGGGTCACACTCAACGAGCACGGGTTGGCATCGCGGCCTACGAAGTAGTCTAAAATGAAAACAAATAAAAGAAAATTATTTTTGGTGGGTTTCTAATATTTTTATATTTTTTTTGAATTTTTAAATAATAAAGAAAATAATAAAATCAAGAAAACAAGCAACTTCATACAATTATTTAATCACTCAAAAATGATCCAAAAATTCAAACAAAAATATTTTTATGTTTTTTATATTTTTTTACGTTTTTGGTTAATTTTTGATATTTTTCTGATTTTTAGAGAATTTTATAAAAATAAAAGAAGACTGAAAACCAAAGACACTGTCCAGTCAGGCTTCTAAAACCATTTAAAAATGCCAAATGGTTGTTTCAAGGTCTGGAGGTAATTTTCCTCTAAAGTATGAACTAGAAGGAAAAAGTAGGAACTGGATTTATTATTTTTGGAGTTTTCAATTATTTATTAGAATTTTTATGGGTTTTTAGGGCTTTTTCAATTTTTATAAGTTTTATAAATCCAAAAATGACCAAACTTGGTCATAAAATCAAACACACTAAAATAAACAAAATCTAATTTTTGTATAATTTTTGAAGATGTTTTAATATTTTTTGTGAATTTTAAGTCTAGATAGTAAGAAAAATGGGTGTTTTTGAATTTTTAAAAATAATAAAAAGGCTCCAAAAATTTCCCAAAAATCAGTGAAAATTCTACACAGTAGCAGGAGCCACGTGCTAAATTTTCACTTGATTTGGAATGGATTTGATATTTTATTCAAAACAATCAAGAGCCCACAGTGCATAGGGACCTGATCGTAAGGAAAATATCTCTGGAGGGCCTAAACGTAACAAAAAGAAAAGTCCAGGGGGTCTTGGTGCAAAATTCCCAGAATTACACGCGCGCGGCACGTGTCTGGGGCACTCAGGGACCTAAATGCAAATATTTTAAGTTCCTAGACCTATTAGCAACATGTGCTAAAAGTCCAGGAGCTTAAATGCAAATTACCCAAGAAATTCGGCACATGTGGAATTAAAACACTCACAGAGGCATATTTAAAAATATCTAAACGTATTTTTCATTCATTAACAGCCAGAAAAGACAAGCCCATACATTCAATTTACCACAAAATACATGTGATGAAGCGCGTGTCCCACAACGTACAGGGGTATAAAAGCAACTAACAGAAATGACAGGGTCCACAATGCAAAATATCCAAAATAAAAACAACTTAACTAGATATTTACAGGACTAAATATTAACAGCTAAAAGAGAGGGGCCTAAGGGAAATTACCCCTTATTATATTCCGAGGGCCGGATGGACGCCACGTGGAAGATCGTGCGGTCTGGAGCAGGGGCGCCTCAACGAAGGGATCCTCGGCGATAATCCAACGACTGGGGACACACCACGTATCTGATCAACGGTCGAGAGGCGCTGGATCCCCTTCGCTGGATGGAGGGCTGAGAGGAGGCCACGTGTCGATCTGACGGTGGCTGCTGGGCCTCCTCTTAGCCCTAATCGGACGGTCCGCAAATGATCTGGAACTCCGGGGGTAAAAGGACGGTCGTGGAGGCTCCTGGAAGAACAGATGGCCGGCGAGGTTCGCCGGCCCGGTGAGCGCGCGGTGGACCTCCTCGCGGAATGCTGATAGGTGGAAAACGATCGTCGGAGCCTCCCGCGTCTGACGGGCCCTTCCGATGGTGCAATGGGGCTCCGGAGAGCCCAGGCAACACCGGCGGAGCTGGAGCTCCTGTACTGAAGATGGAGGACCTCAGATGGTCCTCCTCTGACCTGCAAAATGGCATGAAGAGCACGCTGGGTCGAGGGCAAAGTGCCTCGACCCTATAAGGAGCGGAGTGGGTGGACGATGCGTCGAGATGGGCGAGCTCCGGCGAAGCGACGACGGAGAAGCTCGAATCCCAGTTCCTGTGCGAACTGGGGTGAACGAATGGGGAAGAAGGTGCGGGGGATTGAGGCGACGGTGATGGTGTCGTCCGATGATCGAAAGGGGGTCGGAGGCTGTCGGAATCGACGGTTGATGGCGATGGGTGAAATTGGGGGTAAACGGAAATTAGCTAAAGAGAGAAGGAACTAGGGCTACCTGATGGTCGATGTTGACTGGGGACGAGCTGACGGAGCTCTGGGTCCTAGCCTCGAGGGCCGTCGATTCCCGAGGCTCGAGCACCACGCTGGTGGCGGCGCACGACGGCGCTTGGTCGCCAGATCGATGGTCTGGGCACCCTCTCCTCGCTGCAACACCACCGACCGACTGCTGTCACTCAGGCGGAGATGGTGGTGGTCCTGGGGTGGAGAATGCATGAGCCGAAGATGAGTGAAAGGCGTGGCAGAGCTCAGGTCTTATACGGCTAGGGGTCCGGCTAAGAGAGGGTCGGGCGAGGAAATCGGAGCGCGGATCCCAAGAATCCACCTCGGGCATGGATCACGGATGCACCAGGAAGAAATAGGACCAGGGTTAAGGGTTTTGATGATCGGGTCATGACACAATAAATCAGAGAAGTCGGGTCGGGTGTGCATGATCCGCGGGTTGTGGTCCAAGGGGGGGAGTTGACCGGGGGGTCAATATCCCCCGTGGACCAATCAGGGATGGCCACATCATAAATATTTAGAAATTAAAAATAAAACAATAAAGGGCCGAATTAAGAAAAACTTAAAACATGAAAAATGTTCATTTTATTTTAAACTTTTTTTGTGATTTTTAATTAATTTTTTGAAATAAAAATAAAGTATGTACAATATAGTATAATATACATAGGTATATACAATATAGATTTTTAATTTTTGTTTTTTAATTAATTATTTTTGTACATTTTTATCCCAATTTTATATTTTATTTATTTACAAGATAAAATTTGTAATATTTTGGTGTTTTTATTTTATTTTTAGTATTTATTTACAAGGGTTAAATAAATAGTTATATATATTTATATACATGGTATATATACAATGTTTCTTTTGATTTTTATTTTTGTTCTTTTTATTTTATTTTTGTTTTTATGGTTTTTATATTATCTATTTACACCATGAAATATAGAATATATACAAGTTTTATGAGATTTTAATTTATTTATTTATAGGGATAAATAACTAGCTATGTGGTCTTATGTACATGGTGAATATATACAAGGAAGGGTGTTTTTATTTTCTTTTTAGTTTTTTTCTTATTTTTATTTTAAGTTAATATTTACAACTACTTACAAATATTTACAAACTCATTTTTATTTTTATAAGAGAAAAATATTTTATTTTATTTACAGATATATATACAAGGGTGAGCTTCCTTATCTCTCTCTACTTGGATTTTTATGCGGTCAGGCCCATGCTGAGCCCTCCCTTGGGATTAGGTCGCTCAATATTTATTCTAAATATCTCCCTCTTTTTCTTTTATTTCTTTATTCTTTTATTTATGCACAAAACATGCTAATTATTGTATTTTACACAATGCATGCAATTTGATAATTAATTGTATTTACAAAGATATACATGTGTTTGGCAAAGGTTTTGTAGCTAAAATAAAAGAATAAAGAGTGATGAATGTTTATCCATCAATGGTGAAGCAACACGATGTTCTATGCATAATTCTTGCATTAACTTCTTCACCTCTCTGTTGATGAAATGGCTATCCCCATCTGATATTAGAATTTTGGTAATCCCGAGCCGTGCAATGATGTGATCCCTTAAGAATCGACTGATAGTCCGACTGTCGACAACTTGGGTGGGAATAGCCTCCACCTAACG
The DNA here is from genome assembly GCA_037367405.1 of Ottelia alismoides. Taxonomy (NCBI): domain Eukaryota; kingdom Viridiplantae; phylum Streptophyta; class Magnoliopsida; order Alismatales; family Hydrocharitaceae; genus Ottelia; species Ottelia alismoides. The sequence goes on from JAZKJV010000139.1 coordinate 1,004,035, forward strand.
ATTTAAGTAGTTTACAACAAGCAAAATATATTCGTAGCTTTGACTATTCTGAAATGGGCCCATAAAGTCGATGCCCCAAGCATCGATGATGTCTGGCATCTGGATGAACTTTAGAGGCATCACATCTCTCATTCCTATGGTGTCGCCCATCTTCTGGCAGTCAGTGAATTACTTGACATAATATTCTGCATCCTTGAATAATGTAGGCCACTAAAGGCCACTCTGAAGAACTTTTGCTGCCATTCGTCTGCCTGAATGGTGTACTCCTGATTCTTTATCATGACAAATTGCAAGGACACTAGGAATTCCCTCATGAGGAATACATCTCCTCCAGATGCAGTCTAACCCCTCACGGAATAGATATGGATCCTCCCACTAGTAAAAATAGATTTTAGACAAAAAATGTCTACTTTTATCTTCGGCAAACTTGTGGAGTTCTCTTGGACATAAGATAGTTCACAACATCGACATACCAGGGGTGAGAGGTAACTGACTAGATCGCCTCATGTGGAAAGTTCTCTATGATTGGTTGCAAGTTTGGCTCAGGAGATTTAGCCTCAGGAAGTTTAGATAAGTGGTCAGCCACCACATTCTTAACTCTAGGTTTATCTCGAATTTCAAAGTCGAACACCTAGAGGAGAAGGATCCACCGAATGAGACGTGGTTTGGCATCCTTCTTCTGCTATAAATACCAGATGGTCGAGTGATTTATATATATGATGACCTTGGACCTGAGGAGATGGGATCTGAACTTCTCCAAGGTAAAAACTACTGCTAGCAGCTCCTTCTCAGTGACTGTGTAATTTCTCTGAGCTTCATCGAGCATTCGGCTAGTGCAGTGAATAGAAAATGGTATATTATCTTTCCTTTGTCCAAGCACAACATCAATGGCATAATTTGATGCATTTGTCATTATCTCGAATGGTTGCGTCCAAATTGGCGGCTGCAAGACATGGGCATGACTGATAAGTTCTTTCAACTGATTAAAGGCAAGGAGCACATGATCATTAACAATGAAATCATTCTCCTTACCTAGCAGCTCTATCGACGGTCTGACCAACTTACTAAAATATTTAATAAATCATCGGTAGAAACTGACATGGACCGAGAATGACCTGACTTGCTTGATAGTTATAGGTGGCTCTAGTTTGGAAATCACCTCCACCTTGGCTGGGTCAACTTCCATGTCACGTTTAGATACAACATGACCCAACACAATTCCTTCAGTCACTATGAAATTGCTCTTCTCCCACGAGAGCACTAAATTTACATCGCAACACGTCCGAAGAACTCATTCTAAGTAATCAAGGCATTAATCAAAGGAGACCCCGTAGATCGAAAAATCGCCCATGAAAACTTCAAGAAAATTGCCCACCATCTCGGTGAAAACTGCAAGCATACACCTCTGAAATGTGGCTGGGGAATTGCATAGTACGAGCGACATCCGTCTGAAGGCATATGTATCAAATGGACAGGTGAACGTGGTTTTCTCTTAGTTTTCAGGGGCTACAGCAACTTGATTATATCCAGAGTATCCGTCTAGGAAGCAGAAGTATTCTTTCACTGCCAGTTTCTCGAGAATATGGTCAATGAAAGGCAATGGAAAATGGTCCTTTTTGATAGTGAGATTGAGTTTTTTGTAATCCAAGCATACTCACCAAGAAGTGGATACTGTGGTCACGATCTCCTCTCCTCAGTCATTTTTTACGATGGTGATCCCTGATTTCTTTGGCACTACATGCATAGGGCTCACCCATTTGCTGTCGGAGATGGGATTATGAATCCCGCATCGCGCCATTTCTGAATTTCTTTCATGACAACCTCCCGAAGGTTTGGGTTTATCCTTGTCTCAAATTTGCAGGAGGGCTTACTATCTTCTTCAAGGATAATGCGATACGAGCACATGGAAGGACTGATCCCATGGAGATCCGAAGTTTTCCAACTAATAGCCTTGCAGTTTTGTTCAAGAATCTCCATCAGATGAGATTCTTGGTCTTTAGACAGATGAGAATTGATGATGACAGGGTACATGTTAGGTTCGCCGGCAAGGAAGGCATACTTCATATTGGAGGGCAATGGTTTTAGCTCAGGCGGAGTTGGAGCAACTTCGATGTTGACTTCGAGACTACCGTTGGTGGAAATTCTTTCGTCTGTTCTGTGTTCACCTTTAGCGTTTTAGCTTCTTCCTTCAACAATTTACAGAAGTTTTCTAAAATATCCTCTTCATTGCATAAATCCTTATTGATCTTCTCTTGGTCTTGAGGGCACACTATCTCCACAGAAATCTCATCAAGTGATTCAGCAAGAATCTCATCGTGATCAACAAGGGAAAATTCGAATGCATTCTCCACTCCTTCCTCAGGCAAATGAATTCATGGATCTCATTATCATCCATAAAGAGGTTGGTGTCTTGAATTTTAGCCAAGAAGTCGCAGTCTTCGGAATGGTTGATCACCCGCACACCCGCTGGAGATGTTCCCTCTGTTAGCTTTGCATCGGACACGGTCTCTATCTTGACTTTGTTGTCGCTAGAGCTGAATGTAATATCTCTAGTACCGTAATTCACTACTGCATTAGCTGTTCGCATGAACGACCATCCAAGGATGATGGGGGGTAAGGAGCAGAGATGTGGAGACATCCATGTCTAGAACAACAAAATCGACACGGAACCGCAACCCCTGAATGGTGACGATCATGTCCTCCAACATGCCCCTAGGCTGCTTGACGGCTTTGTCCGTGAATAGCACAATCATCTTTGTAGGTTTGAGCAGTCCTAACTCAAATTCAGTGAGCAGTGAACCTAACATTAGATTGATAGAAGCAAAGTGTGTTCAAACTCTTGGTTACATCTGACAACTAACGAGTGGTGATCCCTTGTCTGGCTTTTTTCTGGGAGATTGCTGATGGCATTGACTATGGTCATTGTAGGGATATGCTTCTCAGACTTGCCACCTCTACTTCTTGCATTGTGAGTATGAGGCCTACGTCTGGTGTACATGCATCTTTTAATCCCTTCTTCACAACAGGCATATACTCAAGAGCTTTCATCAAAGGCATATTCAAGACCAAATTTTAAATAATTTCTATAATGGTAGGATCAGGCAAAGCATTTTTTTTCAAAATTTCCATTTTTGTGTTTTTCATTGCTTTTGGGAAAGGAATATTTACTAAATCCGAAACTGTATCATTCAAAGTTTTGTCCATATCATTGTTTACAGGTAGACAACGAAAATGTGCAAGATCATATACAAGCTGTGACCAAAAAATGTAGGCTCGACTTCGTGTGCTGGCTTTGGATCCACTGCATGTGAAAGCTTCTTCAAGACTGATGCTAGTTCTACGCTATGTGTAGGCGTCTCCAATGCTAGTCTACACTGGGTCTGCTGTTGTCTTTTTGTAGTTTGGTATCATTTATTTTTATTTTTCTACTGGTGGTGCTGCTCCAAAAATGTTGCTGGACCCTTGTGCTGGCTGGATTGACGATTCCTCGTCAGATGCACCGTTGCCGATGGCTGGAGTGTCCTACCACTCATGAGAGTAATAACATTAGATAAAAAACAATTAAATTCACCTGAATCCGGCTGGACAAGATTGACTACCTGCTCATTGTGTCGGAAATTATTCGGGTTTGCCTTGACCTGAGCTAGAATAGTAGTTTTCACAACTGTCAGATCATCGATCGTCTGATTCTTCTCAATCATACTCTTCATTAATTATTCTAGGAACGCAAGGGTCAGGTTTACCGGCGCAATCTCAGAAGATTCCCACTGTTGGGGTTTTTGACTCTAGTAGGGCTGATGAGACTAAGACGGGTATCCCTAAGAAGATTGGTGAGGAGGAGGATGAGAGGAATACTGTGAGTACTGAGGATGATATTGAGCAGCCGACTGCTGCTGTTGATAAACCTGATTGTGGTATCCGGATTGCTTAGGACCTTGCTGATAATTCTGCCTCTAGGTGTTGTTGTGATAAGGAGGCCGCTGCTGATGAGAGGACTGGTAGGGTCTTCCACCATGTTGCTACTTCTGCTGGTGATAGGGCATGTTGCCCATGTTTTGACCCGGATAATGACCTTTAGGACGGATCAACTGCACCTCTTTATTCCACACACCATTGAATTCCTGAATCAACGATGGAGGTGAGAAGAACTGCTCGAAATAAGTAGGCTGGGACTCTAGTTGATACACAACCAACTGTGTCTGGGACTACGGGGGCTGCTCCGGAACCTGCAAGTAGTATACATGCTGGACAGGTTGGGGCTGCTGTGGACTCGGTTGAGGCGGTGGCTTCATTGATGTCTCCTTCTTCTCAGCGGATGTCTCAGCATTGGTAGATACAAAGTTGCATACATTAGCATTCAAGGCTCGAATGAGCTACTCCAGCTGTTGGGAAATAAAGTCAAACTTTCTAAGCCATGGGTCTTCTTCTCAATGGCAGAAAGTTTCTCGAGGTCCTTCGACCTCTTCTCAATGATATCAACCTTGAACATGTGGCTCCCAATGATGCTAAGTTGGAGCTCTCATCCCTATCTTTGACGTGAGTATCCATATTCACAGGCTTGTAGCTGGTGGCAGGCATCTTCATATATGCACGTGACGAGGATTGAGCAGCCTCTCCTTCAACCATCTCCTTAAAAATGTCCTAAATGACATCCTTGTCCTTATTTAAATGCGATCCACCACAAGTAGTATCAACGAGCCTTTGGCCTTCCAGTGTCAACCCACCGAAGAAGTGCTGAACAAGACTAGTCTCAGGATATCATGGCGGGGACACTTCTCCTGTAAATCCTTGAATCTCTCCCTCGCTTCATGGATCATCTCATGGGGCTACTGATAGAAACTTGAGATGCAGGTGCGCATCTGGTTTAGACGACCGATTAACCCAAAAATCGAAGGTCTTAAGTTCCACACAAGGTGGGAACTCAGTCGCTAAGTCGACCACACGAGATTCTGATTAAATCAACAATCAACCCACAACAGAAATCAAATAATGAAAAGCGGTGTGGAGTTAAAATTTGTTATAACTCTACAATTAATGTGTATAGTGTGCAAGCAAGCAGAGTGTCGAAAACAGGGAACAAGCAGGACAGATCGGGCAATCAAGCTCAAGAGTGAAAGTGATCAAATGCCTACAAATGTGCTATTTTTGTGGGTTTTTAATTTTTAATTTTTTTGATTTTATAATTTTATGTTTTGATTTTTAATTTTCTGATTTTGTATTTTCTTTTTGTATTATATATTTTTTTATATTTTCTTTTCTTTTAATAAAACAATTATATAATATAAGAAAAAGGAGATAAGGTATTTATAAAAAGAGGTAAATATAGTCAAAAAATAAGGAAATAAGATATTTTTGGACCTTTTATATTTTTCTAATATTTATGTGATTTTTCTAGATTTTTCCTATTTTTTTGGTATTTTTAAAGGCAAAAATACTGAAAAACTGTGAACAAAGTTGCTGGCCGAAATGAAAATGAGGATGAACAATATCAAACAGAATCCAAAATTTCGCAAATTAATTTTAAAATACAGGTAATGAAACAGAGAAAATTCAGAGATAAAAATTATATTTTTAGGAATTTTTAAGTTTTTTATGAAGTTTTAAGGGGTTTTGCTATTTTTAGGGGGTTTCCTTTTAATTTTTTTAGTTATTTATGGATTGAAGTTAAAGCACACAGAAACAAACAAAATTTAGCTTTTGTGGAAATTTTTCGAAGAGTTTTTATTTTTTATGTATTTTCTAATGCAAACAGAGCTGAAAATACATGTTTTGAATTTTTATAAATATGAAAATGCAATAAAAAAGAAAAATAAAAATATGGCATGAAAGAGCAACAAAACAGGAGCTTATGCTAGTTTTTGGGATTTTTTACGAATTTATAGATGCACGAAATAAATAGAGTAAACAAAAAGAAAATACTTTGCTAGTAGGGTTATTTTTGTAAATATTCAGAAGTCCAGGGGTCCAAGTGCAATTTTTACAAAACTTTTAAAACTGCAAATGAAAGTTTTAGGGCTAATTAGCGAATACAAAAATCGCAAGGGTATCAGGCAAAGTTACCCATGCACTGGCGCATCCAACGGCTGAGGTCTTCTCACTTGACACGCGGCGAGCAACGGACGACCGATGACGCTTCAGCTTCGACGGCGGATTAGATCTCCAATGACGGATTGAACAGTTGGGATGCACGAAGATCTAACAACAATTGAACGATCTGGAGTGCCGGCCCCGATCCGACGGTGCTGGAGGGCGGAGGACGAACTGGGAAGCAATGTCGGCGAGGCGAGCTTCCTTGAGCTCGATCTCCATCCTCCGGCGATCTTTAGGGCTCAAAAATGGCCGGCGAGCTCCAATGGTGATCCTCTATCGATTGGTAGCTCCAAAACACTCCGGCGACGGCCGGAGTTCTCGCGCGGGAGCAGCGGAGCTCGACAGCTCCAAGTACTTCGGCGAGAGAGAAAAACGAGCCCCTAGGCTCTCTCTTTGCTTCAGGTGCTGCAAAAAATGGTGAGAGGGTCGAGGGCAAAATGCCTCGACCCCGCGATGACGGAATGGAAGCGTGGAACGTCGACAAGGGAACTCGCTGGAGCTCGCTCCGGTGAGGGGTTCGACTGGACGAATCGATGGGTGAAACATGGAACGGGGAATGGGATCTTGATCCTAAAACTACGGTGAATGTGAAAATGCAAGAAAAAAAGATAAAACAAGTCCTCGAAGGTGGGGTCACCTGAGGAAGAAGACCTCGACGATGGAACTTCACCGGAGGTGGTGGAGACGCCTCGACCTTCCTTCGATCCACCTGGTGCCCCGAAGATGGAGCTGTCACCTCCCTCTCATGAAAGGGGACGAAAAGTGGAGAAGATCTGGTCCAAAAGGGGTTTAAGCGCAAAATACCCATGCCTGGGCGATCCGACGACGGTCGTCCCTTCACTTGACACGTGGTGGCACATGGACGGGCGATGATGGTTCACGATCGATGGCCATGATTAGATGCTGCTTGGGTGATCTGACAACTGGCAACAGGGAACGATCGAACGGTGCTGGCGAGATCTGGGGGCGGGCTGTTAATCCAATGGTGGAGAGACGCGATGCAAGAACAGGGAGGAACTCCGGCAAGCCAAAGTTCCCCTGCTCCGATCCCCATCCTCCGTGATCGTCTGAAGCTCCGAAAGGGCCCGGGCCCCTCCTGGAAGGTCCCTCTAGTGACTGATGGCTCCAAAATCTCCGGCATCGACCGGAAAGCGCACGAGGCCGGCGGAGCTGGCGGCTCCAGGAACCTCGGTGACCGTGCAAAATGAGCCCTAGGTGCTTCAATGTTCGCTGACCTGCAGTCAAAAATGGTTATGGGGGTCGCGGGCAAACTGCCGCGACCACCCGTGGGCAAGAAAGGGAGAAGAACGACAAGATGGAGGCTCGTCGGAGCAAGCTCCGACGAGGGGGTGGCGGATGGTGATTGGTTGAGCGTGGATCGAAATGGAAAGTGGGAGATGGATCCTAGGACTATGGCGAGTAAATAAATGCAAGAAAAATGAATAAACGAACCTCAAAGGTGAAAATGCCTGAGATGAACCTCAACGGTGAAGGTCCCCGGAGGTGGATGGAGACCAGTCCACAAGGCGTCGCCGTACCTCAATGGGGTTGTAGGGGACTCCCCTGTCACCAGAGTCTATCCAGAAGATCCCCAGAAGTCTAAACTTGACCGAGGAAAGGTTCAAAGGAGGAAGGAAAACTCGGGTGGCCTTTTGTACAAACGGCTGGGAGGACAAGAAGAACGAGGCGCGCTGCTCAAATCGATGATCCACAGCCTGAGGAAAGCCCCAGGCGTGAATCCACGATCCAAGTGGAAGAAAAGTCGTGAAGAGTCAGACACCAGATGGTGAAAGGATTCGCCTCGAAAAACCCGTAAAAATGGGTCAAAAACACGTCCTGACAAAGGAACAGGGGGCGGGTCAAAGAGTTGACCGAGGTCAACTCTCGGACCCTCCTGGTTGGTCCACGTAGACCAACCAAGAAAAACACTGCAAAATCATTTAAAAATTCATTAAAAAAGTAAATGAATTTATTATTTTTGGATTATAAAATGAAAAATATTTGTTATTTTTTGAACTATTTTATGATGATTTTTATTTATTTTTTCTGAAGTATAAAAATACATGTTGCCTTTTATGGCTTGTATAGGTATACATATCTATATATTTTAATATTTTATTTTTATTTTGTATATTTAATTTATTTTGTTTTATTAATTTATATATTTATAACATATTTTTATACACTTAAATTTATTTTTATTTTATTTTTTTGATGTGTTTTATACACTTAATAAAATAGAAATATTAATTACATAGGTATATGTACATGTATTATACCTATGTGTTATATACACGTATTTAATTTTTATGTGTTATTTAGTGTTTTATTCTGATTTTAATGTGCACATATATTATAAATAATATTTACAAAATTATAAAAATATAAAATTATAAAAATAATGAATAATAAATAAAATGAATATTTTAATCAGTACAAGTATACAATAGGGGTCCAAAACTCAACTTTCAAACCGTAGCTCTGCAAAATACAAAACCACCTTCATTAAATAGCTTATTAAAAATTATATACAATTAAAGGTGATTTTGATACATTTCGAATTTTTATTTGAGAGATACAAGTCTGGGAAGTTGGGATTCTAGAATCTTATTCAGATCATAACTTTTTATCTGTATCTTATTTTTTAGTGAAATCAATTTTGTATTTTTCTATATTTAATTATCTATAACTTTCATGAACAAAGTTTCTTTATTTGTAGTATAAAAAGTGGAACAAAAAATAGGTCCCAAAATGAATAAAGAATGAATTAAATAAAAGGAATTTTTATTGGTTTCTGGCCCTTATCTCCCCCTACTTTATTCCTTGTCGACCTATTCATGTAGATGCCTAGGTCTCAGGATTTCGGGGCATAAAATATTTGCAATATTTTATTCTTGTTCTTTTCTTTTCTTTATTCTATAATTCTGGCTTTAAAAATTGTATTTTACACACTATTTACACACACATGTGTGAATGCTAAAATGCAGGAATTAAGGGTATTTACAAGCATTTGCCAGGGTTTTTGAGGCCAAATTGATAGAATAAAGATGATGAAATGTGGATTCATCATCCCCCTATACTTGCCTTTGTTAGTTCTTAGCAAACACTTATGCAATAAATGCAGAAAGGAAAAACAAAGAAAAGAAATAGAAGAAAGATGGATCATATTTAATTATCAAACTTGTCCTCACAAAATAAAAGTTTGGAGCTTAAGTCAGACCTTTGGAATATTAGTGTGGGTGAACCTTAATGAGAGATGGATTTGAAATTCATCAGTCTTCGAGAATCGCAAAACTCTGCTCAAGTCTCCTCAATAGCCACATCAGAGATATCTCAATTCATACACAATCCCTTTTGACTATGAAGCTGACTCGTATAGTGTAAGTGATAGTGTCTCTCCCCAACTAGAATGACAAAGAGACTGACTTCTCCAGTGTGACAACCCAATGATTCCCCAATCCAATAACTCCTTCGTCGAGGAGCGGGGTATTCCCTTCTAAGTTCAAGTGGCAACCAGCTCAAGAGGAGGGGGTGAAGAGAAGAATGGACGGTAGCCAATGCATCTACCATCCTAGGATGCAAGACCAGTGTAGTCAAGTCTTCCAGCTGCAGGCTCACATGATTTGACTTTGAAACTCAAGCTTGCTTATTGACTATACAACATAGACAAACTCCGGCAGACATTTTATTTTTGTACATGCCTATCCACTTTTTTGGAGTTTTTTTTGAAATACTATATACAACAGCATTTACATAAGGAGTTTTTCCTCTTGAGCCAGTAGACTATCCCTCTTTTTAAGCTTTATTGCAACCCACACTCTCCTCTCTTTAGAAATCCTCATCACTGGACGGGTTGGGGTGCACTTCCCTCCCTAGAGGAGGACAAGTGTTTCCACTTGTGTGCGTCTCATACCGACAAATCCAATCCCCTCACCACTCCAACTGAGTTGAGCCAAGTGAAAGGTGCAGGTGTCCAAGTTAGGTCATTATCAATAAGAGTCGTGCGTGTGCTCCGAAATACTCTACTTAGGCAGTCAAGAATCCATTGAACCAAGTCTCGTGATCCTCAAAGAATTAAGTCATCTAGACCTGAAGTACCTCAATTCCAGTTCCTATAAGGTTCCTATTAATTAGGTAGATTTTAAGATCCAACCAAGCTCCAATCTTCAGATTTTATTTAGACTTGTTCAACCATCAAACTCAATCCGAAAAATGCGGATGCTATGCAAATGCTATGCAAAATGCAGAAAATATTTTTGTGATGCAATTCTCAAGATTTTGAACTTTTTATGGATTTTTGAAAAGATGATGCATATGCAAATTTTTTGTATTTTTCAAAAGATTTTTCAAATGTTTTTGGGCTTTTTAAAAACAAAAGATTTTCGGATAAAAACTAGGTACAAGTATTTACACGGGCATGCATCTTATATTTACAAGAAGTGGATTTTAAGAATTTACGAGGGTATGTGATCAATTTTAAAAGTATATATATAATAGATTTTGGTGTGATGTGTACATTCCTCAAACTTATTTAAAAGATTTTTCAAACAATTTTGAAAACTATAGTCCAAAATAATTTTGACACACAATTTTTACAAACATGTACACACATTTGAAAGTCATTTTGCAAATGTTTTTCAAACAGTATATATAGATTTTCACATATTTTTGCAATCATTTTTCAAACCATTTGCAAATAATTTTTCAAAATTTTATTTCACACAAAGAAAATAAATGTTGCAAACCAAACTATTTTTACAAAGGTTGAAAACATGTAACAAAACGTTTTCTAAATAGTTTTCACAAAGATTTTCAAACTATTTTTCAAACATTTTGAAAAAAACATTTTCACCTGATTTATTAATCAGTAAATAGAAAAAGAATTTGAGGAATGATAACATCTTTTTATTAAAGTGTCTTTAATGAATTTTTAGCCATATTTATTAGGAAAATACGAAAGTACGAGTTATGGCTAAAGTATATACACAGTATATACAACCCCCTATATTCATCTTGAGCTATGTCCTCATAGATCGGAGAGAAAAGAGAAGACATAACTCGTGCTGAGTATAGACAAGTCTAAAGAATAACGAACGAATAAATGAATGAGAAATTGACCGTCCCCCTATACTTAGGATCAAATAATCCTAAGTATAGCAGACTATACCCATAACAGGGAGGGTCGAGGTTGGGAATGAACAGATCGTACTCGGATTGTCTCCCCCTATACTTAGGGTAAGATATCCCTAAGTATAAAGAAGAAGAGGAGACAATGAAGAGGATCGAAAAGAGTGAAAACTTGCGGTGCATACCCCCTATACTTAGGACAAAGTACATCCTAAGTATAGAAGACTGTCAACAAGGGGCGACACCTTTTTGATAGATACAGAGGATAGAAAAGGAAAAGAAGAAAAGAAGAAAAGAAGAAAAGAAGAAAAAAAATCAGAAGACGGAAACGAGATCAAAGGATGTACACATCACTCCCCCTATACTTAGGGTAAAAGAATCCCTAAGTATAGGCAATAACATGAGTGATGAAACGGAACGAAGAAAGAGCACTCGACTCATCCACCCCCCTATACTTAGGACACAGTACGTCCTAAGCAAGGCAAACACGAGAATGGGTGGATGAGAAAAACGGGAGATGGACAGACATAAACATAACGAATGTACAACAGAGATGGAAGTACACCTGATCAAGAAGGTAGAAAGCGAACCTTCTTGCGGGCCCGCTGAGGAATAGATCTGGTGTGGTGCAGGTCGACATCGGGGTCCTCAGATGACGCTAACCGATCAGGGTCGACAGGGTGAAGGCCCTTAGTGGAGTCAAATCGAAAAGGCACGAACTGGTCAATGGAAGTAGTATGGCTAGGTTCACCCTTGGGGGTGTCATCGATATCGAAGTGAAAAGGAACAAACTCATCGTCCGTGAAAGAAGTAAGTCAGAGTCGTCCTGCGAGGTCTCGTATAAGTCAAAGCCAAAAGGAACGAAGTCATCAGTGGAAGTAGTCAAACTCAGTTCGTCCTCAAGAATCTCAATCGGATCATCTTTTTCGTCAAAATGCCCGAATTTCTGAATAAAAGCGATAAGATCAAAATCGGCCTCAATCTCCATCACATTTGAGTGACCAGGAACGGACTTATCAGTGGAAGTAGTCAAACCAGGTCCGTCCTGTCTAGTCTTGGTGTCTGCCCTCCGCTCTATGGTATCAATCACGTAAATCCCACGTATTTCATCAACACATTGCCACACACCAGAAGGAGGAACTTCAAGGTCCATGCTTTCCGAATCTTCCCCCTTTCGAAGGATTTCTCGGGTCTCATTAGCGGTCATAAAGCAAACTTCTCTAATATCATCAGATATGTCATAGGCCTTAGAGTCAACTAGAATCGGTGAAGGTGCCTCAAGTGCAGGTCTCTGCTCAGTAGTTGATTCGGTGGTGGTACTCTCGTCAATAGGACGGAAGCGAATCTCTCCTGATCCATAGTCAATAACGACCCTCACAGAGGTGAGGAATGGTCGTCCCAGGATGATTGGAGAGGGCTTCCCAATGGAGGTTTCCATGAGCAATACGACAAAATCAACATTGTAGCTCATGCCGTGAATCGAAATGACGACATTTTCTAGTATACCCTTCGGCCTCTTGAATAATCGATCAACAAACCGAACGATCATCCTAGTTTTCTTGAGAGGACCTAAGTGAAGAGACTATGCCAGCGAGAAGGGTAATATGCTAATCAAAGCACCGCCGTCTAGGAGAGTGTAATCACAAGTGAAGTTAGAGATGGTGCAACTGATGAAAGGGGTAGCTGTGTTCCTCTTCCTAGGAATGGGACGGTGTGTGATGGCATGAGCAGTGGCCATGGTCAAGATGTGATGCTCAGATCTGCTTCTCCGCTTTCTCTCCTTGGGAGGAGGAGCAGATAATTGGGTCATAGCCTTCTGAAGTGAGGCACGGATGATCTCATGAATGGTGGCCACCACTTTGGGTTCAGTCAACATTTTTTTGAATTTTTGGACCTCCTTTATACAAGGGAGAAGGTCGGAATCGGCATCTACACGAGGCATGCCAAGAGCAGTCTGTACAGCGGCATCCTCGGGGTCAAAGATGGGATAGGGTGTGAAAGGTTGTGTGGTCAAAGGGTCTGGCAAGTGAGCACTCTCCTCACAATCTGACTCAATCATGTGTCTCCCGAACTCTTTTTGGATTTTTAAAATTTTCTCATTTTTTTGTATTTTGGGCGATTGCAAGCTCTCATGGAAATCCTCAAATGAACCCATATCATTAAATGGAGGAATATCATGGTCACTCTTATTTAAACTAGTGAGGTGGTCAATCCTCTGTCTCATCTGATCCATCATTTGGGTCAAGGGCTCAAGGGTGGACTCCATGAAAGGTGACTCCAACAGGTCAGTCTTGGGTGGATGTGAAGGTGGAAAATATAGAGGTAGAGGTGGGTGTGGGTAGAAGTTCGAGGTTTGATGCTGTGGCTGAGGTGGATATGTACAAAAATCAGAAAAAATAGGAGGAGGGTCCTTATGATAAAAGGGAGGTGGACCGGCTGGAGTGAACGAGGGATCCGCAAAGTCCGAATAAAATATGCTCCAGGGGTCCATCTCGAAAACAAGAGGAAATGATCAGGAGAGCACGGAGGTCAAGTCAAGAGGAGTGAGAAAAAGGTGCAAGTGCGTAGAAGCGATCTAGAACACACACAAGCAAGCACAAACAAACACACACAAAACAAACCCTCAATTCACCTACTCAACTCAGTAGAGACCAAAAAGTCGGTCTTTTTATCTTGTCTGTTTTAGAGTTAGGTGAGAAGTCAAAGAGTTGCACACACACTTAGGGGCTGAATAGGATTTGGGAACTAGTCCTTAGGGTGTGCGCGAGCAGGTAAAAGCGAAGACACTGAGGGGATTACTCGCCTCAAGATAATGTTTTCCTTTTTGATCGATTTTAGGGTCGAGTAAATTTAACAGTCCCAATTTTATTGATTATCACCTTTTTTGGTTTTTTAGTGGAATGCATGCGCCTAACAAGGAATCAATTCCTTTAAACACTTAGGTGGTCAAAATCAGAGGAAGAGGCGGAAAAGCAATGCAAGCGGCAAATCAATGATGAATGCTAAAGTATAAATGCTCACCTTGCCTCCAGCACTCTAATTGCAAGGATGCTCAACAGATTTGAAACCTAAACTATATGCGAATGCAATTGATGAAATCACCCTAAGATGAGGAACTGCTATTAGCGTGAAGCACAACTTTCAAAATTTGACTAAGTGCAAACGAGACTATAAGTGCACGCAATGGTGATTTATGTGTTTGGACCTAATACTATCGCCAAGCAGATCCTAAATCTAAGGGTTCAATCACACAAAATAAAGAAAACAAAATCGGAAAACCAAATAAAAATATTCGAAGAAAACCGCAAGAAAACCACGATGAGCCCCCAAGTGAACAATCACTTGGAATTTGGGCTCGAATGTCCAATGTCTGAGTACCTGTATTATTGCAACAATAAAGTCTCTCTCTCACTTAAATTTACAAAAATAAATACAAGCAAAGAAAATGCTACAACTAAAGATGGATCTCGGTCTTCAAAAATCACTCTTCGTCTCCTTGGTGCTAGGCTGTCAGATGCTAGCTTCATGTGGGTGCCCAAGCGCCTAGGGTGGAGCGCCTCCCTCGATCCGCGGTGCCTCGTACGAAATCAACAAAGAGATGGGTTAGATAACTTAACCAGATATATCAAAAATAAAGAAAATAAGTGAAGCACAAAAACAGGCAAGTAATCACAATCAATCAAAGAAAACCGATCTACGCGCTATTGCTCCCCAACAACGACGCCATTTGATTAACCCAAAAATCGAAGGTCTTAAGTTCCACACAAGGTGGGAACTCAGTCGCTGAGTCGACCACACGAGATTCAGATTAAATCAACAATCAACCCACAACAGAAATCAAACAATGAAAAGCGGTGCGGAGTTAAAATTTATTATAACTCTATAATGAATGTGTATAGTGTGTAAGCAAGTAGAGTGTTGAACACATGGAACAAGCAGGATAGATCGGGCAATCAAGCTCAAGAGTGAAAGTGATCAAATGCCTACAAATGTGCTATTTTTGTGAGTTTTTAATTTTTAATTTTTTTATTTAATTTTGGATTTTATAATTTTATATTTTGATTCTTAATTTTCTGATTTTGTTTTTTCTTTTTGTATTATATATTTTTTTATATTTTCTTTTCTGTTAATAAAATAATTATACAATATAAGAAAAAGGAGATAATGTATTTATAAAAGAGGTAAATATAGTAAAAAATCATGAAATAAGATATTTTTGGAATTTTTATATTTTTCTAATGTTTATGTGATTTTTTATAGATTTTCCTAAATTTTTGGTATTTTTAAAGGTAAAAATACTAAAAAACGGTGAACAAAGTTGCTGCTGAAATGAAAATGAGGATGAAAAATATCAAACAAAATCCAAAATTCCTCAATCAATTTTAAAATACATGTAATGAAAAGAGAAAATTCAGAGACAAAAATTATATTTTTAGGAATTTCCTGGAATTTTTAAGATTTTTATGAAGTTTTAAGGGGTTTTGTTATTTTTAGGGATTTTCCTTTTAATTTTTTAGTGATTTTTAGGCTAAAGTTAAAGCACACAGAAACAAACAAAATATAACTTTTATGGAATTTTTCGAAGAGTTTTTATAATTTTTATGTATTTTCTAATGTAAACAGAGCTGAAAATGCATGTTTTCAAATTTTTATAAAACGAAAATACAATAAAAATGCAAAATAAAAATAAGAGCAACAAAACAGGAGCTTATGCTAATTTTTTGGGAATTTTTAGGAATTTATAGATGCACGAAATAAATAGAGGAAACAAAAAGAAAATACTTTGCTAGCAGGGGTATTTTTGTAAATATTCAGAAGTCCAGGGGTCCAAGTACAATTTTTACAAAGCTTTTAAACTGCAAATGAAAGTTTTAGGGCTAATTAGCAAATACAAAATTGCAAGGGTATTAGGCAAAATTACCCACGCACTGGTGCATCCAACAGCTAAGGTCTTCTTACTTGACACGTGGCGAGCAACGGACGACCGATGACGCTTCGACTTCGACGGTGGCGATTAGATCTCTAATGATGGATCGAACGGTTGGTACACACAATGATCTAACAGCGGCTGAATGATCTGGAGTGCTGACCCCGATCCGACGGTGCTGGAGGGCAGAGGACGAACTGGGAAGCAACACCGTCGAGGCGAGCTTCCTTGAGCTCGATCTCCGTCCTCCGGCAATCTTTGGGGCTCAAAAATGGCAGGCGAGCTCCAGTGGTGATCCTCTATCGATTGGGAGCTCCAAAACACTCCGACGGTCGGAGTTCTTGCGCGGGAGCAGCGGAGCTCGACAGCTCCAAGTTCTCCGGCGAGAGAGCAAAACGAGCCCCCAGGCTCTCTCTTTGTTTCAGGATCTGCAAAAAATGGTGAGAGGGTCGAAGGAAAAATGCCTCGACCCTGCGGTGGTAGAATGGAAGCGTGGAACAACGACAAGGGAACCCACCGGAGCTCGCTCCGGCGAGGGGTTCGACTGGACGAATCGATGGGTGAAAACGGAATGGGGAATGGGATCTTGATCCTAAGACTACGACGAATGTGAAAATGCAAGAAAAAGAAGATAAAACAAGTCCTCAAAGGTGGGGTCACCTGAGAAAGAAGACCTCAATGGCGGAACTTCGCCGGAGGTGGTGGAGCCGCCTCAACCTTCCTTCGATCCACCTGGTGCCCTGAAGATGGAGCTGTCACCTCCCTCTTGTGAAAGGGGATGAAAAGTGGATAAGATCTGGTCCAAAAGGGGTTTAAGCGCAAAATACCCACGCCTGGGCGATCTGACGGCAGACGTCCCTTCACTTGACACGTGGCAGCACGGGGACGGACGATGACGGTTCGCGATTAGATGCAACTTGGGTGATCTGATGGTTGGCAACATGGAATGATCGAACGGTGCTGGCGAGATCTGGGGGCGGGCTGTTAATCCAACGGTGGAGAGATGCAACGCAAGAACAGGGAGGAACTCCGGCAAGCCGAAGTTCCCCTGCTCCGATCCCCCTCCTCCACGATCTTCTGAAGTCCGAAAGGGCCCGGGCCTCTCTTGGAAGGTCCCTCTAGTGACTGATGGCTCCACAAAGCTCCAGCATCGGCGGAGAGCGCGCGCGAGGCCGGCGGAGCTGGAGGCTCCAGGAACCTCGGCGAACATGCAAAATGAGCCCCAGGTGCTTTTACGTTCACGGACCTGTAGTCAAAAATGGTTGTGGGGGTCGCGGGCAAACTGCCGCGACCACCCGTGGGCAAGAAAGGGGAAGAACGGCGAGATGGAGGCTCGCTAGAGCAAGCTCCGAGGAGGGGGTGGCAGATGGTGATTGGTTGAGCGTGGATCAAAATGGAAAGTGGGAGATGGATCCTAGGACTATGACAAGTAAATAGTTGCAAGAAAAATAAATAAAAATGGACCTCAAAGGCGAAAATGCCTGAGATGAACCTCGACAGCGAAGGTCGCCAGAGGTGGATGGAGACCAGTCCACAAGGCGTTGCCGTACCTCAACAGGGTTGTAAGGGACTCCCCTGTCACCGGAGTCTACCTAGAAGACCCCTGGAAGTCTAAACTCGACCGGGGAAAGGTTCAAAGGAGGAAGGAAAACTCGGGTGGCCTTTTATACAAACGACTGGGAGGATGAGAAGAACGAGGCGCGCTGCTCAAATCGATGATCCACAGCCCGAGGAAAACCCAGGCGTGAATCCTCGATCCAAGGGGAAGAAAAGTCGTGAAGAGTCAACCACGAGATGGTGAAAGGATTCGCCTCGAAAAAATCATAAAAATGGGTCAAAAACACGTCATGACAAAGGAACAGGGGGCAGGTCAGAGAGTTGACCGAGGTCAACTCTCAGACCCTCCTGGTTGGTCCACGTGGACCAACCAGGAAAAACCCTGCAAAAATCATTTAAAAATTCATTAAAAAAAGTAAATGAATTTATTATTTTTAGATTATAAAATGATAAATATTTGTTATTTTATGAACTATTTTATGATGATTTTTATTTATTTTTTTTGAAGTATAAAAATACAAGTTGCCTTTTATGGCTTGTATAGGTACACATATCTATATATTTTAATATTTTATTTTTATTTTGTATATTAATTTATTTTGTATATTAATTGATATATTTATAAAATATTTTTATACACTTAAATTTATTTTTATTTTATTTTTCTGATGTGTTTTGTACACTTAATAAAATAGAAATATTAATTACATAGGTATATGTACAAGTATTTTACCTATGTGTTGTATACATGTATTTAGTTTTTATGTGTTCTTTAGTGTTTTATTCTGATTTTTAATGTGCATATATATTATAAATAATATTTACAAAATTATAAAAATATAAAATTATAAAAATAAAGAATACTAAATAAATTGAATATTTTAATCTGTACAAGTATACAATAGGGGTCCAAATCTCAACTTTCTAACCGTAGCTCCGCCAAATGCGAAACCACTTCCATTAAATAGCTTATTTAAAATTATATACAACTAAAGTGAGTTTGACGTATTTCAAGTTTTATTTGCGAGATACAGGTCTGGGAAGTTGGGATTCTGGATTTTTATTCATGTCATAACTTTTTATCTGTGTATTATTTTTGAGTGAAATCAATTTTTTATTTTTATTTATTTAGTTATCTACATATTTCATGTACAAAGTTTCTTTATTTGAGTATAAAAAGTGGAACCAAAAATAGGTCCCAAAATGAAAAATCTTTATTGTATTCTGGCCCTTATCTCATCCTACTTTATTCCTTGTCGACCTAGTCATCGCGATGCCTAGGTCTCGGGGTTTCGGGTCATAAAATATTTACAATATTTTATTCTTATTCTTTTCTTTTATTTATTCTATAATTTTGACTTTAAAAACTGCATTTTATACACTATTTACATGCACATGCATAGATGCTAAGATGCGGGAATTAAAGATATTTATATGCATTTGCCAGGGTTTTTGAGGCCAAAATGATAGAATAAAGATGATGAAATGTGGATTCATCATCCCCTATACTTTGCCTTTGCTAGTCCCTAGCAAACACTTATGCAATAAATGCAGAATGAAAAATAAAAAAAAGAAAAAGAAGAAGGTGGATTAAATTTAATTATCAAACTTGTCTTCACAAAATCAAAGTTTGGAGCTTAAGTCGGACCTTTGGAATTTTAGTGCGGTCGGAACCTTAATGAGAATCGGATTTGAAATCCAACAGTCCCTGAGAATCCCAAAACTCTGTTCAAGTCTCCTCAATAGCCGGGCCAGAAATATCTCAACTCATACGCAAACCCTTACGACTATGAAGCTGACTCGTACAATGTAAGTGATAGTGGCTCTCCCCAACTAGAATGACAAAGAGACTGACTTCTCCAGTATGACAACCCAATGATTCCCCAATCCAATAACTCCTTCCTCGAGGAGCGGGGTATTCCCTTCTAAGTTCAAGTGGCAACCAGCTCAAGAGGAGGGGGTGAAGAGAAGAATGGACGGTAACCAGTGTAGCTACCTATCCTAGATGCAAGACCAGTGTAGTCAAGTCATCCAGCTGCAAGCTCACATGATTTGACTTTGGAACTCAAGCTTGCTTATTGACTATACAACATAGACACACTCCGGCAGTCATTTATTTTTGTACAGGCCTGTCCATTTTTTTTGAAATACTATTTACAGCAACATTTACATAAGGAGTTTTTCCTCTTGAGCCAGTAGATTATCCCTCTTTTGAAGCTTTATTGCAACCCACACTCTCCTATCTTTAGAATTCCTCGTCACTGGTTGGGATGGGGTGCACTTCCCTCCCTAGAGGAGGACAAGTGTTTCCACTTGTGTGCGTCTCATACCGACAAATCCAATTCCCTCACCACTCCAACTGAGTTGAGCCATGTGAAAGATGCAGGTGTCCAAGTTAGGTCATTATCAACAAGAGTTGTGCGTGTGCTCCGAAATACTCTACTTCGGCGGTCAAGAATCTATTGAACTAAGTCTCATGATCCTCCGAGAATTAAGTCAGCTAGACCTGAAGTACCTCAAATCCAGTTCCTATAAGGTTCCTGTTATTAGGTAGATTTTAAGGTCCAATCAAGCTCCAATCTCCGGATTTTACTTAGACTTGTTCAACTATCAAACTCAATCCGAAAAATGTGAATGCTATGCAAATGATATGCAAAATGCAGAAAATATTTTTGTGATGCAATTTTCAAGAATTTGAACTTTTTATGGATTTTGAAAAGATGATGCATATGCATTTTTGTATTTTTCAAGAAGATTTTTCAAATGTTTTTGGATTTTAATTTTGCAAATGTTTTTGAGATTTTTGAAAATAAAAAGATTTTGGCTAAAAGCTAGGTACAAATATTTACACGGGGATGCATCTTATATATACAAGAAGTGGATTTTAAGAATTTACAGGGTAAGTGGTCAATTTTATAAGTATATATGTATAAAGAATTTTAGAGGGGATGTATATATTCCTCAAACTTATTTTCAAAGGTTTTTCAAACAATTTTTGAAAACTATAGTCCAAAATAATTCTTACAAACAATTTTACAAACATGTACACACATTTGAAAATCATTTTGCAAAGGTTTTTCAAATAGTATAGATAGATTTTTCAAAATATTTTTGCAACTATTTTCAAACCATTTGCAAATCATTTTTCAAACATTTTATTTCACACAAAGAAAATAAATTTTCAAAACAAAATGTTTTTACAAAGGTTGAAAACATGTAACAAAACGTTTTCAAAACAGATTTCAAAAGATTTTTCACAAAGATTTTCAAACTATTTTTCAAACATTTTGCAAAAAATACTTACACCAGATTTATTATTCAGTATATACAAAAAGAATTTGAGAAATATATAACATCTTTTTGTTCAGGATTTTAATGAATTTTAAAGAATTATTAGCCCTATTATTAAGAAAAATACGAAAGTACGAGTTATGGCTAAAGCATATACGTAGTATATACGACCCCCTATACTTAGCTTGTGCTATGTCCTCATAGATCGGAGAGAAAAGAGAAGACATAACTCATACTAAGTATAGGCAAGTCTAAGGGAAAAAAATAAATAAAGGAGTGAATGAACAAATGAGAAGTTGACCGTCCCCCTATACTTAGGATCAAATAATCCTAAGTATAGCCAACTGTACACCAAGAAGGGAGGGTCAAGGGTGGGAATGAACAGATCGTACTCAGATTGTCTCCCCCTATACTTAGGGTAAGATATCCCTAAGTATAGACAAGAAGAGGAGACAATGGAGAGGATCGAAAAGAATGAAAACCCGGGGTGTACACCCCCCCATACTTAGGACAAAGTGCGTCCTAAGTATAGAAAAGTGTCTACAAGGGGCGACACCTTTTTGATACAAAAAGAAGATAGAAAAGGAAAAGAAGAAAAGAAGAAAAGAATAGACCACAACTCAGTGTGTGTACCCCCTATACTCAAGACAAAGTGCGTCCTAAGTATAACAAAATCAAAAGATGAAGTCGGGGTAGCAGAAATAACGGAAGAATGAAAGAATGATATAGACAGATGGATCTATACAGCGGAAGATGGAAGTGATAACCATGCATGAGATGCAAATGACATGAGTCAAAGAACACATCTCATACCATAAGAATGGGGGCAACGTCAAGGGTCGGCGGATCATGATCTAGATATAGCTTCAGGCGCTGACCGTTAACACGAAAGGTAGAGGAAGTTGACAGCTCGGATATATCAATACTACCATTGTCATGTACCTTCCTGACCACATACGGACCTTTCCACTTACTCTGTAATTTCCCTGGAAATAACTTCAGCCTGGAATCAAACAACCATACGCGCTGATCGGGCTCAAACTGTTTATGGCTGATATGAGAATCGTGCCATGTCTTCACTTTTTCCTTATACGGTAGGCTGCTAGAAAAGGCTGTATCTCTCAACTCCTCCAGGGCTGCCAACTCTGCTTTCCTTTGTTCTCCTATACTCTCGGGATCCAATAATAACTCAGTAACTGCCCAAAGTGACTTGTGCTTGATCTCCGCAGGTAGATGGCACGGCTTGCCATAGACGAGACGAAAGGGAGATGTCCCTAATGGAGTCTTGAAGGAAGTCCGATAGGCCCACAAGACCGAGTCCAAAAGCTATGACCAATCCTTTCGGTCTGGGCGGACAACCTTCTGTAAGATAGTCTTGATCTCCCTATTCGATACTTCAGCAAGACCATTAGTCTGAGGGTGATACGGCGTAGCAACACGATGGTTAATGCCGAACTCGTCTGCAAGGGTCGTAACCATGTCATTGATAAAGTGAGACCCCCCGTCTGAAATCAGAACTCTAGGTACCCCGAACCGTGAAATGATATTTTTCCTCAAAAAGCGACACACGGTCTTAGCATCTGCAGCTCGGGCAGGCTCACATAATCCATAAAAAGCAAAATGTATGATCCCATGAAATCAATACCCCAGGCATCAAAAACATCACAAAAGTGAATGGGCTGCATGGGCATCATGTCTCTCTGTCCGCAGGTACCCATCTTCTGACAGTCAGTACATCTCTTCACGAACTCATCTGAATCCTTGAAGAGAGCATGCCACCAAAGGCTGGATTGGAGCACCTTCTGTGCTGTCCGTCTCCCATAATGATGTCCTCCTGCCTCAAGCTTGTGGCAGTAGGTGAGGACGCTATGCTGCTCTTCTAGAGGAATGCACCTCCTCCAGATACTATCCCCTCCTTCATGATAAAGGACGGGATCCTCCCAATGGTAAAACTTGGCCTTCGCTAGGAAGGTCTCAAGTTTTTGCCTGGGCCAACCCTATGGAACTGCCTTAGCAACAAGATAGTTCACAACGTCGGTGTATTATGGGAGCGAGGTGATAGCCAAGATCGCCTCATCTGTAAATGTCTCTGTAATAGGTGCGATGGGCTCAGATTCCTCAAGGTTCTCTAAGCGGAAGAGGTGATCCGCCACCACATTCTTAACTCCAGGCTTATCCTTAATCTCAATATCAAACTCCTGGAGAAGAAGGATCCATCTGGTAAGGCGAGCTTTGGCATCCTTCTTGGCCATGAGGTACCGGATGGCAGTGTGATATGTAAAGATAGTCACTCTAGATCCGAGAATATATGATCGATACTTATCCAAAGCAAAGACTGCGGCCAGCATCTCTTTCTCTGTCACAGTGTAATTCCGCTGAGCGGCATCCAAAGTCCAGCTGACGTAGTGAATGGCATACGGCAATCCATCCCTCCTCTGTCCAAGCACAACCCCTACGGCAAAATCAGAAGCGTCCGTCATGATCTCGAGTGGGAGAGACCAATCGGGTAGCTGAAGGACAGGAGCCGTAACAACCATATTCTTGAGAGTCTCAAAGGATGCAAGACACTTATCATCTACAATAAACTCGGTGTCTTTCGTCAGCAAATCAGTAAGCGGTCGGGCAATACGACTGAAGTCATGAATGAACCGTCGGTAGAAACCGACATGCCCCAGAAAAGATCGCAATTGACGCAAATTGGAAAGTGGATTGAGTTTTCTAATGATATCCACCTTGGCCGGATCGACCTCCATGCCCCTGTTGGAGATGATATGACCAAGGACCGTCCCTTGAGTTACCATGAAGTGACTCTTCTCCTAAGACAAGACAAGGTTGACCTCTATGCAGCGCTGAAGCACACAGTCTAGGCAGTCAAGACAAGCATCAAACCCATTGCCATAGACCGAGAAGTCATCCATGAAGACCTCTAAACAGTCACCCACCATGTCCGATAAAATGGACAACATGCACCTTTGAAATGTCGCCGGGGTGTTACACAATCCAAAGGGTATCCGTCTGAAAGCATAAGTCCCAAACGAACAGGTGAATGTTGTTTTCTCCTGGTCTTCGGGCGCAATGGCCACTTGATTGTAACCGGAGTACCTGTCAAGAAAACAGTAGTGACTTTTCCCAGCTAGCCTCTCGATAATCTGATCAATGAATGGTAGTGGGAAATGATCCTTCTTGGTGGCCTGATTCAATCGTCTGTAGTCCACACAAACCCTCCAAGAATTGGGTACCCGGGTAGCTATCTCTTCTCCAGACTCACTCACAGCTGTAGTGATACCCGTCTTCTAGGGTACCACATGTAATGGACTAACCCACTTGGAGTCGGAGATGGGGTAGATAAAATCGACGCTACACCACTTTGATATTTCCTTCATGACCACATCTCAAAGATTCGGGTTCAGCCGTTGCTAGAACTCACGCGAGGGCCTAGCGTCCTCCTCAAGATAGATGTGGTGGGAGCACAGAGCCAGACTAATCCCCCTGGAGATCAGCTATACTCCATCCTATCGCCTTGCGATTTCTTTCAAGAACCTCCATCAGACGAGATTCTTGCTCTCCAGTCAAACCTGCTGAGATAATGATTGGGTGCATATCTGGCTCACCCACAAGGAATCTATACTTTAGCGACTGCGGTAAGGGCTTCAATTCTGGACAACTGGGAGGTGGCAGATCTGGCTTCTGATATGTCTGTGTGAAGGCTACCAGGTCTGCATGTGAGAACTCTCGCTGTGCAGGAAAATCTGACGAAGGGAACCCTGCTGAATCATTTATGAATTGTACCAGCTCGCACCCCGTCTTAGCTGTCGGCTCAGAAGGAATCAGACATGGCAAATAGTCATCAAAATTATCCCAATCAATGTCTGAATCCGAGTGATCTAAACTAGAAGAACAAGACTGAAACTCTGCATTACCACTCGTCCCACAACTGTCAGCCTCAAAGGTATCCTCGTCCAGGGGTATGCTCTCCAGGCTCTCAACTGCCATAAGCTGTAAATAGAGTGAATCTGCAGGCAAGGCGAGGGTATGCGTTACTGGATATGTCCAAATGGATTCATCATCTGTCATCACAAAATCACACTCCTAGTGGACGTCTCGCTCATCCTCTATCATATGCTCAATGTCACTGGACTGCTCCGAGCATGCTGATTCTCTCGCTCTGGTCTCGTCGATCGTCTCTATTTGTATACTCTCGCCCTCTACGTGAAAGCACACTTTCCCACTATCATGGTCGGTCATCGCCTTGGCAGTAGCCAAGAATGGACGTCTGAGTATGATGGGGGTATCTATTACCTACTCAGGGATCTCCATGTCCAATACAACTAAGTCCATGGGGAATTTCAGGTCCTGAATGGTAACGACCACGTCTCTCAACAACCCCTTCGGCCTCTTAATCAACCTATCAGCAAACTGAAGGACTGTCCTGCTCCGAAAAAAAGGACGAAACCCGAATCGATTGAGTAAGGATGTCGGAAGAAGGTTGATAGAAGAGCCGCTGTCTAATAGAGTACGATCAAACCGCTGCTCCTGAATCTCGCATCTGACATAGGGAGCTCCTGCATCTGGTCTCTTGGCTGGCAATCACATCTGAATGGTGCAACAAGTAGAATGGGTGAGCACATGGATCTGATCTCTATGGTTCCTCCTCTTCCTGCAGACTGTAGCCTTCTCTCTCAAGCTCTTTTGAAAAAGGGGGATGTGCTCAAGTGCTTCCTGTAGAGTCAGCTGGATCTGGAATCTATCAATCATCTGGTTGCTGAACTCTACCTGTTGGGTCTTTTTTGGATTTTCTCTTTTATTCCCCTTCGCCAAGCGGAGTGCTTGAGGGAAGGGGATGGAAGGGGCCTCCTCAGATGGAGGAATAGGAAGAGGTTCCTGTGCCTGTGAAGGAATAGAATCCATACAATGATCATCATGCAACGCATATGGACCTGAAGTGTATAAAGAAACCTTTCC
Source organism: Ottelia alismoides (assembly GCA_037367405.1). Classification (NCBI taxonomy): domain Eukaryota; kingdom Viridiplantae; phylum Streptophyta; class Magnoliopsida; order Alismatales; family Hydrocharitaceae; genus Ottelia; species Ottelia alismoides. The sequence continues at coordinate 1,029,989 of JAZKJV010000139.1, forward strand.
TTTATTCATATTTTTATTCTTTTTCTTGTTACCATAGTCCTGATATACACAAGGTGGCAACACAACATGTGGGAGCTCAACAAAAGTAGAAGTGGTGGCCTCCGGACCACCGACGACATCTGACTTCGCGGCATCAACACCGTGCTCTGGCTCTGCATCAAGTAAAATGGTGGCCTCAATACCACCGTCTGCATCGGGTATCACAAAGGCCTCAACACCATCATCTGGATCTCCATCATTGGTGGCATCAGCACCACCGTCATCAATATCATCATCAGCGGCATCAACACCGCCACTCGTCTCATCTAGCGCTCGTGGTTCCTCATGCGGTTGTCGCTCAGATGAGGCGTCGCCGGCTGGCATCCTACCGCTCCTAGTAGTCATGGAATCAACATCATACAAAGAAGACATGCCACTCAAATAATCACTAGAAGAAGTATCCTATGTAAACTGTACCTGCTCAAACTTCCTCTTCAGATTGTTCGGGTTAGGCTCGATCTGTGCAGGTATGGCGGCCTTGCCCTTGATGATATCCCTCATCTCCTATCGGAACTCATCCATTTCCCGTCGGAAGGATGCCTGCCGGTCAGAAATCAAGCGGGCGAGGTCATCTAGAGCCGGTTCTCAAAGGCAGGTGCCTGAGAATCGGAAATGTTCCCCTGCTGGAAATGAGGCTACTGCTGGTAGTGGGGAGGCTGGGAGTATGTCTGGTGCGGCTGCTGATGCTGCCTCCACTGCTGTCCCAGATAGATGGGATGAGGACCTTGCTGGTACTGCTGGTGGGCATACTGGGGCTGCTGCTGCTGGCTGTTCTGATGGCCCTGAGTTGGAGAATGCTGCTGGGATGAGGTGCCACCAGTGGTCCAACGGAATCTGGGGTGATCGCGACGAATCCCGGGCTGCTGTGGGTACCGGTCGTACCATATCCCATTGACTTCCATCAATGGTTCCTGCTCAACAGGGGGTGGTGGAAGAACTGCCAGTGGTTGATCCGGCTGATAGACCACCATCTGAGTGTCTTGAGATGGTGGTGGCAATGAGTAGTACTATAGCTACTGGACCGACTCTGCCTGGATGTGATGAACCTGACGGTATGAGGCAGAGGGCTGGGTGGAGCTGCTACTGCTGGGATCGACTCGTGACCTGGGATGATGTTGAGTAGACGTCTGCGCCTCCTGGATGCAAAGAATCTGCGTCTTCAGGTCACTCATGGTCTTCGTGATAAGGTCCATCTGGGAAAGACCTTGACTCTGCTTCTTCTCAAGAATCTCGATGTGGTCCAGCTTCTCAGAAATGATCCCCATGTCAGCAGCGGTGGATTCAGCCTGAGCTGCGGCTGCTGACGGAGTGTGTGTACTGGCATCGATGCGTGTTATCCTATGATATCCAACTGCCTGTGGTGGAAGCTTCGGCTGTGTGTAGATGCGGGCTTGGGCCATGAATGTGGAGTTCTCTGCCATACCCTCATAGATCTCCCAAACTGCGTCTTTTCCCTTGGAGAAGTAAGACCCACCACAAGAGGCATTGACAAGCTCGTGCAGCTCCGGTGTCAGCACACAGAAGAAACTCTGAACCAGATTAGGCTTGGATATGTCATGATGTGGACACCAGTCAATGAGCTCTCTGAATTGGTCCCAAGCCTCATGGAACTGCTCATTCGGGACCATGGTGAAATTGCTGATCATAGCTCGTGCTGCGTTGGTCTGGCCGAGTGGATAGTACTTATTCAAGTACTCGCGCCGGAGCTGTGCCCATGATGTGACGTACCTCCCAAGATGCTTCAGCCAGTAGGCTGCTCTATCAGCTAATGAGAATGGGAAGGCTATCATCTTGATGGTGTCCTCGTCTACCAATCTGTCGTGGATAGTGTTGCAAATCATCTCAAACTCTTGCAGATGGAGATGAGGCTCCTCGGTGGCTAGCCCGTGAAACTTGGGCAATAACTGGATAGTTTGCGGGCGAAGCTCAAAGTTCCCAACAATGGGAGGAAGCTGAATCCATCGGTGAGTGAGGGTCGCAGCTGGGTTGTGCAACTGCCTCATGGTCATCGACGACGACCTCTCCTGGTTAGGTTCTCCTCCTTTATCTGTTGCGTCTGGTATGTCTCCTCCACCGCCCCCAGGTCTGTCGTCTCTTCCTTCTTGTGTCTGCGCTATCTCCCTCATGAGGTCACCCATGAATACTTCCTGGTCTCTGATCTGTCTCTGCATAGTCTCCAGGGATGCTAACAGTGAGTTGTTGATGGCAGCTTGATCATATAGGAATGGTGGTGGTCTCTGCTCATCTGGGTGTTCCTCTCTGCCGTCCATGTCTTGGGTCTCTGCAAAGGCAAAAGAACCCATCTTAGGTGCCGTCAAATGATCTGAGCTATGTGTTGCACTAAACTCTGACACTATTGGACTGATGGAGGAAGAAGGATGGTCGAGGGGGAATAGGGTGGACGTAAACTTAGGCTCGGAGAGTGGTCTAGACTCCCTGAAGCCGTCCTCGATGAATAGGAAGGAGTGCTGGATAGCGGTGCCGCCAGAGACGACCTAAGAGATCTACTTCCCATCATCATGATTATTGAGAAGAGTGAGGTTGAGAAATGAAGAAGGGGGGCAAAATTGCGCACAATTGTGCAGTGTTTTTGATCTTGACCTTAATTCAACTAGTCAATCAAATCCAATACAAGGGATTCACCAACTCAATGCGTGAAGCCGTGAAGGATCGTCTATTATCTTTGTAGTTTTTAGATCGAATTCAGGCAATTAATCTTTGAACGAGTCCTTAGAGTGCTACGCCTATAGGAGAGAGAGTACTGCCAGAAAAGAATCCTGTACTTGTCCTCCTCATGTGTAACCTGTAGTCTGTACTTTTTGAGGTCCTTGTAACCCTTCCTGGATCCCTACTCAGCCAAAGAAATAGAGGAAGGAAGCCGATAGGTGAAACAGATACTTCGGACCTCGCTCGCAACGGAATCAACCTTGAGCGTGCAAGATCCTACTCGGAATCAAGACGATGAGACAGACACCCCCACGAAGGCGTGGCCTATGCTCGATACTTCGGACAAGGTCAATGCTCTACACACTAGAGAGTCATCAATGTCGACCAAGCCCTACTCGTCTACGTACGATAGAAGCGCCAATACTTCAGAAATCCAAGCGATACACAAGGCAGCCACAGATTGGGTTTTGGGCTCTAATCCTTATGAAGCCGCTCTCTCACTTAGAAGGAGACCTTCCCATGCAACCTGAATACAATGGAGGGCTTTGCTCACCCCAAGCAATGTGTCCAATTAGTCGATTTTATTTAGGTCAAGTTTTCTTTAGCAGTCCCTTTTTTAATTTTTTTGATGTTATCACTTGCTTTGAGTCAATTCAATACAAGCGCCTATTGTTTTTGTATTTTTCCTTGTTTCCTATTTGATCCAAAAATAGAGGGAGAGAGTCGGAAAAGCAATGCGAGTTGGCACGAAGATGGAAATCTCACCTTCATGCCTAAATGATGAATGCTCAAGTAAGAAGACTTACAGTGCCTCCAGCTCTCTTCATGCAGAATGCAATGCATGAATTTATAAACCTTAATTATATGCGGTATGCAATCCGATGAAATCGCCCTAGGATGAGGATAGACTATTAGCATGAAGAACCATTTTCAAAATTTGACTAAGTCCAAAGAATCGAGACTATAGGTGCATGCAAGGTTAATTAAGGTGTTTGTACCTAATCTTACGCCAATCAATCCTAAAGCTAGGGCTCAATCACACAAAATAAGAAAACAAAATCGGAAAACAAAGGGAAAAAATGCGATGAAAATCCGATGAAAACGACGGTGAGCCCCCAAGTGTACAAACACTTGGAAATTAGGCTCGAGAGTCCAAGTCCGAATGTACTTGTATTATTACAAATAATAGTCGCTCTCTCACCAAAAATTACACAAAAATGATGAACTAAATCTAATCTACGTCAAAGTCTTCTTGGAGCTCAAGTAGCAGCGTGAAGCTGGCTTCACGTGGGTGCATCAGCTCCTAGAGAAAGGTGCCTCCCTCGATCCGCGGTACCTCGCACGAAGTCAACAAAGAATAGATTAGATAGCTCACTAAAAATGTCTAATAAAATGTGGGAGAGAAGTGGAGCAATAATGATAAACTCACAATCACAATCAATCACAAAATATGATCTATACGCTGTTGCTCACCGGCAACGACGCCATTTGATGAAGACCAAAAATCGGTGGTCTTAAGTTCCACATAAGGCGGGAACTCAGTCGCTGAACCGACCACTCAGAAATCCGGACTACAATCAACAATCAACCCACAATGTGTATCAAGCAATAAGAAGCAATTGTGGAGTCAAAATTTATCATAACTCTACAAAAATGTGTATAGTGTGCAAGTGTGTAGAGGTCGAACACAGGGAGTAAGCAAGATAGATCGAGCAAAAATGCACAAAATGTGATATGTGATCAAGTGCCTACAAACAAGCAAAATTTTGTGGGTTTTTAATTTTATATTATAATTTTTTTTAATTTTATATTTTGATATTTAATTTACTGATTTTGTATTTTCTTTTTATATTTTATATTTTTTTATGTTTTTATAAATAGAATATATACACAATATAAGAAAAGAGGAGAATAAGGATTTATAAAAATAAGGAAAAATACTCAAAAATCAGGAAATAAAATGTTTTTGGACCTTTTGTAATTTTATGATGTTTTTGTAATTTTTATAGATTTTTTTGATTTTTTTGTTATTTTTAAAATAAAAAATACTAGAGAACAATGAACTAAGCTACTGGACGAAATTAAAATGAGGATGAAAAAATATCAAACAATGTCCAAAATTCTTCAAATTAATTTTAGACTAAAGACAATAAAATAGGGAAAATACAGAAACTGAAATTGTATTTTTAGGATTTCTGTAGAATTTTTAAGATTTTTAGGAAGATTTTTGGGGTTTTCTAATTTTTAGGGTTTTTGTTTTGAAATTTTTAATGATTTTTGGACAGAAGTTAAAGCACACAAAAATACACAGAAGATAATTTTTTTGGAATTTTTAAAGAAAGTTTTATTATTTTTAGGTATTTTCTAATGCAAACAGTGCTGAAAATGCATATTTTTGAATTTTTATAAATAAGAAAATGCAAGAAAAATGCAAAAAAATATAGAGAGAAAGATAAAGCAAACGGGAGCCTATGGTAATTTTTTGGTGATTTTTGGAGTTTTATAGATGCATGAAATAAATTGAAACCACACAAAGAAAATACACTGCTAGCAGGGGTATATATGCAAATAAGCGAACATTCAAGGGCCACAGTGTAATTTTCCACAAAATTTTATAATTAATAAATCAATTTCTAGGTCCAGATACAAATATCAAAACCCGTTAGGGCACGCCTGCAATTTTCCCGACCCCACACGTGACTGGCACGCGCCTAGCAAGGACCTAAAAGCAATATTCATACTCCCAGGGGCTGACATGAAAACTACCCAAAAATATTACACGTTACAGAATAATTCCTGGACTAAATCAAAATAGATAAACCAGCAGGGGGTCAAGTGCAAAAACACCACCACCCCACGTGCACAGATCACGTGAGATGACGTGGACTGAACCTAGATGCAAATAATTAAAGTTCGGGGGCCTAGAAGCAAATGTTACAAAAATATTTAAACTACAGATGAAAGTTTATGGACTAAAAATAAATACAAAAACTCTCAGGGCAAAAGATGCAAAATATCCAAAGAGTCGCGATCCAATGGTGGTGAAGAAGCCACTTGACACGTGGCGCGTGAAGGACGACCGATGACGCTTCGGCGATGGATAGCTGCGATTAGATCTCCTTGGCTTGATCTGACAGTTGAGGCGCGGGAGGATCCAACGACTGCTATGCACCTGGAGCTCGAGCCTCGATCCGACGGTGCAGAGGGGAGGAGCAAGAACAGGGGAGGAGAGCCGGCGAGGCGAACTTCCCCGAGCTCTAGCTCCGTCCTCCGGCGTTCCTTGGGCTTCAAAAATGGCCTGGAGACTCCTGGCGGTCTGCTCTCTCTCCTGGAGACTCCAAAATGCTCCGGGGATGGCCGGAGGTCGCTGGAGAAGACGACGGAGCTGGAGGGCTTCGCGGGTCTCCGGCGAACTTCAAAACGAGCCCCAGGCTCGATTCAACGTTCTTTGACCTGCAAAACGGGGTGAGAGGGTCTAGGGAAAAATTCCTGAATTCCGTGGAGGTGGAAACGAAGTGAGAGGTGGTGGTGCACGGTGGTGGCCAGAGGAGCACTCCGGCGAGGGGTACGTGTGGGCGATTCTATGGACGACACTCAAAGATTTTGGGGGGTTTTGATCCTTTGACTACGGCGAATAAAATGCGAAGAAAATAAAGGAAAGAAAGTGGATGCCTCAATGGTCAGAACCAGAGGGAGGTACCTCTACGCCGGCGAAAGGCGGAGGTGATTGGAGCCGCCTCGGAGCTCGCTCGACCCGCCCGAAGCTCGGCAAAGGAAGCTGTCACCTTCCTCTGTCGATTGGGCACGAAAAGGGGAGCAGAGCTTGTGGAAGAGGGGTTCAAAGGAGGCTCGAAAGTCAGAGGGTCGAATATGAAGGGTTGACGCTATGGCTCTGATGCTCCAAAGGTCGAGGAAGATGGCTCGAATTGCCGCTCTTCGGCCCTGGGAAAGCCTAGGGCGTGAAAGAGGGGAGACCGAGGAGCAAAAATGCTGAAGGGATCGACATGGAAGGATGCAAGGTTTGACCTCGAAAAATCCACGAAATAGGACAAAAACTGAGGCCTGACAAGGGGCAGAGGAGAGGGACAGCTAGTTGACCCGCCGGTCAACGTGGACTGGCACCTGGTTGGTCCACGTGGACCAACCAGGAAAAATCCCTGGAAAATAATTTGTAAATTCAATTAAAAATAGAAAATGAATTAATTAATGTTTGATTATTAAATAAAAAATGTTTATTATTTTATGAAGTATTTTATTATGATTTTTAATTATTTTTATGAGGTATAAATTTACAAGTTTCCTTTTATAGCCTTTATAGGTACATATATCTATATATTTTAATAATTTATTTTTATTTTGTATATTTAATTTATTTATTTTTGTTTATTATTTTATAAATTTATAAAATATTTTTATACACATAAATATATTTTTATTTTATTTTTCTGAAGTTTTTTGTATGCTTAATAAAATATAAGTATTAATTATATAGGTTTGTATACAGGTATTATACCTATGTATATTATATACAAGTATTTTATTTTGTGTTTATTTTGTATTTTTATTATGATTTTAATATACACGTTTACTATAAATAATATTTACAAAATTATAAAAATAGAAATTATAAAAATAAAGAATAATAAATAAATTGAATATTTTAATCTGTACAAGTATACAATAGGGGACCAAATCTCAACTGTCAAACCGTAGCTCCGTCAAATGCAAAACTACCACCATTAAATAGCTTATTTAAAATTATATACAATTAAAGGTGAGTTTGACGCATTTCGAGTTTTTATTTGCGAGATACAGGTCTGGGAAGTTGGGATTCTAGATTTTTATTCAGGCCACAACTTTTTATCTGTGTATTATTTTTGAGTGAAATCAATTTTGTATTTTTATTTATTTAGTTATCTACATCTTTCATGTACAAAGTTTCTTTATTTGAATTATAAAAAGTGGAACCAAAAATAGGTCCCAAAATGAATAAAGAATGAAAGAAATCTTTATTGTATTCTGGCCCTTATCTCCCCCTACTTTATTCCTTGTCGATCTAATCATCGCGATGCCTAGGTCTCGGGGTTTCGAGTCATAAAATATTTACAATATTTTATTCTTTTTCTTTTCTTTTATTTATTATATAGTTTTGGCTTTAAAAACTGTATTTTATACACTATTTACATGCACATGCATAGATGCTAAGATGCGGAAATTAAAGGTATTTATACGCATTTGCCAGGGTTTTTGAGGCCAAAATGATAGAATAAAGATGATGAAATGTGGATTCATCAAGAACCCATGAGGATCTCACCTTCTTCGTTCGATTGACCCCTATTTCATTCTCACACACACACACGTGATATGCTTCGACCATTTTCTTTCCTAACTCAGCATGGTCAAAGGTCTTCAATGGCGTGAAATTAAAGAATCTCTCCGATCTGCAACTCTGCTTCTGTTGAGTTGAGTTTTCACGTTCACCAACCTCCAAGTGCTCGTAGTCATTCACCGACCGTTCTTCATCTTCGCTGACCTGCTGCAGCTCATCGACCGGCAAAGCACCTTTAGGACGATGTCAGAGCTTTCGGACCCTCATCAGATTCCCTTCTCTTATCTGCCACTCAAGGCGGAGCAGATTAATTACAATGCACAGTTGTCATTAGATCATGCCAATTTGGGTGTGATCTAACGACTGAATAGAGGCCACGCCATCAACTCCAAACCTCAGCCTTAGAGAGAGAGAGAGAGCCTGCAGCCTCGTATGCGTCCGAGCCATGTCGAAGCATAGCGGGCTGCCACGTGGCCTGAGACACACCTTCTATCCGAACCTGGAGTCATGTGCTTCCTTGCACTTGATCTTGGGAAATTTGCAGTCGTATCCCTGCCAAACTCCTTATTTGCAAAAATACCCCCATAGGGGGGTATCTAATAAAATTCAAGGTCCATTTTTATTCATTTCCTTTAAGTCCTTCTAGAGACCTGTTTGTAAAACTTGTGCTTTGTTTTCTTAAGTTTTTATTACAGTTATGCCCCTGGATTTAATTGCTAATACTTGAACATCTCTTATACAAATGAAGTGATTTTGGTCTCGTTTGAATGCTAATTGATTGATCTATCTATTGGCGTGCTTGTTAGTTTTTATCCGAAAATCTCGCATAATTATTTCAACTTCTAAGTGCTTAATTAGACCTTAAATGAAGTAGAAAATGGCATCTTTGTGAGCAATTCCGTCTAATAAATGCCTTGATTCTTAATGGCTATTTATTAAGTGATTTTGATAATTAACATTGAGTAACTAAATTGTTTAATTGCATGCTAAGAATATTGATCATCAAAGATAAACTATTTTTGGCAATGATTAATACTTAAAGTCTTCATTAGATCTGTTATCATGCCTTAATTAATATCGAATGAATACAGGGAATTATTGTGATTTTTTTGAGTTTCCTATTTAATGTCTTATTTTATTGTGTTAAACTTAGTTGTGTTTTGAAAGATTGTCTTCATATAATTTAAGTTGATTAAAAAATGTGTTAAAAATCCGTCTTATTTTGATATGTGTATCTGCTTAAAATAATCAACCTAGAAATTGCTACATTAAGTATTTGACATTTAAACTGTAATCACTTAATTGCTCTCATCCTTGTGTTCGACCATGAACTTCTCAGGTTACAAATTCAAGCCAAATCCTCCTTGCGGAGATCATTAATTTGGTTCTGTATGATACACTAAGTGCTTGTGCTACAACGGAACCGGAACCAAATTAACTTATGTACTTTGTGATTCATCTGATGACGCCATTGTCAGGGATGCAACACATTTTGTGATCATTTTTAGGATTAAATATTTATTTAGTGATTTGTATGTTTATTATTTTTGAGCTTGTTTTAATTGATTGTGTGTGTTGATTTGTGATTTCTCCTTAATTAATTATTTTAATCTCTCTAGGATTTTTCTAATAAATTTCTTATTTTGCGGAAGGCCCATGCAGTCATCGACTCTCGAAGGACCACAGAGGCGAGGAGCTTGGAGTTGCTTGCTGGAGAGCCCATGAAATAATTAATTTAGTAGAGAGATTATTTAGATTAATTGAGTCTATTTTGTCGTGTTATAATTATTTGTAACCTAATCACCTATTTACAATGGTTCTCGATTGATATCTCGTATGTGTAACGAAACGAAGGCTTGTGGACTTTATTTTTTATATGGTGGTTGTATTGAGAGTGGTTCTCGACTTAAGTGACATTTTAAATTCAAGCATTATGCCAGCTTAGACATAAAGTAGGTCCTTTTTGCTTGATCTATTTCGTAAAATTAGGACACACCCACAATCTCATAAGATTCACAATTGCAAAAATCTTAAGAGATTCATAGACGCAAGTACCATACATTCTATTTAGTCAAATAAGTTGATTTCTTCATTGTTAATAGAACTACTGCTTAGGTGCAGCTTTTTGACTTGCATCATATAGGTAGATTTATAAATTCAGTTATGCATCCACATGGAGAGTATTGGAAAGCGCTGTAAGTATCTCTAACAACTACATGCATCATTGGTTTCCGTTTGCATTTCGTTTTTTGCTTTCTCCCTCAGTTTTACCAACTTAAGGAAAAAGGAAAAGGAATTTTACGTTAGGCGATGTTTGTGGTCACTTAATTTCAAGCGATAACCAAAACTATTAAAACTAGGACTGAATTAATGCAAGTTGACCAAAGTAAATTGGAATAAAAGAAATCTTGTTTTATGGATGCAAAAAGTCCTTATTGTTTGAATTTGTTTGTAAGTGAGAGAGAGAGAGAGACGAACATTAGGATAGATCCTTGCCAGGATTTTCATATAGACTACTGGTTCTACAAAAATGATTAGCTACTTCTCAGTGAGGAAATGCGGGTTGCCGGTAAACGGTCTGGATTTCCTTATCAGAGTGGGTGGTTTAGAGGACACTGTGTAAGGCTCCGTCATCAAGTAACGGGTAACATTATTTTTATAGTCTGTACTTACTCTCATACTGGCTGAAAGTAGGTGCAATTAGTCATAAGAATCAGGCTAGTCTGTAGGTTAATACATGCACCTAATAACTTGTTAAACTCTTTCAAGACTTGCATTTATCACTAATTAAAATTGACAAGATAATAAGGCCGTCATCTCCGGCCTTTAGTGTTGAGTTGGTGAATTAATTCAAAGGGTTTGTATTGATTGTTTTCTGTGAGTAATTTCGCACATTCACGTGCCCAGTAGAACTAGATCTTTTTGTATCGAGCTTGCTCCAATTCCCTATCTCTTGAATTCGAAGATCGAGAATTGGTCGGATATTTGCTCAGATTTTGCGAGCTAATCATTGAACCACCCAAATATCATTTCTTCACCTGTCCATTCCACTTCTTCTTCCTTAACTGGACCATCTCAGTTTGGAAACAATCCTTTTTCCGAACTGATGTATCATGATTCCCTCCTTGGGTGTAGTTACATCTCAACCAACCCATTTCTTATATACTCATCGAGGAAGATAATTGCCTTGGTGAGATCAATTCGATTTTGTTATTTTCATCTAGATCTCACTCCAATCCTTTCTTTGATGAAGGCGACAAAGATTCATTAGAGATGCATCCTAAGAAACATATTGGAGAGGACCCAATCATGCACTGTTGGCTAGGTTGGCAGAATCCAAGAAAAATCAAGTATTATGTGAGCGCAACTTAGTCAATTATAGTTGGGTAGAGATGCACCAATGGATGCGGCATATAATCTTGGGCAATATCAGATGGCTAATTGGTTGAGCCCAGTTGAACCTGAAGTTAAATATGAATTGAAGCCACAATTTCTTAGTCTGCTGCCACATTTCCATGGGAATGCACATGAGGAACCTTACACATTCCTTAGGGATTTTGAGTTGGTCTGCACTAAACTTAGGCCTCCTAGGGTTAGCCAATATTACATTAGGCTCAAAGCCCTTCCTATTGCCTTAAAGGATAAGGCGGATTCCTGGATGAAGAACTTGGGGTAGTTGTAACTACCTTTGTGCAGTTCAAGGACCTCTTCCTAAATAAGTCCTACCCTTTGAGTAGAACCAACTTGATGTGTTCACACATCACGGAGTTTCTCCCAACTTCCCAACGAAGCCTTCTGTGATACATGGGAGAGATTCAAGGATCTCTTACAGAAGTGTCCTTGTCACGACCTAGAGCCTACCATCCTGGTTCAGTCTGTATATTGCGGTTTACACCCTGAGGTGCAGGGTTTGGTTAGTGCTGCTTGTGGAGGCAACTATACTTCACGAGGAGCAGACACCGTCTGGAAGGTGTTCGAATGGATGGCCGAGACGAGTAGAGCTCAGCTAGAGACCCCCATTCCATTCTTATCCAACGGGGGAGTGAAGGCTACAGTAGATCCTTTTGACCTGGGCCTTATAGCAGATAAACTCATAGTAGTTGAGAGGATTGATAGGCGGATGTATGAGTTGGACAACAACTTATCCAAACTACCTAAATAGTTGGCAAAACTTTCTGAGAAGGTATCCAAGATGAGGGTACCTGCCATGATTGCACCTGCTGCTCCTGTTTACCTTGTTCATCATATTCACGAACAACATATGTCAGGTCCACCCTAGCCATGGGTAGAGGACCAGCCTCTAGCCCATTCTTTCCAACATCAGCCATCGTCTGTGGAGACATTCATTAAGAAGCCTTCTCAGGTTTGGGAGGTAAATGGTGTGTGGTACACACATGACCCTGCCAAGCAGGAGAGTTCTAGGGACCGTTTCTTATACCAACGTCCCCATACCTTCTACAACACATCATTTACTCTTACACCTCTTCTAGCACCACAGAGCTCTAGAGTCGTTCCTTACCAGACACCAGACAATAGCAACGTTAGTACGGGCATTAGCAGACGTACTAGTCAGGCCAGCAGGGCCTGCAAGTTCAGCAACATACCCAACAACAACAACATTCTTATGGCCATCAAGGTCATTCTTCGCATTCGTCTTTTCCATCTTCTTCTTCTTCTTCACAGCCACATCATTCATCTTCAGGTACCACAGATTTTCAACGACATATTTTATAGGAGTTGCGTTCCTATAGGACAAAGTACAGGATTTGAGGATTGACCCTAAACCGTCTATCCCGTTTACATGATGAGCACACTACCCCTACTACGTCCATTCCCACCCAGGTTTAGGCTAATCCCAATAGCATGAATATATCTCAATAACAACAATAGTTAGATCATCTATACCACTCAGGTACTCATCAATCTGGTCACGAGATCTTTCCGTTTGATTGTGTTAATCATATGTCTCTCAGGAGTGGACGACCGTGGTCGTACCTTATCGAGCTAGGGACATGGAGAGGATCGACTCTGAGGCTCATCCTGAAGAGACTTTAGAGGATGGGTGAGGCCATGCATCTTCATAGAGATCACCAAAGAGCGGAGACTTCTAGGAGGAAATCAAGGCGGAGTACGAGAGCGAAGCAGCACACGTCAGATTCGAAGTCTACAGAGGACTTCGTACCTTCAGATGAGGAGAATGCACATTAAACATGCATTCACCATCCTATAGTAGATGATTCAGTTGCTATTCTAGTTTTAAAAGATTCATGTATGAAAAACATCAGCTTCTATGCACAATAAAGTGCATGTTTCTATTTATGATTCTGAGTCTTCACATCATTCTTTGCCTATCCCTTTCCCCCGTGCCCTTACGGTAGGAAAGCACATCATAAATAAGATTCAAAAGATGATCATGACATGACATGATTTTGTAGAGATAACATCATGGTTAAGGTGCCATTTGATGAGTACGTGTCCAGTCATCTTGCATTCTAGAAGTATTTGAAGGTGAAATGTACAGCTAGCAGAGTTAGCATGAAGAAACCGAACAACTACATCAAGACCCACGTTCTCTCGGTTGCCGCTACATTTTGTCTCATGAACAAGAAATTGCCACAACGAAGAGAGATTTAGAATGCATACTATGTGGTGAGTATTATCGATGACAAAGAGTTTGCACACACTCTTCTAGATAACGGTTCTTCAATGAATTTACTACCCTTTGTCTTATATGAGAAACTGAAGTTGGGACATTTACGTTGTTCTAGAGCATTACTTCTGTTTGCTGACAAATCAATGAAAAAGGCTAAGGTTGAGGTCAATAAAATAATTATCTCAATTAAGGGACAAAACTACAGGGTGGACTTTACTGTCCTTGACATGGATATCCCAATCATTGGAGAGATTCACATTATTAACCTTGGACGACCCTTCCTTAGGACTGCTGGAGCTTCCTTCGATTATCAGATAGGGATGATGATGTTCCATTCTCCAGGCAAAGAAGTGGAACTGCAGATGAAGCAAACGAAATGGCAACGACCTGATTCAGAGTCTAGCATAGATTTCTCTTCCTTTTCAGAGGCAGACTGCGATGTAGTTAGCACAGTTGAGATTTGGGCACAGAACCTGATAGTACAAAGCAAGACTCTCTCGTTTGGAGAGGACAGTGTACACAGAATAATTGATGACTTAGAGGATCCTTTGGACCTGTCAGCTCCTTCCCCTTTGGAACAATCAAGGGAATTAGACGACGAGTTAGATGTGGATTTGGCTGAATTATCATGTTTCTTTGGTGATCCGACTCCCTATCCTTCAGTTCAGTTGGTGGACAACATTTCAGATAATTCATCACCCTATGCAGCACAGCTTCAGATTCAGTGGTAGTTCAGCCTGATGTATCTTATGATTCATCCTTGCCAGAGTTGAAGCCACTACCACCTACACTTAAGTATTCCTTCCTTATGAGACCCAAGGATAAGTTTCCTGTCATCATTAGTTCTAGGTTGATTGCAGACTAGGAGGCTAGGTTGTTGGAAGTATTAGAGAAGAACCGTAAGGCCATAGGATGGACGGTGTCAGATCTCGTGTGTATAAACTCAGCACTCTGTTCACACCATATTTTTGTTGAGGATGATGCTAGACTTTCCCGTGAGTTCTAGAGGAGACTTAATCCAAATCTACGGGAAGTAGTTAAGAAATGGTTACCCAAATCTCTTACTCCAAATAGGTGGTACCTTTACATGCTGTCCCAAAGAAATCAGAAATTCAGGGACACCGATGAATCCACATTTCATCATCTTTATTCTATCATTTTGGCCTCAAAAACCCTGGCAAATGCTTATAAATACCCTTAATTCTCGCATTTTAGCATTCATGCATGTGTGTGTAAATAGTGTGTATAATACAGTTTTTATAGCCAAAATAATAGAATAAATAAAAGAAAAGAAAAAGAATAAAATATTGTAAATATTTTATGACCCGAAATCCCGAGACCTGGGCATCTTGATGACTAGGTTGACAAGGAATAAAGTAGGGAGAGATAAGGGCCAAAATACAATAAAATTCCTTTTATTTTAATTCATTCTTTATTCATTTTGGGACCTATTTTTTGTTTCACCTTTCATACCTCAAATAAAGAAACTTTGTACATGAAAGTTGTAGATAATTAAATCAAGAAAAATATAAAATTTATTTCACTCAAAAATAAGATACAGATAAAAAGTTATGATCTGAATAAGATTCCAGAATCCAACTTCCCAGATCTTTATCTCTCAAATAAAAACTCGAAATGTATAACAATCACCTTTAGTTGTATATAATTTTAATAAGCTATTTAATGAAGGTGTTTCGTATTTTGCGGAGCTACAATTTGAAAGTTAGGTTTTGGACCCCTATTGTATACTTGTACAGATTAAAATATTCATTTTATTTAATACTCATTATTTTTACAATTTTATATTTTTATAATATTTTAAATATTATTTATAATATATGTATACACTAAAATTAGAATAAAACACTAAAAGAAACACAAAAATTAAATACATGCATGTAATACATAGGTATAATACATGTAAAGATACCTATGTAATTATTATTTCTATTTTATTAAGTATACAAAACACATCAGAAAAATAAAATAAAAATATATTTGAGTGTATAAAAATATTTTATAAATCTATAAAATAATAAACAAAATTAATAAATTTAAATGCACAAAATAAAAATAAAATTATAAAATATATAGATATGTATACCTATACAAGCCATAAAAGGCAACTTGTATTTTTATACTTTAGAAAAATAAATAAAAATCATCATAAAATAGTTCATAAAATAAAATATTTTCATTTTATAATCCAAAAATAATAAATTCATTTACTATTTTTAAATGAATTTTTAAATAATTTCTGTAGGGTTTTTCCTGGTTGGTCCACGTGGACCAACCAGGAGGGTCCGAGAGTTGACCTCGGTCAACTCTCTGACCCGCCCCCTGTAGCTTTGTCAGAACCTCGTTTTGACTCTATTTCTCAATTTCTTCGAGGACGAATCTTGCACTATCTCATGATACAACCTTCTTGACTTTTGATCCTCGTTCAATGGGCATGCACGCCCATATGAAACATCGATCTTAGGATCGATAGCGAACCCGCTACACCTCGATCTTCCCATCAGTTCGTCAACCCTTCAAAAACAACCCCGACCTTCATCCTCGAATTTGAACCCCTTTTGGACCAGATCTTCTCCACTTTTCGTCCCCTTTCGCGAGAGGGATGTGACAGCTCCATCTTCAGGGCGTTAGGTGGATCGAAGGAAGGTCGAGGCGGCTCCACCACCTCCGGCGAAGTTCCACCGTCGAGGTCTTCTTCCTCAGGTGACCCCACCTTTGAGGACTTGTTTTATCTTCTTTTTCTTGCATTTTCACATTCGTTGTAGTCTTAGGATCAAGATCCCATTCCCCGTTCTGCGTTTCACCCATCGATTCGTCCAGTCGAACCCCTCGCCGGAGCGAGCTCCGACGAGTTCCCTTGTCGCCATTCCATGCTTCCATTCCGCCACCATGGGCTCGAGGCATTTTTCCCTTGACCCTCTCACCATTTTTTGTAGGTCCTGAAGCAAAGAGAGAGCTTGGGGGCTCGTTTTGCTCTCTCGCTGGAATACCTGGAGCTGCCAAGCTCCGCTGCTCCCGCGCGAGAACTCCGGCCGTCGTCGGAGTGTTTTGGAGCTCCCAATCGATAGAGGATCACCACAGGAGATCGCCGGCCATTTTTGAGCCCCAAAGATCGCCGGAGGACGGAGATCGAGCTCAAGGAACTCGCCTCGCCGGCATTGCTTCCCAGTTTGTCCTTCGCCCTCCAGCACCGTCGGATCGGGGCCGGCACTCCAGATCATTCAACCGCCATCACGCGTCCCAACCATTCGATCCATCATTGGAGATCTAATCACCGCCGTCGAAGCCGAAGCATCATCGGTCGTCTGTTGCTCGCCACATGTCAAGTGAGAAGACCTCAACTGTTGGATGCACCAATGCATGGGTAATTTTTCCTAGTACCCTCGCGATTTTCGTATTTACTAATTAGCCCTAAAACTTTCATTTGCAGTTTTAAAAGTTTTGTAATAATTGCACTTAGACCCCCGAACTTTTCATATTTGCAAACAGGTCCCTATCCACGTCACATCACGTGACTCGTGCACATGGGGTGGTGGACATTTTGCAGGGACCCCCCTGCGGATTTTGTTATTTCTTTCAAGTCTAGGAAATATTTTATTTAGTGTAATATTTTTAGTGAAATTGCAAAGCAACCCCTCAGGTTTTTGATATTTGTGTTTAAGTCCCCGCCATGCACATGCTAGTCACGTGCGAGCCAAGAAATTTTGCATTATATCCCCTTGGTTTTTGGCTACTGGTGATTGATCCTAGAACTTTGTTAATTAGTTATAAATTTTTGGAAAAAATTGCACTTGGACCCCTGGACTTTTAAATATTTACAAAAATACCCCTGCAAGCAAAGTATTTTCTTTTTATTTCCTCTATTTATTTCTTGCATCTATAAATTCATAAAAATTCCCATAAAAAATTAGCATAAGCTCCTGTTTTGTTGCTCTTTCATGCCATATTTTTATTTTACATTTTTATTGCATTTTCATATTTATAAAAAATCAAAATATGCATTTTCAGCTCTGTTTACATTGGAAATTCATAAAAATTATAAAAACTCTTCGAAAAATTCCACAAAAGTTACATTTTGTTTGTTTTTGTGTGCTTTAACTTCAATCCAAAAATCACTAAAAAAATTAATAGGAAAACCTCTAAAAATAGCAAAATCCCTTAAAACTTCATAAAAATCTTAAAAATTCCAGAAAATTCCTAAAAATATAATTTTGTCTCTGAATTTTCTCTGTTTCATTATCTGTATTTTAAAATTAATTTATGGAATTTTGGATTCTGTTTGATATTTTTCATCCTCATTTTCATTTCGGCCAGCAACTTTGTTCACTGTTTTCAGTATTTTTGCCTTTAGAAATACCAAAAGAATTAGGAAAAATATAGAAAAATCACATAAACATTAGAAAAAATATAAAAGTCCAAAAATATCTTATTTCCTGATTTTTTACTATATTTACCTCTTTTTATAAATACCTTATCTCCTTTTTCTTATATTGTATAATTGTTTTATTAAAAGAAAAGAAAATATAAAAAATATATAATACAAAAAGAAAATACAAAATCAGAAAATTAAAAATCAAAATATTAAATTATAAAATCAAAAATTAAATAAAAAATAAAAATTAAAAACCCACAAAAATAGCACATTTGTAGGCATTTGATCACTTTCACTCTTGAGCTTGATTGCCCGATCTATCCTGCTTGTTCCCTGTGTTCGAAACTCTACTTTCTTGCACACTATACATATTCATTGTAGAGTTATAATAAATTTTAACTCCGCACCGCTTTTCATTGTTTGATTTCTGTTGTGGGTTGATTTTTGATTTAATCTGAATCTCGTGTGGCCGACTCAACGACTGAGTTCCCGCCTTGTGTAGAACTTAAGACCTTCGATTTTTGGGTTAATCAAACACCAATGAGGAGGGAGTTAAGATTGCGACACGATTACCCACGTTGTGGCAAGTCTGTGTTGATAACAAGCTCCTGAATGCTGCAACCAAGAAAGATCACTTTCCCTTACCTTTAAATGATTAGATTTTAGAGAGATTAGTGGGGAAGGAGTTCTTTTGTTTTCTTGATGGGTACTCCAGCTGCAATCAAGTAGCCATCACCCTTAAGGACAAGGAAAAGACCACTTTTACATGTCCTTTCTGCACGTATACATTCAGACACATGCCTTTTGGGCTATGTAACGCCCCGAGTATGTTTCGGAGGTGCATGATTGTCGTGTTGCTGAAATGGTTGGGGATTTCCTAGTGGATAATTTCTCGATCCATAGTGATTCATTTGACTCTTCTTTGGTGCATTTGGTCTGAGTTCTTCAGAGGTGTAGAGAGGTGAATCTGGTACTCTCCTAGGAAAAAATAATTTCATGGTTAAGGAGGGTATTGTGCTAGGACACGTCATCTCCAAGAAGGGAATGGAGGTTTATCCTGCTAAGGTGGACATGATCAAGAAACTTGATCCACCAACCAACATCAAGTCAGTGAGGTCATTTCTAAGACAGGTTGGATTTTATACATGATTTATTCAGGATTTCTCTAACATTGACTGACCTCTGACTGAGCTCTTAGGAAAGGATGTCGAGTTCTTTGTAGATCACAAGTGTTTTGAGGCCTTTGATCTCCTTAAGAAGAAAATTTGTGACTTGCCTATTTTGCATGCAACTGATTGGTCTCTTCCCTTCAAGATCATGACCGATGCATCAGATTTTACTTTAGGAGTCGTATTGGGGCAAAGGTGAGATCGAATTCCGTTTGCTAACCACTAAGCAAGCAAAGTTTTGGATCCAACACAGAGGAATTATTATAAAGACCGAGAAAGAAATGCTTGCCGTAGTTTGGGCTTTAAAAAGTTTAGGTATGTGATTCTTGTATAAAAAGTGACAGTTTATACTGATCATTCAGCCATTAGGTATCTCATGGAAAAGAAGGACGCAAAGGCGCGTCTTCTTAGTTGGATATTATTACTCCATGAGTTTGATTTGGATATTAAGGATAAACTTGGAGTCAAAAACGTAGTAGCTGATCATCTTTCGAGGATTGAATTAAAGGATTTCCCTGATACTGAGCCTATTAGAGAGACATTTTCAAATGAGTCTATTTGTGTGGTAGATTCACTTCCATGGCATGGCAACATGGTGAACTTTCTTTTCTCCAAGAAGTTCCTCGTGGTTGGACTAGGAGCAGTATAGACCCAGTCAAGTCGGATTCAAGGAAATACCATTGGGAGGATCCATTCCTTTTCTTTGAAGTATAGGATCGGAAGGTGTATTTCTCAGGAGGAATACCAGAGTGTCCTCACATATTGTCATTCACTTGAGGCTGGAGGATACCATTCAGGAAAAAGAATCGTTCACAAGTTGTTACAGTGTGGTTTCTTTTGGTTGACATTGTTTAGAGCCACTACTGATTTTGTACGGTCGTGCTCTGTTTGCCAAAGGATGGGAGGGATTGTTGGTTCTAGAGATGAGATGCCCTGCAACTTGTAATTTTTTTGATGTTTTTGATGCTTGGGGCATAGATTTCATGGGTCCTTTCCCTAATCGCCAAGGTTTTGAGTACATCTTATTAGCGGCATATTACTTGTCAAGATGGATGGAGGCATTCCAACCCGAGCTGCAGACAGTAGGACTGTTAGCAAGTTTATAAAGAAACATATCATTTCACTGTTCGGGATACCAAAAGTGTTGATATCTTATGGGGGTATCCATTTTGTGAATAGAATGATGAGATCTTTATCAAAGGACTATGGATTTGATCATAGAATAACTAGTCCTTACCACCCACAGTCAAATGGCATGGTGGAGGTTTCAAATAGATAGGTGAAGAGACTTCTTCAAAAGTTAGTCCGTCCAGATAGGAAGAACTGGTCACAATTGTTGGACCAAGTTCTGTGGGCTTACAGAATGGCCTACAATGACACCTCTTGGAACTTCACCCTTCAGAATGATTTATGGCAAGCCATGTCATTTTCCCACTGAGTTAGTGCACAAATCTCAATGGGCAATAAAGAAGATAAACAGGAGTTGTCACTTAGGGAAATTATGTAGAGACCTTATCCTAAATGAATTAGTGCAATCCGCAACCGAGCATATGACAACAACATGATCTATAAGAACAAAGTTAAGAAGTGTCATCATGCACATATTAGATGCAAGAACTTTGTCCCAAGACAGAAGGTATGGTTGTTTGATGTGAAGTTAAAGATTTTCCATGAGAAACTCAAGTCAAAGTGGATGGGTCCTTTCATCATTAAAGAAGTGAATGAGAATGAGTGTAGAGAGCTTTCAAAAAACGCACCTTCCTTTCTGGTTAACTGGCAGTTACTTAAGCAATTTATAGAATCGAAGGAAAGGTTAACTCCCGTTGAGATAATTGACTTCATTCCTATTGATTCACTTCAAATTTCTCAGAGAAGGCATGATTATCATGATAAAGTCACTTCGAAAGATTCATTATCCAGAGATTCATATTTATTTTGACTCTATTTTTGTAAATTCTTTTCGATTATTATTCTTTTTCTTACCTACACTTAGGTTATTCTCGGCCTAAGTATAGGGGGAATTTGCCCATACCTTCTCCATTACTCAGGTCTCTTCTATGTACTTATATCTATCTTTCTACTTAGGTTGTCAAAACCTAAATATAAAGGGGATCATCCCTGTATATTCCTTATGACTCATTCTTTCTCATTATTACACTTATATTATTCTTGATTTAGTTGTTGTGGATTATTTTATGCTTATTTGAGCTATGGTTTTGTATCACTTTGTGCTATGAGGAAATAGCAAAAGGCTAAGTATGGGGGGGGGGCAAGGGGGTCTAACCGTATATATTACATATATATTTTATCCATAACTCATATTTTTAAAATTTCAAACTATTGGGGCTATGGGTTTCGTATTACATTTTTGACCGAGTTTTGTACAAAATATTTTGAGAATGATTTTGAATATTATATATATATATATATTTATTTATTTATTTAACATAGTTTTCAAAAAATATTTTACATGGTTTGCAAAAATATGGCTTGACATGTTTTGAAAATCATTTGTAAAGTATTTTGACAATGTAAGTATATTTATGTGACAGTGTTTGCAAAAAGTTTTCAAAAATCTTTTCTAAGCTAAGGGTATAAATGAGTTTAATTAATTAACTTTATTCGAGAATTCAAAAAAATAGAAAATAAAAAAATTCATTTATGTTGTGTCTCTTCAGTATCTTTTGGAGTTTAGGATTCTGAGAGGTTGCGACTCTTACAGAGTCCAACATGGAGGAAAGTCTGGATTTCAACTCTATATTTTGAAAGATCAAGTTGATAAAGAGTTCACTGAAAAGAGTGATACAGATTGAGGAGGACAATTTATTGATAGAAGAATTAGGTATCAAGGTGCCCATACATTTTCTTGAGGATGTTCAGTCTTTGGACCCCTATCTTTCTTGTAAGTCGGGTCATCTTTCTGTATCTAGTTTTTCTTTAGTGAAACCCAAAAGTCTATTGCATGATTTCAAGGTTTGATTTGTCTTCTTGTGATTATGAAGAATTTTGAGGTTTCCCATATCGATATGGATATTACTTTTGACGAGGAATGGCATCATGCTAGAAGATTGAAATTCCAAGTCGATGAAGATCTTTCTTATTCAGATTCTGAAGTGTTCTCTATTAGAAGGAAGCAGTGGAAACATAAGGCAGTCTGTGATTTTAAACCACAAAGAGTCAATTTTGATTTTTAAGGAGCCAAAATTTGTAGTGTTGTGTTGGGTATCCTAGTGTGTATGTGTGTTCTCTCTATTGTTTTGGCAAGGGTATCCATTCTATTGTTTCTATTTTAATAAAACTAATAATTCAATAATTCTTATATAAATAATTAATTTGCTAACTTATTAATTAGTGTTATTCTCTGATACTTTCACTATGCACTCAAGGCTTGAGAGATCTTTAACACTTGGTTTAAGAAATCCATAAGACTTAGAGTTATCACACCTTAATCATTAAGGTCTTGGACTTAAAAATTCATACTTCCCTAGTTAGAGGATATGCATGCTATATTTCATGCTTAATCTCCTTTAGAAGAATTTGACTATCACTCACATGCATGACTGTATTCATGATTGAGATGAGTCAAGGTATCACTGAGGAGACTAGGATTTGAAGCTTGAATTGGGACTTGATCTATATGATGCTCGAGGATGGGATAAGATTAATTATGGCTTCATGAAACCTGAGTGTCAGCATCTTAGCCAGTATGGGACATGTTCTCGTGCTATCTCTTGACTTTGACCTAAGGTGCCAGGGTATGATGACATTAATTTAATAAGTTGATCAGCGTGCGCCAATCCTTGTTAAAAGCAATTGAGCCAACCAAAAAGAAGAGAAGATCCCTCAAATGAAAAAATGAAAAGTGAAAATACAAGCTCATCCCATGACAAAGTTACATCATATGAGCTATTATATTCAAGGCAAGCGCTCCCAACCTTTAAGTGTCCACTTGGTCCAAATCATTATGCTTTTATGAGTCGGGCTAGTACCTCAAAAAGAGCTCTGCATCGTTAGCGCTACAAGTCTGGGTACAAGTATATTAGATGCTTAAAGAAGACGTACCTTGGTATATTTCCATGAAAACAAGTACAAACGACTCAAATTTCTTTTTGACGGACACACTAATTGACAAAATAAAAATCAACAATATGTTGAGTTTTGGCACTCGAGAGAATCTTGTTCCAATGAGAGGATGTGAAAATTAGTACACAATCCTATATCCTCCATCATCTGGCCTTCCGTCTATACCTTTGAAGTTTGACAAATTAAAGAGATGGTAGATTGAAGCAAGACTATATTTATTTCCTAGTGTTGAGGGTTGGGTTCTTAGGAGAACTTCGAAGATTGAAATTTTTAGTGATATTGAGAATCTACTCTCATAAGTGCATACACTAAGTCACACTTCTTATATATTTATATATGTATACATTGAGAGTATGACAATTAGAGGATTTGAATCCTTTTGATTAATACTTGGATCAACTTAGAGTTTTAGGATTCCTAAAACCTAGTATTCTAGGTTAAATTAAGCCTTGTATATTCATTTGCACATGTCACGTAGCTCACTAATTAAACTAACTCTCTAATTAATTAATTATCTATTAGCTCGAGGACGAGCTTAGCTGAAGTATAGGGGGTGATAAATCCCAGATTTATCATCATTAATCATCATAATTATCTCTCTTACTTAAGTAGTTTAACAATATTCATTGATAATTAACATTAGTTGACAAATTGTGTGTTGTATATAATTGGCACTAATTACATTATATTAATATAACCCTATTATGATGTAATATTTTATGCATTTATTTCTCAGTAAAAATATAATAAAAATTATTATAAATAAATTAAACATAAAAGAAAATAAAAATACAAAAAATAAGAAAAAGAAAAATGAGAGAAAATTAGTTTATATTGTTTTTAATTTTTATTTATGTAATGACCTCTGATCTCTTTGACTTCTATACGAAAGTTGTAGATCTAATTGAGATCTACAACTTTCGTGTTCATGACTTTTCCTAATTCACACTCTATCTAATTCTATCTAATTTTTCTTTATTTTCTGTATTTTCATTGGGCCACGTGGCACATTCTCCACCTGCCACACGTCCCTGCCCTACTCTCTCTTCCGCTCATTTTGTGAACCTTCTGATCATCAGATCAGATGGCTGCAACCCAATCTCATCCTCCATTGCTCGATCTGATCTCAAGATCAGATTAGAGCACTTTGTTAGCACCTCCCTCACAGCTGTTGGATTCCCAAATCCAACAGCCATCCTATCTCCTTCAACCTCGGCCCACCTCTTTCAATAGATGCGCCTCTTCGTCGACCCTTAACTTCTCGCCATTTTCACAACGCCCTCTGACGTCATTCTCCCTCGCAACCACCACCCATTAATCTTACATCAATCCTAATCCTCGCCAACTATCTGGATCGGTTCATCCCTCTCTTCCCAACCGTAGGTGGTAGTTGAAACATACCACTTTCATCACCAACTCCCAAACCACCACACAATCAAAACCCCACTGCCGACCAACTTCCAACTCATCCCGCCACTCTATACGAATCTTTTGAGCTTCACCAAACCTTCCAGTGATAGAGGAACCTGGTTTTGAAAGCGACGACCAAGGGTGTTCGTCAGCGATATCCATGTCCTTGCCGACGTGTTGCAGCAACACTATTTGCATCTCGAGCTTCGTCTCTTAGCCATATATCTGGAATGAAGATCGGAGTTCATGAAACTCCAATCCATACCTGTCTTCTTCGTTCACCTCTGTTCTTCATAGCTCAAGGTAAGTAGATGTATAACTCGTTCTCGTTCTTCTTCAATTTTTATCGATCTTTAAAAATATCCAACATCTGAATCATGATGACTACTCCCTTCATCGTGGATCCTTGATCCACATGGAGGGCCTTAACCTTCATTGTTTTTGTTCTATCACAATCTCCATCTTGACTCCTTCATTGCTGGAGGAAAACCCATGAGGGTCTCACCTTGTACGAATTGACCCCTATTTTATTCCCTCGCACGCGCGCACACACACGTGTGCGATATGCTTCGTCTATTTTGTTTCCTAACATTGCTGGGTCAAAGGTCTTAAATGGATGAAAATTAAAGAACCTCTCCGATATGAAACTATGCTTCCGTCGATTTTTCACCTTCACCGACCTCTAGATGCTCGTAGCCATTCACCGACCATGCTTCATCTTCGCTGACCTGTTGTGGATGATCATCAACCTTCAGAGCACCTCCAGGACGACGCCGGAGCTTTGGGACCCTCGCCAGATTCTCGTCTCTTATCCACCACTCAAAGTGGAGAAGATGAATTACATTGCACAATTGTCGTTGGATCACGCCAATTTGGGTGTGATCTAACGATTGAATAGAGGCCACGCCATCGACTCCAAACCTCAGCCTCAGAGAGTGAGCCGACAACCTCATACACATCCAAGCCAAAGTCGAAGCATAGCAACCTGCCACGTGGCACGAGCCACACCTTCGATCCGAACCTGGAGTCACGTGCTTCCTTTCACGTTATCTTGGTAAATTTGCAGCCGTATCCCTTCCAGACTCCTTATTTGCAAAAATACCCCAGTGTAAGGGGTATCTAATAAAATTCAAGGCCAATATTTATTAATTACATTTCAGTCCTTCTAAGGACCTGTTTGTAAAACTTGCACTTTGTTTTCTTAAGTTTTTATTACAGTTATGCCCCTAGATTTAATTGCTAATAACTTGAGCATCTCTTATCCAAATGAAGTGATCTTGGTCTCATTTGAAAGATAATAGATTGCTCTATCTATTGGCATGCTTTGATGTTAATTTTTATTTGAAAATATTACTTAATTATTCATATTCTAAGTGCTTAATTAAACCTTAAATGAAGTAGAAAATGACATATTTGTGAGCAATTCATCCTGATAAATGCCTTGCTTCTTAATGGCTATTTGTAAAGTGATTTTTATCATTAACATTAAGTAACTAAATTGTTTAATTGCTTGCTAAGAATATTGATCATCAAAGATAAATTACTTTTGGCAATGATTAATACTTAAAGTCTTCATTGGATATGTTATCATGCCTTAATTGATATTGAATGAATTCAGGGAATTATTGTGATTTTTCTAATTCGCCTATTTAGTGTTTTATTTTATTGTGTTAAACTTAGTTGTGTTTGTGCAAGATCGTATTCATATAATTTAAGTTGATTAGAAAATGTATTAGAAAATCTATCTTGTTTTGATATGTGTATTTACTCAAAATAATCATCCTAGAAATTGCTACGTTAAGTGTTTGACATTTAAACTATAATAACTTAATTGCTCGCATCCTTGTGTTCGACCATGGACTTCCCAGGTTATAAATTCAAGCTGAATCCTCCTCGTAGAGATCATCAATTCGGTTCTATATGATACACTAAGTGCCCATGCTACAACAAATTCAAATTAACTTATGCATTTAGCGATTCATCAATCACATGCAGCTACAACTGAGGCCGTGCCCCCTGTGAATCTACCCTTCTACAGTGCTGCCACCCACGGCCATCCAGCACCGTAGACAACCACACCTCTCCCACTTCCGACGTGCACATTGACCCATGCGCGTGGCCGCCTACCTTTCCCTAGCCATGCATCAAGAAAGTGGGTTCCATTCTTGGAACCCACATCTTCTACGAAGAAGAAGGCCACATTCAATTCATTCTTTTGGGAGAGTTACAGAAACCACCCCGAAGGTATATATAATTGACGAAATGCACTTAGGAATAACATGCTTTTGTTGCGTTTTTATTTCTATATTGATAGGACACCATTGCATCTAAGTTATACTTTGAACCAACAATTCACAGTATTTTTCGATTCTAAAAATTTCACATTATTGTTCAAGTAATTATACATGTCCTAGTTATTTAGTAGAATTTTTGTGAACTATTGTTGATTTATTAAAAATCAGAGTTTGATATTCATTGGAGTTTTGCTCATTTATGCTCAGATATTCGCACACACCTATTAATTACTCTTTTAAATTCTCCAAAAATCAAAGATTATGCATCTGATTGTGCTTTAATTTCTTTCCAAATTTGATTCAAATGGGAGGTGTCTAGCTCTTTAAATACTTAGTTGAGTGAAATTTGTAATTAATTTTGAATTTGATCTACATATATGATTTTTGCGCAAACTCATTTTTCCTGGATTGCACACTGATGAATCTATTTAAGATAATTTTAATTTGGCATGAATTTATATTGTAAATCTATTGGAAATTAATTACTCACAAACACTCTATTTTAGTAAAAAATTCATAAAAAACTCAAATATTGTCAGAAAATTACAAAAAGAATTAACGTAGGCCCATTCCATCATTTTTGAGTCTATAACCAAATTTCATAATTTTTACATACCATTTGCATGGAAAAATACATAAAATCCCAATTTTAACTCTAAAATTCCACATTTTTTGCATGCATCATTGAATTAAGTTTACAGGAAAAATGACACTTGCCTAATTTGATCTAATTTTGAGTTTAAAATTACTTGGGCTAAGTTGCTTGTTTCTCTTAATAACTTAATTCATTCACATTTTACATTTGCATTCATATTGCATAAAAAATACCAAAAAAATCTTCTCTAAAAACCGTGCATTAATTGATCTAAGTTGATCCCTAAGTTATTCCTTTACCTCCTTGAGTCGACCATGGGGCTTGCCCAGGTTAAAAATACATAAAATCACAATTGATTCACTTGATTGATTTTATTATCGTGTGCTTATTTTTTATTGATCTCGATTGCCCGACTACAATAAATTGATACAACTAATAGGGTGATTCACAACTCGTCAAATGCATATAGAGAAGAATGTTATTGGAAAAAATCTTTGTAATGCTAAATCTTCAAGTAATGAGAAGGTTAGTTTACGAGCAAGACGTGATTTGATACAGTTCAGAATTCGACAAGAGTTACACACGACTGAGTCAAGTAATTCTAGAGTTTAATTACCCAGTGCAATTAATACATTATCTAATGGTAAGCGAGATAGAATACTTCATTTTCTAAAAACATCAAAGTATCAGACATGTTCTCTTCCCAACTTAGCAGGTGCATAAATGAGACGGAAAGGAAGATAGCTACGTTGAAAAGCCATGATTATCATATACTTATGCAAGTCGATTTTCCCCTAATCTAAGGAGTCCTCTATTCCCATGTGATGCAACCGTTAATCGAACCTAGTCAATTTTTTTAAGTACTATGTTCAAAAACTTTGGATCTGGAAATATTATATCGATTAGAAACATATCTTGTCATAACGTTATGTAAGTTGGAACAAATATTCCATCCTTAGTTTTCTGATATAATGATATATTTGATTGTACACCTCGCAAGCAAGGCACATGTCTGCGGATCTATCTAATACCGGTGGATGTATATGATTGAACGATATTTACGGAAGTTAAAGAATATGATTTTTAACAAGGTTATATAACCGAGGGATATTTATGTGAAGAATGCATTATATTTTGTGATATGTATATGAATGATGTAAATAACATGCAATCTGACAGATTTGAACGTTACGATGGTCAGGATGTCTCAAACGAAGATCTGAATAAACATAGGATGTTTCAACAAAATGAAAGAGCGATACTTAAAATTATCCATCGGTTCGTCAGTCAATTTCAGATAGAAAGGAGATCTTATTCATTATTACATTCTTATGCTATTTGATGAAGATGATTTAATATTTTAACAATACATTTCAAGTAGTTCTCAAAACCAGACTTCCTTTTATGGATCAAAGATAGAGTAAAACGATTGAACGAAACGAACGATGGTTGTTGAAGTATGTCTAAATATTCTTAATGAAGTCCATATTCACAAGTTGTTTCTTATTCCAACTATATCGTAAATGGATTTAGATTCCAAAAAAAGGCAGCCAATGAAAAAAAGACAACATAACTTTTTGGAGTGATAGTAAAAGCAGATCTCTCTTTTAGTATAGACGGATATTACAGTAAGATTGTTGATATATTAGAGATCAATTTGTAACACGTATCAAGATGTGTTATATTTTGATGTATTTGGTTTGATATTGGATGTGAAGGCGTTAGTTTCAAAACAGATAAAATTGATTTTTTTCTCATTAAAACAAACATGCCAGTTGCAAACGAATGAACCATTCACTCTTGCAAGTGAGGTAGAACACATGTTTTATGTCTCTGATAACCCTATCAATGGATGGATTATTCTTATTAGAACAGCACTTAGAGATTTTTTCGATGTAAATGAAGATCAAACATTCTTGGAAATTTAGAATGCATATCAGATATCTTCCAATTATAATATGACTTCTGTACTTGATAATGACATTTCTAGTATAAGTAGAAGATTTTACTACAACATTGTAACACAATAAGAGGTAATTTAAATTATCACTAAATTATTTTTTTCCCATTATGTTTATATGATTATGATTCATGTCTTGATAATTTTCTTTAAATTATATTATATTTTTCAGATATGGATCCTCGTCCTAGGCGGATTTGAGAAATCCAGAAACTACTTCTCAACCATGTGCAGAATCGTCTGATCCGGGTAGCATCGGTTCTCATTGTCAACGGGGACCATCCCCATATAGGTTCACGGTCCGCCTTCCTCCTGACCAGACCCTAAGTGTCCAGATTATAGGGGGCAATGCGGTGGGTAAGAATTCTACCGATTTCCAAAGCTACCTTGGACATGTGACACATGCCCGGGTTCATATCACTATGCATGACTTCCGACAGCTTCCCTAGTATGTGAAGGCTACCATTCTATCCAACTTGGAGGTAAACATTTCAATTAACAAATATATATTTTAAGGTTGATATCATGAGTTTTATGTCTTTATTGTTGGCCTCATTTTCCCGGGATAGAGATCCTATCGTTGATGGGTAGATCCTTAGTCACGCTGCAAAGACGTTGCATCGGCATAAAGGACACATTAAATCAAGGTAAAATATTTATTTACATCATATTAGCAATTTAATGACATCTTTTGTGATAATATTTGCAATAATATTTTCCTATCTATAGTATTATGATCCTCGGATTCCTTACGAGCAATTAGTTCAGAATGTTCCACCAAGTGTGACCTCAGAGAAGTGGAGGGAACTCATCAACTTTTGATTTAGTGTGGAGTTTGTGGTATGTAATGTACTTCGTCTTTATTTATTACTTAATTTACTAATTTGAAATGATATTAGGCGATATCAACAAAAAATACCATGAATCGTGTGAAGGCTTTCAAGTCGACCCATAAGATGGGGGAGGAAGAACACTAATCAATTCAAACACAATTTTGCAAGTTTTTGTTATTTGATATAGATGAAAAAAATGATAAAATCTAATATAAGAATTATAATTTCTTTTAGTTTAACGAAAACGATCAAGAGGCCACCGAGATAGACATTTTTGCGGGGTCAAAGAGTCGAGACCTTGGAGGAGAAGTGCAATGGGTTGATGACGCCTACGCTCCCATCCATATAAGTTAATTACGATATACACTAGTTATCCGTATTTTTTGTCCTAGTTTATTTTTAAACTAATTATACATGAGGAAATAATCAAACTCACTATGACCTTCTCCCTAGATAGTACAGGGATGAGCACCTTACCGCTATAACGAGACCTTCCTACAAGCCACATGTCTAGAACATTCTGGGCGTATACACTACAACAGACATGGAGCGACGATCTGTACATGGTACGCTACTAGTGCTGGTGGGTCTCGATCATCTTCCCAAGCATGGAGAAAGAATTGGAGAGAGAACTACAAGAAGTGAAGCCAAAGATATCAACACA
The DNA here is from genome assembly GCA_037367405.1 of Ottelia alismoides. Classification (NCBI taxonomy): domain Eukaryota; kingdom Viridiplantae; phylum Streptophyta; class Magnoliopsida; order Alismatales; family Hydrocharitaceae; genus Ottelia; species Ottelia alismoides. The sequence goes on from JAZKJV010000139.1 coordinate 1,061,075, forward strand.
TGATGAAAAGATGGCGAAGATGCGATCTGATATGGCCAACATCTTGTCTTATATCAATCATCTACAGAGCAATGTTGACTTTTCAGTAACACCAGCACGCCTTGGAGATGACCAAGAGGAGAGCAATGTAGAGACTGATTCAGATGGGAGTGATGTTTAGCTTTATTGTTCTAATTTTATGCATAACTTAGTTGCTAGGTGAACAGTTAGTAGTCAATTTTAAATGTTTTTTTTGGTATTTGTAGAACAATTACTATATGCATATCAAATAATATTTTCTTATCGATATTTGACATGCTATATATTTTCTATGAATTCATTGTAGTTACAAAGGCATTAGATTTATTGCTACAATTTGTTTTGTTAAATGTAAACGGGGTTGGGGGGTTGGGTAAGGGAGGGGATAGTTGACCATCCCCTATACATCCGGAGGGGACGGTCTCGACCGTCCCATCTGACCTGAGGTGGCTTGTTGGATGTTTTTTTTGACGGGCGAGGGACTAAGGGGATGATTATGATCGTCCCCTATGCGCTTCTGTACGTGTCTTTGTTGAATTAGAGCCTGCACAAGAGGGAAGGGGACGACCGTGACCGCCCCTATGAAGACATGAGGGGACCGTCTCGATCGTCACATCTGACATGATGTGGCTTGCTGGAGGTTCTTTTGGAGGTCGAGGGACCAAGGGAATGATCAAAAATAGAGAGGGCAACCCAATTTCACCGAAATATGCCATATTCCAATTTCGATCAGAAATATACTTGGAACTAATTTCGGTGAAATATACTTGGAATTGCATGCATTAATTCACAAGTGAATAGAGTTTCATGGAGACTATACGAAAGAAATGTGCAGCTTTTTCGGTTTTCAATATTCAGAATTAGGATTTAGGTTTACTTACAATATTTCTAGGTTAATATTTTTTAGGATCTTTTTTATTAAGTTCAGCATTATGTATGCAGTGGAGTTAATTTCATGATATGTGGAGTTAGGTGAAGTTATTAGAAGACTTTACAATATTTACAAGTACATATGCATGTTTCAACTTTTGATTCTTTATCATTTCATTCAATTTTCTTGTTGATTTTGATGATGAGTTAACAACATATAATTAGGATCTTTTTGATGTTTGAGTTGATTTTATTATTTCATTTTTCTATGTGGTTTTTTGGGTGTTTTGCTTGGGAATTTAGGATAAATTCAAATATAAAGTTGATGAATCAGTGGTTCATTGCCAATTCCTTATTAAAGCCTAATTTGAAGAATAAGTTAAAAGGAGAATTTTGGCCAAATTCTTGAAAGTATAAATGAGAATACAAAACTTATTGATTAGGCCACTCATTTTGGTTACTCGCCAAAACTCAGTACCAACTCTTTAGTGAAACGGAACCCAAACTCTCTGGTTTCCGGACTCTCAAACTGTAGTATAGATAATGGGTATGGCTTATAAGTGTTGATTGGAGCCGTTCATGTGTAATCGATGTTTTGCCCAAGATCTAGGTATGCAAGGCTCGGTTAAAAACCTGATTATCAACTCTAGATCCAAAGAGCTCGTATCATCTCAATCCACAATCTCTTTATTTTTCAGACTTAAAAGAATGTGAGCATTAAAAGCCAGTATGTAATGATTGGGATTGTGTCTTTATTCTCTCTCCTTTCATTGGAACCCCTCAAGTGATGTATGTATGGAGGGATGAATCGACATGAGATTGGGTTACAACGTTAGGCCATCAGGTCATGCCACATGAGCATGCCCCACCCCTTGATCACATACATCTTTTTTTCTAAGCCAACATATATTATGGTTCAACATGCCAAGTATTAACAACTCTATATTATCTTTTCAAGGATATTTACGCTTGTGTCATTTTGAGATTTCGTAGTCACACTTACGCCATTAGCTTATATGCTATAACACTTGTACCCATACCTTTTACACCATTAATTGTTGCAGCCTTCTGTTACTTTACTGTTTATTAGATAAACCAAAGCATGGTCTATCCTAACTAGAGTCTTATTAGAACTTAATTTCTTATAGTTGTATGATTGACTTGGGCATCCCCACTTCAGTTAGGGCTCGTTCGATATGAGAATAAGGTGGAATAAGCTAGAATAGGGTATTGTTTCGATTCGGCTGGAGGATATGAATAAGGTGGAATAAGCTGGAAGAAAGTACAATAAGGCCTATTCTCTGTTCAGTAGTGGAATAAGATTTGTGGAACAAGGTTTGAAAGTTAGTTAAAGCTATTGGTTGTATTATTTTGTTTATATTAATAAGTTACACTGCAAGCTTCTGTATCATAGACAGGTACTCGTTATAAAAAAAACATATTTTCCATTTGATTTGAATATCATATATCCATCAATATATACATAATTGAGGCGATTGTACATTCTTAAACAATAAATCTACATAAGCATATGTTTGTCACACATCGGGTCATTGATGATGCCACTTGCCGAGGTTGATCCTCCAGTCAGATGTCATATATGTCGCTCCCTCTCCAACTTCTCCCGCTAGAAATAATCCATAAACACAATGCCACTGATAATGTACGCCAGGAAAAGCTTCTCCTCAGCCAATGACTCATCGAAATGAGGATGCCTTAGCTCTGAATCCGCATGTCTTCTAAAAGATGTTATTTTTTAACATTGTCAGTTAAAAGGTGGGTTTACGAAAGATCGAAGAAAGAACTCTACTCACATATCGGGGGCATATGTACCAAAGGTGGTACTCCGCATCCTCATGCTTTTGGAAGACTTCGTAAGCAAGTATTGCCAACGTTGGGCAATAACAACATTGATTGGGACTCTTCATCATGTCGCACCGTAAGAATGAAGTCATATATATATATATATGTATTTCAAGAATCAATGCCACAAAGATGTAAAAAAATTAATACTCGTCAACAAAAGTCAATCATGATGGAAAGGTAGGCATCAATTAAGGAGAAGTGAGGAAAAAGTGGAAAAAATTCCAGATAGCCAAATCATCATATGATGACAGGAGACACAATCGTTGCTCAAGCCACGCCACCGTGGTAGCTTCTCATCCAAGTCCAGTTGGCATCCTCGCATCTGATGTCATGTGTGGAATTTCATTATCGTGTTCGATGTAGGAAGGTCCTCTCATCATGAATACCTATCACAATTCAAAAAAATGATTAACCCGCTACCTACAGTAGGAAGGGGCAAGGGTTTATCCAACCTCGCCAATGTAGTGGCTGCTAAACCAAGTACCGATTGATCTCTTCTTACTCAGTTCAGTAGATGGGGCAATCATCATCGTGTAAAGGATGCAAAAAGTTTGGATGGGTTGAACCCTGCCACTTTCGTGATTGGTTATCCCTCATCCCAACCCGATCATTGCACCAAAAAAACCACACCAGAATCAAAAGCACGGAGAATCAAAAGGAGAGTTTTTGCATCGAGAGACATTAGGAATAAATAAATGCACAAAGATACAAGCAATACAGTGAATACATAGACCGATTCATACATAGTTACTGCTAAGATTGGAAATTGGATATCTACAATACGATTCACTCCAGGAAACAGAGCATGCACACTCACACAATGTTACACATCACACCATCCTATGTTTCTCAGAACCTCCCCTGCTCGAATGTCCTACTGAGATATCTGAACACCATCTTCATTTCCTTCAAGATCAAACATCTCATCATCATCATCGTCATCGTCGTCGTCGTCATCATCATCATCACCATCATCATCATCATCATCACCACCACCATCATCATCATCATCATCATCTTCTTCTTCTTCAGAACGATTGGCATCATCGTCATCCGGAGGATGCTCTCGGGTATATGCAACAGAGATTTGATCCTCACCCTGCACATACTGTATGAAGTTGTTTATGATACAACATGCCATCACCACCATCACTTGCTTGGGTAAGGTGTAATACATTCGTTCTGTGATTGCCTTGAAGTGGGCCTTCAATATCCTAAATGTACGCTCGACGTACGATCATAGCTGGAGTGGCCGTGATTGTACAGCCTGTGGGGCACAACATATACTCAACCATGTCGAGCTCTGAACTGTGGTAGGTGTGTGATAACGTCACAGTAAGATGCTAAGAAGGTATCCGTGTTGGCATAGCCACAATCCACAAGAAACTTACGGTTTGCCAGCACCCTGAACCTTCCCCACCATCGTCGAGGTCCCATCAAAGAACCTTCATGTCTGTTGCAGACCCCTCCCATTCAGCATCGACGTACAAGAACCTATATTGAAAGTCCACACAAGCTATGAAATTCTACAAGATTGGCTGGTGGTGACTTCTAAACTTCGACACAATGCTAGTTGGTACGTTTGTAAGGATGTGAGTCCCATTTAACGCACAGATGACATCCTTGAAGTACATGTAAAAGTTTTTGTTTTGACGGATCACATCAGGGACTAGACTGTTTGCATGTGGCATCCATATGAAGTCATCCCGTAGTGACACAATGCATACAAGCACATCGTTAAGATGTCATGAAATCATGTCGCCTGAGTGCTGAAAATGTTTGTAAAGCATTCAGTTCTTCGCGTTGTGAACTAGATAATATAGGAGTACGCATAGGGATTCTTCTGCCTTCAGGTGTCTAGAGTTGGTAAGACCTGTACATTCCTTAAGGCATGTACATTTCCAGGTAATGGTACATGCAAAATATTGCGCACAATCTCTCCACATGCCTGTTGAGCATGTCGTGAATCCAAATGTGGCATGCCTGGGTCGCAGTGTGCTTCACCATATGTGGAATGTACCCTGCTTATCAGTATGTCCCATCATTGTCCTCTACTAGCAATACTCGCAGATATACCATGTGAAGGTTATGGTTAGAATCCTCAAGCGCATCACGGAAGCGTGAGCGTCGTATCGAATACGACGAGGAACGACTAGTCGCACTAGTTGTTCTATGCAGCGGAATTTAAAAAATTTTCATGCGACGAAACCACATGATCCAAGAACACTTCTCGAATCGTTTCGTCTAAACCAAAAACAAGTAATAGGATTACCTCTTGAAGCGTGGTTGCGATCGAGTCTCTAAACGAAGAGACCTCCTGTCTCAAGTCCGATCCGACGGAGGAGACACTTGCGAGCGCGGGGATGAATCACGTGCTTCTTGCAATCCATGTTGATGATCCAAGCGGTGGATCTCCTGATCTCGACACACGAGATCCGATGTCTTCTTCACGAGCGAGGTGCACCGAAGGAGACGGAGATCCACGAGCAGACAATCGGGCAGCATAACGAGGACGCTGCGGCGATGGAGAACCTCTCTAGGGCATCCATGGTGGACGACCATGAAAGGGAGAGAGAGAGAGAGTAGACATGTAGAGAGAGAGAGAGATGTGCTTCCAAAAGCATGTACTAGAGAGCATAGGTGTGCCACTCTATTTATAGGGTTTTGGGATCCATGGATCTCAATCCATGGGACATATAAAATCAATGGATGAGATTGATTTATGTCAATCCAATGGTTAAGATTGTTGCTGGTAAAAGCCAACAACTTATGATTTAATTTAGATTAAAATTTATTTGACAAAATCAAATATAAATCAATCCTAAATTACATCAACAAATAAGGAGAGAATATACATGGAGATTACATCTCCCATGTATAATCAAGGTGGACGGCCACCCATTCCAAATAGGATATGGGTGCCGCCCACCATATTCCATATGGAGGCAATCTCATGAGATTTCATGAGATTGCATATCTCCTTGGAAATCTCTCATTATTTATTTTCAACAACTTTTGTTGGGATTTATTCACCAAAAATAATTCACAATTAATTTTGGGAATATTGCAATCTTGACATTGGAAATTTGTGAATCACATTCACAACCCAAAACAAAATATAATTTACATTTTCAATTAATTACACAATGTGTATCCAATACACATTAATAATTAATCAACAAATATAAATTATAATTAGCTCTCTCTAATGCATTATAAATCATATTTATAATATATTATGAATAATTGGATATTACTATTCACATTATTCTTATCCACAATAATTAAATCACATTTAATTACATTGGATAACTTATTCTCATGTGCCCAAATAATATGAATCGTATTCACATTATTCACATCTTTGATAATCAAATCACATTTAATTATCTAAGATAACTCTCCTTATAATATGAATCAAATTCATATTATTCGTGATAATTAAATCACATTTAATTATCCATTTTCTCAATGCTCGGATACATATATCAATAATAGAATTATCCATGAACTCCTTCAAGGATAATGCGCTTTCTCCGCGAATACTTGGAGATAAGGACAGGGCGATTGTATTGTTCCACGTATAGTGACTTGGATGTTGAGATTACATTTCAAATCCAGATCTCGGGCCTCCCATAGATGCTTGATTAAGTCAAGACCGCAAATCTAATCTTCTCATTGTATCTGAATCACATTCAGATCAATGTCCAACATTTGGATCAAGATCAGATTACTTCTCTACTGAGAGGAGTCACTAAAATCCAGACCCGTTTCATCATTCCCTAGGAATGGAAGCGTCATGGTTATACATGTATTTATGATCACATCACCCTCAGGTATTCCCAATACCTGTACATCCTGCATACTGGAAGACTCAGAATAAACCCAAAGTATAAGATTAATTTTACACTGTCTACTTCAGAGTTTTATCATTAAGTTTCTCATTCGATCATTGGGAGTCGGTATCGATCATATACTTTCCAAAAGTATATATCATACCTAGGTGTTGATCATATACTTTCCAAAAGTATATATCAAACCTACAAATTCAGTCAAGCTTCCAAAGCGAGACGATCGTGCACGGAATTTGATTCTTCCCAATATCTCAAGAGTGAGCTCATGTCTTCCGGTTCAATAATGAACCTGTATGATCCCTTTGAGAGATCGTATTACTCATATGCCCTTATATATGCACACCAGCGCGTCGGTGTATAGACCTTGATTAGGTCATCAACCTACTGGTCTGCCAAATGTACATACTCAGACATATAGTAACACATCTGTCTCTGGTCAGAGGATGTGTACCTATATCATGACAGCATACGATATAGGACTTTGGTTATCTCGATCTCGTTAACTCAACTCTTTGACCTAACTAATCTGATACCTCTGAATCTCTATTCCTATGCAGAGGACCTGCATTAAGAGGTCGGCCATATATCAACCTAACTGAGAAAGGATTGCCATCTCCTACTCAGGATGGAGATCATCTCTTAATAATCATTTGATGGTACTTGATGAGTCCTCAATCTAACTCTTTAGATGTTCATCCAAGCACCAGCCTCTATGATTTAATATTTAAATCAACAGCTGTATGATCATCAAGATGGTCATGGTACATAACCCTAATTGTACTAAGGGACCTATTATGCAAATTATGTACTCTTCATTTTAGATTAAGGAGTGAATTGAAATAACATTTATTGCATAATGGCTCGTCGTGGGCTTGCATGTCGAACAATCTCCCACTAGCTCAAAGAGCCATTAATGGGCTAATCATTTAAACCCACACTCATGTGACAATCATAGGCTATTTAGAAAATAGCTAGGTAAGCTGACCAGTCACTCTGTTCCCAAGAGACTACGCCAAGTCATTTTACGGTACTTGCATATCTCCTAGTTACAGTGCTCGCATCCAATGCGAATGTTGCATCTTATGCAACCAATACTCAATTTTGTCGATTATAGTGTCCTTGACACTACATCTTATTATCATAACCAGTATTTCCATAATCCTGATTAGAATACCTTCAAAAGACCTTTAGAGAGAAGACCATAGTTCATAGGAAGAAGAGCCATAGCACAGGATAAGGCGGGAGCACTGGCGATCAAGAAGACGATCAAGAAGGCGATGGCCTTGGTGATCTAAACTCATTCCCCAGGTCATTTCAATACAATCCTGAAAGCTCTTGATGGATTTTAGGATGGAATTGTAGTAGAGATCGGTTTTTTAATCGATTGATCTGCGAAAGTTTTTTGATAATTTTCTGAGAAGCATTACAATTCGGAGAATTCTGGGCTTTAGCTGTTTGGGCTTTAGCTGTTGGTGTTGCGGTTACGGTGAATTCTGAGAGTCCGGGTCTGGATTTCTAGATTCAGATTTTGAACTTTTTTGGATTCTGTTTGATAATCCTAAAGATTTTCTTTAAAATTCGGGAATTTTTGTGGTTACAAGGACTGTTTGATCCATTTTGGTTAAAAAAAGTCTCGCGATACTTGTTGGTGATTCCCGGTTAGTTAAAGAGACAGGTCTGATTTTGACACGTGGAAAGCTGGTAGTGGAGAGGTTATTCAGATTTGAACACGTGGAGGATTAGTTGATAATCTTTCTTTCTATTTCTGAATTGCTGATGGGAGCAATGGCTGAACCCAATGCGGTGGACTTGGAAAAAATGAAAAAAATTTCCTTGTACTTTCACCCCCGAAGATTATTGCGAAAGGGTTGGTAATTGCGGGAGGATCTAAGCTGAACGAAGTGAAACCTATAATCAAATCATATGCCTCACTGATGAAAGATAAGATTGTTCCTCTGAAACTGGGACCGCCTGTGAAGGTTCGAGATCATTACTTTGAAGGTAATGATGCAATTGTAGAGTTTTCGCAAGAGGAAATGATGGAGATGAGCAAACCGTTCGAGCTTTGTCTTGTTGGTATCTTTCAGAAATTCAGACCAAAACTTCTGGAGATTGATACAGTAATCAGAAAGGAGATGAAATTTTAGAACAATGTGCAGATTGGTGCCTTGGATACAAGGCATATTATTCTGAAATTTGAGGATAAAAAAGATTACATGAAAATGTATATAAGCAATACTTGGAAGTTTGGTAATAATTGGATGTCATTGATTAGATGGTCCCCTTTTTTTCATCCAGGGGATTCATCTCCTAATGTACCTGTTAGGGTCGGATTCCCAATGCTGAGTTTGCAATTTCTAAATGAAGGAGCTCTCAGATCTATTGTCAAACCTATTGGGAGATTCCTTTCAATTGATAAGGACGTCACAAATTTTACTAGACCGGGATATATTAGAGTTAATGTGGAAATAGATGTCAGTGAACCGGTGCCAGAACACATTGTAATCAGATGTGGGGATAAAGATTTTGTTCAAAATGTTGTTTATGAAAATCTCCCTCGTTATTGTAACTACTGTTGCTTGATTGGACATGATCAGAAGGAGTGTATTATTAAAAAAACACGAAGGTCTGGAGCAAGGAATGAAAGGAAAAGCTGAGAGTAATCATAATGAAATGAAAGGGAACATTGCTGCAAAGGCCTTTTTGAGACCTAAGCAGAAATGGGTTGTCAGGAACAGCAGTAAGAAAGAACCAATTGCTGAACAGGTTAATCCTAATCAGGTTGCTGAGACAGGGGAGGATGGTTCTTTAATTTTACCTGAGAATAGTGAAAAAAGGAACATGGCTAACTTGCAGATAGTTGATAATCTCTTTGATAAGATCCTGGATAAGATTGCCTCAAAAGTGGTTGAAGAAAGTCCGGTTGGAAATACTACTGTGGGTTCTAAGGAACCCTATCTATATTTGAGTCAAGACCCACTGAATGTGATCCTAAAAGAACAATCTATTGAAGAACAAATAGAAAAAGGAAAGTGTTAGAGGATATGAGAAATTCAACTCAAGAACTGGAGGAATTAATATTGCAAGATGGTAATAATGAGAAGATCAAAGAAATAAGAAAAAGAAAGAGCAGAATGTGAAGCAGCTGAGGGATAAAATAGTCAGTGATGCTTTTATTTCAATACCTACAGTTAACTCCTTTGATGTTTTGAAGGACGATGTTCTTGGAAATGATATCTCCTCCAACCATGAAGAAGAATGTTTTAGTGAACCTTCACTAAGTAGGGAGGGGGGATTTTCTTCGGATTCAGAACATGATCAGATTCAACTACAGATGATGAATAATAAAAGCAGGAAAAAGAAAGTCAGTTTCAAGCAAAACAAGTGGAGAGAGCCCAGTAGGAGATCAAGAAGAAACATCAAGCAATCTTCAGCACCATGTGTTTAATGTCGAACACACTTATCTGGAATTGTAGAGGTGTTTTCAATAAAGCAACTCTAGCACATATCAACAAATTAATTAGATCTCACAAAATTGCAATTCTAGGAATTATTGAACCTATGGTAGATGGGAAAAGAATTCCTCAAGTAGCTTTGTCACTTAAAATGGAGAAATTTTTTGTAGATGAGAAAGCTCAGAAAAAAATATGGATCCTTGCTAAAGATCATGTGGAAATAGAAATAGTTCAGATGAAAGAACAGATGATGACATGCAGGGTAGAGAATTTCCTTCTTAGTCAGTGTTATATTTCGGTGGTTTATGCCTCCACAAATGCTGGAAAGAGAAAAGAATTATGGTTAGACTTAGAAGAAATGTCTAATCTGACTAACTCTGATAATTGGATTGTGGGAGGAGATTTCAATTGCATCAGAAGCAGAGATGAGAAAATTGGGGGTGTTTTTGATGACCCAGCTTCGACTGACTTCAATCTGGCTATTCATTGTGCTGGTCTGGATGAACCTTTGCATGAGGGAGATTTGTCTCTCTTGGTGTAACAATTTCATGGAGAGAGGTAGAATTTATCAAAGACTGGATAGATGCCTTGTGAATGGTACATTCAATGCTAATGTGGATTTCAGATATGAAGATAGAATACTATCGGATCATAGTCCTATATTGATTATGGAAAAACTAAGCAGGGCCAGAAGACCAACTCCCTTTAGATATCAGAAGATGTGGAAGTTTAATGTTGAGTTTAAAACTATGATAAAAAATAACTGGCATGATTATTATCTTAATAATGGTCTTATTACAATATCTTGTAAGCTAAGACATATGAAGATGATTCTGAAGAAATGGAATAAAGAAGTTTTTGGAAATATTGAAATACAACATCTTACAGATCTCAAAAAAGTTACTGAGGCTGAACAGAAGTTAAGGGAGCAATGGAATGATCAGAATTGGGAGGATCTTCAGAGAAACAGAAAGACATATATTGAAACAACTTGTGCTTATGATACGTTTTTACGTCAGAAGGCTAAAATTAATTGGTTGAAAGATGGAGATTCGAATATTAAATTCTTTCACACAGTGATAAACATGAGAAGTAGACAAAGCATTGTTGACTCCATTAAAACTGGGAATTATGGAAGAAGTTGGGAGAGCATTGCTGAAGCTGGGGTGGATTATTATTCGAATCTTTATAAATCGCAGGGGGCTTCTTGGGATGATGAAATGTTGGATGTTATTCCTAAAGTCATCGATAGTGATGATAATGAAAGTTTAATGGCTATCCCTGATAAAGAAGAGATTTTTAAAACGATCAAATCCTTTGCTGATTATAAGGCTCCTGGTCCAGATGGATTTACTGCAGAATTTTATGTGGATAATTGGGAGACTGTGGAGATAGATGTGTATGTGACAGTAACTGAATTTTTTAAGAAACTTTGGATGCCTGATTCAATCAAAGCAACTTTTCTTGTTATGATTCCTAAAAAGAAGAATCCTTGTACATTCAGTGAACTCAGACCAATAAGTTTATGCAATGTCAGTTATAAGATCATTACAAAGATTTTAACTGATAGACTGGCACCATTCATGAATAAGTTGATAGCTGAAAATCAAGGGGGATTTATTGTTGGGAGGAGTATATTTGATAATATAGCTCTAGCCCAAGAATTAGCTCAACATCTAAGCAAGAAAAGCAGAGGAGGTAATGTGATAATGAAACTTGATATGGAAAAGGCATATGACAGAATGGAATGGAAATTTCTCTTTGCGGTATTATCCAAATTTGGGTTTAATGAAAAGGTAATTGACACAATTAAGGCCTGCATCTATAATGTTCCTTTCTCTCTTCTAATTGATGGCTCGTCCACGGGGTGGTTTAAGAGCTCAAGGGGTTTGAGACAAGGGGATCCTCTTTCTCCAGCGCTTTTCATTCTAGCTGAGGAAGCAATGAGTAGAGGGCTGTTGAATCTATTGAATAATGGGAAGCTGAAACCTTTTTATACACGACCAAATGTTCCCATTATCTCTCATCAACATTTTGCAGAGGATACCATTATTTTCACAAATGGTGGGAAACATTCTTTAGAGAAGCTAAAAGAATTTCTACATAAATATGAGAAAGCTTCAGGACAGAAGATTAATATAGCGAAGAGCAGTTTCTATACCAATGGGCAGAATAGCAGCGTGATCAAAGAGATTAAGGGCTTTAGTGATGGAAAGTTACCATTTACTTATCTGGGTTGTCCAATTTTCCAAGGAAGAATAAAAATTAAATATTTTGATAGCTTGATTGAAAATGTTCAAAATAAATTGGCAGGCTGGAAAAGTAAAATTCTTTTAGTAGGTGGGAGGATAACACTGATCAGACATGTTCTCTCGAGCATCCCTATCCACATGATGATGGTGTATGATATGCCTCAAGGAGTTATCAGCAAGATGGAAAGTATATTCTCAAATTTGTTTGGCAGGGGTCAAAAGAAAATAAGGCTAAACATTGGATAGCCTGGGAACAAGTTTGTAAGCCTCTTGCAGAAGGTGGTTTGGGTATTCGGTCATTGGGAGAAATGATGATGGCCATTAGAATGAAAATGGCATGGCACTATATGCAAAATAAATCCCTTTGGACAAACTTTATGCAAAAAAGGTATGGAAGTTTAGAGAATGTTAATGTCTATGCTCCAGCAAGATGGAAAAACCTTCAAAAGGCCTGGAAGGAGGCTAGTAAATATGTCTCTTGGACTGTTGGAAATGGTAAAATCAGGTTCTGGTTAGATCATTGGCTCCCTGATGGACCCCTTTGGCCTCATGAGGGGATTATAGTGAATGAACCTGATATTTTAATATCGGATATGTTTGAAGCTGAAAGTTGGAATATGAATAAACTAACAGCTACAGGCTTGGAGACGGATAAAATTGAGGAGATTTTAGCGAAGAAAATTAAACTCAAGAAGGAGGACCCGGAAAGGTTTTAGATATTAAACAATCAGGGGCTTCCTACTGTGAAGAGTGCTTGGCAAAGCATCAGGGAAAAAGGAAGAATACAGAAATGGGGAAGGGCTATCTGGGATCCTGGAATTCCATCGAAGATATCAATTATGCTCTGGAGATTGTTTCACAAGAAGCTACCTTTTGATGATAATGTGGTTAAAATGGGCATCAATCTGGCTTCAAAATGCAATTGTTGTGATAATCCGAAATCTAAAGATCCTGAACATGTTTTCTTCCATGGAGAAATTGCAATAGCGCTATGGAATTGGTATTTTGATACATTTAAATTTCATAGAAATATGAGGGATTTCTTGGGCTGGATGAAATATATTTTCAAATGGAGATCAAAGGAGACTCTTCTTAGAAAAGCCAGGAGAATTTTCTTAGCCTGGCTCCTCTGGAACATCTAGATTGAAAGGAATAAAAGAAGATTTTATGATGATCATTCTTCTATTTATTTCTTGGTTAAGAAGGTGCAGTTAGATACTAAGATGATAATCCCCTTGGTTTGTTCAAATCTTGTGGTAAGCAAAGCTGAGGAAGATTTCTTACATAAAATGGGGTTTGAATCGAGAAAAAAGGAAAGGATTTGGAAGATCTTCTGCTGGGAGAAACCGGAAAATGGGATCTTAAAGCTCAATACAGATGGAGCATCAAAAGGCAACCCGGGAATTGCAGGAGGAGGAGGTATTATTAGGAACCATAAAGGGGAGATGATAATCTCTTTTTCTTGTTTTTTTGGAGTTGCTACAAATATGGAAGCTGAACTCAAAGCTGCTGTAGAGGGTTTGATCATTTGTAAGAGGCATAATTTTAATAAAATTTGGCTGGAACTGGATTCGAAGGTGTTAGTAAAGATGGTGGAAGATGGTGCTTGCAAAATTCCCAATCTTAGAAATTGGTGGAATGAGCTTATCTCTATCAAACATCTCATAGTGAGAGTATCCCATGTCTATAGAGAGGCTAATGCGGCTGCAGATTTTTTGGCTAACCATGCAATCAGACAAAGACAGGATCAAATTTTCTATAGTAATAGTCAATTACCATCAAAAGTTAAAGGGTGTATTGCATTAGACAAAGAACAACTGAGTTATGTCATATTCAAATGATGAACTAATTGGCTTGATATTTGTTGATCTGGTTTGATTCTGCAACTAATGGAAAAGTTGCCAAAGAAATATAGATGTCCTTTCAAAACATCAGACGTCGGTAATACTGATTGTTGATTGGGTATGGAAAAGTTGGAATAATGATGGCTTTGGTACCTCCACTACTGGAACAGGATTTTGGGCAGGTGATGGTACTTTTTTGGATCCTTCTCGAGACAAGAAGCGATGTTTGTCATTTATATATATATATAAAGGAAGATCCTCTTGTCTTCAACCGATATATCAAGAATGGCGTCTTCTATCCTGTTTGGGCGGCAACTGGAGGGAGCACTATATCATCGTCAGGTTTTAAAATCTGGAGCTCTTTTTTTCCTCCTTGAATCTTCAGATTCCTATCTAGATTTGGCTTTGAACGAGTTGGAGAATGAAGAAAATGAATTCAAGTTCTTATACATGAGACTTGTGATAGCCGAATCCGGGTTCTTTGATAATATCTATCCCTTTAAATTACTGGCATCTAAATATAGAATGAGTTCTATTAGTCAGAGGAAATTTTTGAATTCCCTCTTGATTTTGGGTAGAGGTGCGGTTTTATTGATGGAAGCAAGGATAGATTTATGGAATTACAACTTTAACAGAGATGAAAATATTCCTCCCATTATATATCAGTTCTTTGAGCTCATGAGCAGAACTATTTTGTTGTTGATTGACCGAGTCAAGTCTACTTGGGATCTATATATAAATGTTGGGAGTGCATACCTGGATTTATTGGAGTACTGGTATGAACTATATCATGCGGGTGTAGGTCTCATGACATCTGTCTTTATCTACCAGTTTTATTGGAAGCTATTGGCTGATTTTGATAGTAGGAGCAACAATAACTATATTCAGCATCGTTTAGCGCCTGATTTAGTTGATTTGTTAAAATGCCATCTTCTAAGGGAGACAATTTATGCTCCGGTGAAGGAAGGGAATGGTTCACCAGATTTAGACAAATTAAAGACTTATGAGAATTTCTATTTCTCTATCAAGGTTGTTCCATGTCAAAAGAATATAGAATCCTTTTTGCATAATATCTCTGAAAGGAACCTGTTGGAATGGAAACTGGAAGATGCGAAAAGAATCCTGAAGGAATTGCTAGAAGCTTTGCTATCACTTCAAAATAACTTCCTGGATGCAGAAGGAAAAGTGATCAACAGAAAATACATTCTGGTTTGGGTCATACATGTTAATTGGGTGGGATGCCTAAAGAGTCAGAAATGGATTTTTGAATGGCTGAAAAAGATGAGATCTCTGGAAAGAGGTCTTAAAAGGAAAAGAACCTAAGGAGCTGCCTTGTTATTGGGTACTCAAAGCCTGGATAAATCCTTGGCGAAGAATTAAGGAAGTGCATGCATCCATTGGATGCGTGCACAGAAGTTAAGTACCCTTCTTTAATTTCTTATCATACCTAATTTCTGATATTTCTGAGAAATTCTTAATCTCTTTGGTTGTTCTTTTTGTGACGTATGAAAAGGCGATGAAGATCTTTCTTTCTTCTCTATGGTATGAAGCAAAAATTGGTGCATTCCTGCTATCTGAAAACATGAGGATTGGATATATACATATCTCTTTGGACTTTGGGTACTTAAAGTCTGGAAAAATCCTTGGCGAATTCTTAAGGAAGTGCACGCATCCATTGGATGTGTGCACAGAAGTTAAGTACCCATTTTTATTTTGTCATAGCTAATTTCTGTTTTGCTGAGAAAGCCTTAGTCTCTTTGGTTGTTCTTATTGGGATATATGAAAGGGCTATGAAGATCCTCCATTTCCTATTCTATGGCATGGAGATTGGACGTAGATTACTCTTCGGAGAACTTGGAGCACAAGTTGGAGCATTCATGATATCTAAAATGAAGATTGGATATATGCATTTCTTTACATGGAGAAGCTCTTCTTGGGTACTTAAAGCCTGGATAATTCCTTGACGAAGAATTAAGGAAGTGCACGCATCCATTGGATGTGTGCACAGAAGTTAAGTACCCTTCTTTAATTTCTGGTCATACTTAATTTCTAATATTTCTGAGAAAACCTTAATCTGTTTGGTTATTCTTGTTGTGACATATGAAAAGGCTATGAAGATCTTCCTTTATATCCTTTTCTATGACATGGGGATTGGACATGGATTACTCTTCTGAGAATTGAAGCACAAACTGGCGCATTTGAAAAAGTCATGACGAGGTCTCTTTTTGCATCTAATTCTGAAGACTGGAAAAGCCATTATGGAAGGGCGTATACAAAAGCTGGAAAAAAGTTAAACAGTTGCTGAGGATAAGGTGGCAGATCAAATTCGAAAAATTCAAAGCCCAGATACTGAATAGACAACTGAAGGAGGATCAGATTGCATCTTTCCTTACATCTTGTACCTTTTTCCCGTTTTAGATGACACTTATCTTGTAATTCCCCATGAAGGGCTCCTTATGTTCTATCATGGTTTGATGAAATAAAAGGCAGCTACCTGGGCTGCAAAAACCAGGTTTTGGAAAAAAAAGATTAGAATACCTTCATTCCTGGAGATCTCTATCTCCTAAGGTATCTACAGTTAAGACCCTTATAGATCACTATCTACAAGGTCTTAAACTTTTGAAGAGAAGACTTTGAGATCACTATCTTTAAGTTTCATCATCTTTGAAGATATTTCTATTACTGCAATCAAGTGTTTTGTTCCATAGTAGGATTAGTAACATCTTACTACTCCCACTGCATGGCAGACATCTGGCTCTTTTTGCACATCTAGCATACACTCAGCTTCTCATAACTGATGCACAAGTGCAAGCAGTTCTAGCATTCACTTCCTCAACTCTCTGAGGTGCTATCCCTTTAGATAGGTCATTACCACATCTTAAGGGGATGAAGCCTTTCTTGAAATTTTCCAGAAAATGAAATAAGTCCAAGGTGTACTACTAATGTGACGGTCCCAATATCCTCTTCTCTTTACTTCTGAACAACTTCAGAACTAAGATCTAAGAGGTATCCTTGAGATTATGTCTCGAGGTATGGGATAACCAGATTATAAAGCACTTATTATTAGCATCCTTAGATCATTCCAAATGATTAGGATAACATCTACATTTAGCACGATGAACACATTGGCGCTCCCACTAAGCTTCACATGGTTCATCAAGATTTTATCTGAAACCATAACATTTATAATTTCATCAAATCTTATGTTCCAACTACAAGAAGCTTATCTGAGTCCAAAGATGGAGTTCTTTAGCTTTCACACCATGCTTTCCTCAACCATGAAGCCCTGGGGCTATTTCATATGAATATCCTCATAGAGGTATTCATAGAGGAATGCAATCTTGACTCACATCATGAAGATGTCATAGTCAAGTTGTGTAGCTACAGTTAGCAATATTGTGATGGGTTAAAGCAAGGTCACTGGAGAGCAAGTCTCATCGCAAGCGATGTCTTCTCTTCGGTGTGTAGCTCATGGCTACGAACCGTGCTTTGAAGGTCTCTACCTTCTCATCAGGTTTCCCTCTTTCTCTTGAAGATCCATTTACACCTTAATGGGTCTGACCCTTATAGGTGGATCCTCGAGGGTCCATATACAACACTTGTATATGAAGTCTACATTAGACTTTTATTTCTAATCTTTCCATGTCATGATCTTTAGGAGCTTCATCATATGAAGTTAGATCATTGTCAGATTCAATTAACACATGGAATCCATCTTCAAACTTATTTGAAGAGGTATTAGTGTTTCATTGTCTTTTTAGTTTCCGATTCCAGGAGCCTCATTATCATCTCAAGATTAAATGAGTTCCTTTACTTCATTTTCATCTTGATTCTCAAGAGAGTCATCCTCTAAGAATCACATTCTCAGAGATGAAATCCTTTAAGAATCTCAAGGTCATAAAATAGGTATCCAATACCATCCTTTATTTTCCTAATGAAGTAGCACTCTCTAGTGCTAGATTCCAGCTTACATGCATGAAACCTTATTAAGTATATAATGTAGTCTCTATCACATATACATATACCTGGAAACTAAGAGATAATTATGTTGAGATTAATCATTGATCAAATCATGTCACACATGATCAATTGTATCTCCCTACAACTCTATTGAGTTAAGGTTCATTAGGAGGGATGAGATAGAAATGATATTCATATCTCTATAAGGTATTCTATGAATTCATCTAATAGGTACTGACTACCTAGATTAGATCAAATTCATTTAATCTTCCTTCAAACTTTGATTCTAAACCAAAATTGTGAAATCTTTGAACATTTCAAAGGTTTCTAAGTGAAGAGAATAAATCTCATATCACAAATAATCATTAATAGATATCACATATCCATAATGTTTATTCTCATATAGATGATTCACATACATCAATATGTATGAGATCTTAAATACCTTAACATCTTACACCTTTCCCAAAGAAGGGAGTATTGGACATTTTACTTTAAATACAATATTCATAAGTATGCAAGTTTTGAAATTTTAGACATTCTAAAGTTTCATCTCTTACTTGTCTCTTGATCTCATCAACAGAAATATGTCCAAAACATTATGCCAGATCATTGTCAAATGATATTTATCCTCCTATTGATCTTTAAAGGTTTAATTTTCAGTATTAGGAATCTTAATGGACCATTCATTAATTTTATAATTTTGCAGAGTCCACTAGATGTTAGATTACTATCTGAAATATCTCCATCATAACTCTTTATGATAGGTCTATTCCAAAATTCATGTTTATTTCCAACATTTAGAAATAAACTATGAGTGTATTCTAATATCCAGGTCACAGAGACATTCTCTAAGATTAAGGGCTCCCACTGAAAATATGAAGTCTATTGATCCAATGAAATTGTTGCAACAATTGCATCACTTCCAACATGGATGACCATTAAACTTTAAGATCAAATTTCTAATATTCTAATACAGATGCAACTAATTGCAAGTATCATTAGAAGATTTAGATACAACTATTAGACTTTATCTTATTAAATAAGTAAGTCAATTTCAATGATTATATGTAGATTATTCTGATGTACTATCTGATTCCTTCTCTAAAGATTCTAGATAGATTTGATAGTCATACTATCAACACATCAACTTATTGCAGTATTGGCATTCATCCAACTCTTTGGATGTCATATGGAAGTCACAGAAGTACAATCAACTCTTTGACTATACTTCTTACTTGGGTCCAACCCATGCTTCCACTGCGTTCCCTTTATCTGTAAGCAACCATTGTTCAAGACCAAGGATCTCTTATGTTAAAATAAAAAATTTCAATATAAGAGTATTTCAACATTTATACAAGCTTCATTCAATTTATACAATATGAATAATATGAAGCATCATGAATGACCAGAGTATAGACAATAGAATGATGACACTCATCGTATCTACATCCATCTAAACTCTTAAAATAGGTTTCAGGTAGGTACTCAAACAATTTGAATACATCATCTCCTATAGAGCCACCATTCTGTATGATGCAGAGAACTACATCATTCATGATTAAATGTCGAGAGCACATATGTATGCCAGAACATCTTCTTAGAATTTTATAAGGATTATTTGACAATTACGATCATCATCGACATGTCACTTCCAAAGTACATTCGATGAGATCAAGACTATAGAGACATATAAACCCTTGGGTTTTAGTCCTATTGTCTATTTAATTGTCATTCCTCATTATTATGAGGAAACTTGCATATTACAACCACGTACATTATGTGTCCAATTTCAAGTACAATATCTGGATCATGGGTCCAATCCATGATATTCTACTGGTTATTGTTGAGTATAACATTGAGTAGGATTAAAGAAGGATTATCTGAAATAAGAAATTTGCATAAACATATATAAATATATAATTTACTTTGATTTAGGAATTTTTATATCAAAGTTGTCTTGCCTTGTCAACATTGAAAGTTCATTCCCTTAATCACTTTCAATGTAAGAGATATACTTACCATTATATCTCAGCAAGATCTGGGATCTCCTTCCTTATCTTTGTTACATCCCAATAATATGAGAGTCTGCAACTCGGATAAAAAGAAGCGGGAACACATTCCACCTTACAAGTCCAACTTGCATTCCCAATTCGGTCTTTAACACCCGGGCCCACCACCCCTAAGGTGATGTTGACCCGTCGTTAATTGAACCAACCGTCAACATGAATAGAACTCGCTATGCGGAATCCAATATCGTCCCAATAATATGAGGATCCGATATTGGGGTCACTACGCATACGGCCTTACTCTTTCGAGAAGCAAAGAGCCCGATCCAGATGCGCTTGCATATAGGAGCTGTCTCTTTGGATAGGCGTCTCCTATATACAATCCCTGGCGACGGAACCCTTCGCCTTGACGGGAGACCATGGATGTCACTTATGTGATCCTCCATATCATATTCAAATTCTAATTAATTATCGTGAATCATATTCACATAATTAATTCTTCCAAGAGAAATGATACATCTATTATAATAGAGTGTTTTTAATTGGATATAATTAATTTAATCATATTAAATTAATTATCAATCCCAATCAACAAACTTGATTTTACTTGAATATATGGTATTTTCTCAAAATACATATTAATTCGAATTTTAATAATTAGAAAAATACATCATGATCTCTCAGGCATCATTCGTTCCCTACCCGATGTCATGGCCAGTACCGGCGGGAGTGGGACGGACCGCATACGTTGCAACCTGCTACCCCAACGATCCCCGACTAGACACCATATCCGCCACGGGAAAAAAATAATGCCGAGTCAATCACTTTGTACTTGAGATGATCATCGGTTATTCAACCGAAATTATACCATATAGTAATAATCAAAACAATTTTGATTATAAGGAAATTTGCTAGGCAAATTCCCAATCCTATTCAAGCAAGGAGTTTGATGATTGTGTTTCCAATTATTATCTAGATCAAATCTAATCAATTTATTGGTTGAGACCAAGTCAATTAAGGAAATAATCATCATCCAATATTTCTAAAATATTTTCCATAATTATTTCATGAAATTAACAATTAATTTTACTAATTGACAATCACATGGTTCTTGATTAGGAAAGTAATTTCAGCAGTGACCCATACTTACTAAAATTAGCATATCTCAATCAATTTAAATCCAAATTAAGCAAAGTAAGTTTCCTAAGTTTGCTAATTTGATTTACAACATAACCATGTAATTTGCACGCATTTAAAGGCATTTCTAAACAGTAATTAACTCCTTAATTACGTTAAGATGCGCAGTTCCCGTAACAGTGAATACATGTTCATTGAAACGACCATATCTAGAGCAAACGGAATCCAAATTACGTAAACTCAGATCCTATGGTTTCCTTATTTAATGCAGAATAAAATTCAAGTGTTATTTTCGTGTTTAAACAATTTAAACAGGTCCGAAAATTTACACTAAATAGAGATGCGAAAATGAAATGCGATAAAACTTTCGCAACCATAACGAACCCAAGTCGCCTTCGATTTTATGGATCGTATCCAAAACCTTCAACCTAAGGCTCTGATACCACTTGAAGGATATGGTTAGAATCCTCAAGCGCATCACGGAAGCGTGAGCATCGTATCGAATACGACGAGGAACGACTAGTCGCACTAGTTGTTCTATGCAACGGAATTTAAAAAATTTTCATGCGATGAAACTACATGATCCAAGAACACTTCTTGAATCGTTTCGTCAAAACCAAAAACAAGTAATAGGATTACCTCTTGAAGCATGGTTGCGATCGAGTCTCTAAACGAAGATACCTCCTGTCTCAAGTCCGATCCGACGGAGGAGATGCTTGCGAGCGTGGGGATGAATCGTGTGCTTCTCGCAATCCATGTTGATGATCCAAGCGGTGGATCTCCTGATCTCGACACACGAGATCTGACGGAAGGAGACGAAGATCCATGAGCAGACAATCAGACATCATAACGACGATGCTGCAGCGATGGAGAACCTTTCTAAGGCATCCATGGTAGACGACCATGAAAGGGAGAGAGAGTAGACGTGTAGAGAGAAAGAGAGATGTGCTTCCAAAAGCATGTACTAGAGAGCATAGGCATGCCTCTCTATTTATAGGGTTTTGGGATCCATGGATCTCAATCCATGGGACATATAAAATCAATGGATGAGATTGATTTATGTCAATCCAATGGTCAAGATTGTTGTTGATAAAAGCCAACAACTTGTGATTTAATTTAGATTAAAATTTATTTGACAAAATCAAATATAAATCAATCCTAAATTACATCAACAAATAAGGAGAGAATATACATGGAGATTACACCTCCCATGTATAATCAAGGTGGACGACCACCCATTCCAAATAGGACATGGGTGCCACCCACCATATTCCATATGGAGGCAATCTCATGAGATTTCATGAGATTGCATATCTCCTTGGAAATCTCTCATTATTTATTTCCAACAATTTTTATTGGGATTTATTCACCAAAAATAATTCACAATTACTTTTGGGAATATTTCAATCTTGACATTGGAAATTTGTGAATCACATTCACAACTCAAAACAAAATATAATTTACATTTTCAATTTATGACACAATGTGTATCCAATACACATTAATAATTAATCAACAAATATAAATTATAATTAGCTCCCTTTAATACATTATAAATCATATTTATAATATATTATGAATAATTGGATATTACTATCCACAATAATTAAATCACATTTAATTACATTGGATAACTTATTCTCATGTGCCCAAATAATATGAATCACATTCACATTATTCACATCTTTGATTATCAAATCACATTTAATTATATAAGACAACTCTCCTTATAATATGAATCAAATTCATATTATTGATGATAATTAAATCACGTTTAATTATCCATTTTCTCAATGCTCGGATACATATATCAACAATAGAATTATCCATGAACTCCTTCAAGGATAATGCGCTTTCTCCGCGAATACTTGGAGATAAGGACAGGACGATTGTATTGTTCCACGTATAGTGACTTGGATGTTGAGATTACATTTTAAATCCAGATCCCGGGCCTCCCATAGATGCTTGATTAAGTCAAGACCGCAAATCTAATCTTCTCATTGTATCTGAATCACATTCAGATCAATGTCCAACATTTGGATCAAGATCAGATTACTTCTCTACTGAGAGGAGTCACTAAAATCCAGATCCGTTTCATCACTCCCTAGGAATGGAAGCATCATGGTTATACAATCGTTTATGATCACATCACCCTCAGGTATTCCCAATACCTGTACATCCTGCATACTGGAAGACTCAGAATAAACCTGAAGTATAAGATCAATTTTACACTGTCTACTTCAGAGTTTTATCATTAAGTTTCTCATTCGATCATTGGGAGTTGGTATCGATCATATACTTTCCAAAAGCATATATCATACCTAGGTCTTGATCATATACTTTCCAAAAGTATATATCAAACCTACAAATTTAGTCAAGCTTCCAAAGCGAGACGACCGTGCACGGAATTTGATTCTTTCCAATATCTCATGAGTGAGCTCATGTCTTCCGGTTTAGTAATGAACCTGTATGATCCCTTTGAGAGATCGTATTACTCATATGTCCTTATATGCACACCAGCGCGCCGGTGTATAGACCTTGATTAGGTCATCAACCTACTGGTCTGCAAAATGTACATACTCAGACATATAGTAACATATCTGTCTCTGGTCAGAGGATGCGTGCCTATATCATGACAGCATACGATATAGGACTTTGGTTATCTCGATCTCGTTAAGTCAACTCTTTGACCTAACTAATCTGACACCCCCGAATCTCTATTCCTATGCAGATGACCTGCATCAAGAGGTCGGTCAGATATCAGCCTAACTGAGAAAGGATTGCCATCTCCTACTCAGGCTGGAGATCATCTCTTAATAATCATTTGATGGTGCCTGATGAGTCCTCAATCTAACTCTTTAGATGTTCATCCAAGCACCAACCTCTATGATTCAATATTTGAATCAACAGCTGTATGATCATCAAGATGGCCATGGTACATAACCCTAATTGTACTAAGGGACCTATTATGCAAATTATGTACTCTTCATTTCAGATTAAGGAGTGAATTGCAATAACATTTATTGCATAATGGCTCGCCGTGGGCTCGCATGTCCAACACCATGTTCAATATCATCAAATTGGTCTGCATAGCTATTATGATTTCCATTTCATGTTCCAGTGCAATATATAAGAAACATCGTAAAAATATCTCCAACGAATCTTGTAGTCAATAGCTTGACCAAAAATACTAGGTCACATATGTCAATAAAATCTAATAAAACATTATAAGAATGTAGTTACCGTGCATACAAACGTTAAAATATAATAAAAATATTAAAATAATAAAATGATAAAAATCAGGGTAGAGGGAAGGTGGTTGGTGTCCAATTACGTTACAATATGTACAAACATTAAAACATAATAAAAACGGTGGCAGGGGGCTATGACATGCATTCTGAGAACCATATTGGTAAACCATCATTGGGTCTTGTCGAGCTGCACTGCAGCCCATGAAACAATCTTCGTCGGGGTCCCCTTTGAGTGGTTGAAAACTATCTACTCGTACGAATAACACAAGTTGTGAGCAAGGCTGATGTGTGCGTTTCGGTGTAACACTAGGCAACAACACCTCAACCTCGTCTAGGAGCTCCTCCACTCCAGCATGGGGATCCTTCGGCAAAAAGTCGAGATCTGCTCACCCTACAACTCGATCACCTACTCGGTGAGCCTAACCACTTTTGGGCCCACAACCTGGGACGCGGTGGGTGCACTGCCTCTCCTCGATCGCTTACCGCCAAAAGATTGCCCCACGGAGTCTCTGCGACATCGTCGTCTACCCGTCGTATTGGTTTGTCCACCTTTCTTAGTCAGGCTTGGACCCTCAGGCATGGGAGGTTCCCCTTCTAGGTCCTCAAGTAACTGCTGTGTGGAAGTGTCCCCTTCGAAGAATGATGTGAATGAGCCTAGCGGTGCGGTCTGCAAGCAGGAGTACGTACCCCTAGTAGAACTTTCTCCTATCATGACGTCCACATGGTTCTAGTGGGGAAATGAATTCCTATTGTACCCCTTGTAAGCCTTGTCAATCTGCAACGGGTTCTATGCATGTGACTTTCATCAGTCTCCACCATTCTAAATGTGAAATGTAATTCAAATAAGCTTACCGTCGACCATGCATCATCATTCAAGATGATGACTGTATAGGATACTGGGTCCTAGCCCCACCCACTCTTCGACATCATGTAGACAAATCTTCTATATTCTTTTTTAATGATCTTCCGCCTATTGTTGAGCTTGGGCCTGTCGAAGTTATTCCCAGTTTGCATGTCGAAATGAGCTGTGATTAGGGATGGGAATTTTTTAGGGCCGGCCCGGCCCAGCCCGGTGCCCGGCCCGAAGAAGCCCGGCCCAAGCCCGAGCCCGAGCAATAAATGGGCGGGCTTGGGCTTAAATTTAGGCCCAATTTTGATTTCGGGCTGGGTCCGGGTTACAGCGGGCCCGAGCCCGAAGCCCGTGGGCCGGCCCGAATAGGGGCCCATGATTGCCTCTTTTATTATTTTTAGGTATATGTTTTGATAAATTACCTCTTTTATTAAGTTTTTTATATATTTATTCTGAATTTAAGGTAAGGGAATGTGCCTTTATTTAGTCAATTACATGTTTGGGCTTAGATAAGACCAATATACTATTTTCCATTTGTTCCCAGGCAATAGATAAATAAAATAAAATATCTGGATGGATATAAAAGGTTAGATAGTGGGCCGGCCCGGCCCAGGCCCGACCCAAGAACTTGCGGGCCGGGCTCGGGCTGGGCTAGGCTGGGACCGGCCCGACCCGACCCGATGCTCGTCCCTAGCTGTGATGCTCTATCAAGCAGGTGGTGAATGTACCACCTATCTAGTTGCCTATGTCGAAGTGATGTTTAAAGAGGAACATGATGCATTCATCCATCACCAATGTCTAGGTGACACGACGCTCCAAGCAATCAGCCTTTGGGATTTGAATCCCGGAAGTGGATCCACCATGCCTTCTCATCCTGTAATAACATGCAATTTATTGCAAAATGAATAAATTGGTGGAGCAGGTTACTACTTGCAAAATGAATAAATTGGTGCAGTAACCGAATAAAAAAAAGTAACCATATTGATGTAGCAACCACCAAAGCATTATATCTCCTAACAAAGCAAAGTAGCAATAACCAAATGAAGATGGATGTAAAGAAACCAAATAAAGTCGAACAACATCAAAGCTATGTTATGAAGTGCTAAATGAGCATCATAAGGATCTAAATCCACAATCAGAATCGAACAAGCAATACCCATAACCAAACCAATAGAGCAGTAACCATATAGCTACATGAGTAACCAAATAAATATAATAGTAACCAATCTTCTAAAATCAATATAGCAGAGAGCAAAGCAATGTGTGAGTGATCAAGATTCTGTAAGGAATATTACAATAACCATAGCATTCTAGTAGTAACCGAAGCAACATAGTAGTAACCATATTGCTGTTGCAACCACCAAAGCATTTTATCTCCTAACAAAACAAAGTAGAAGTAACAAGATGCAGCTGAATGTAAATAAACAAACAAAATCGAAAATCATCAAATGCAGATGGATGTAAAGAAACCAAACAAAGTTGAACAACATCAAAGCTATGTCATGAAGTGCTAAATGAGCACCATAAGGATCAAAAGCATCTCCCAATTTAGCATCAACAAATGCAACTAGATCTAAAGTAGCATTAACCAAACACAAGAACCAAATGCAACTGGATCTCCAAACGAGCAAAGTAGTAGTAACCAAATGCATGTGGATGTAAAGAAACCAAACGAAATCGAACGAAGACAAAACATATATAATGAAGTGCTAAATGAGCACCATAAGGATCTAAAGCAGCTCCCAAATCAAAAATCAACAAATACAACTGGATCTAAAGTAGTAATAACCAAACACAATAATCAAATGCAGTTGGATCTCCAAATGAGCAAAGTA
The DNA here is from genome assembly GCA_037367405.1 of Ottelia alismoides. Lineage (NCBI taxonomy): Eukaryota > Viridiplantae > Streptophyta > Magnoliopsida > Alismatales > Hydrocharitaceae > Ottelia > Ottelia alismoides. Next base: position 1,088,276 of record JAZKJV010000139.1, read on the forward strand.
GAAGTAATAAAATGCAATTGCATGTAAAGAAATCAAACAAAACAAAAGTCAACAAAACATATGTCATGAAGTGATAAATGACCACCATAAGGATCTAAAGCGGCTCCCAATCGAGCATCAACAATGGAAAGGATCTAAAGTAACAGCAATAAACCACAAGAACCAAATGCAACTGGATCTTCAAATGAGCAAAGTAGCACTAATCAAATGCTGGTGGATGTAAATAAACCAAACAAAATCGAACAACAATTAAACACATATGTCACGAAGTGCTAAATGAGCACCATAAAGGATCTAAAGCAGCTCCCAATTGAGTATCAACAAATGCAGCTGAATCTAAAGTAGCAGTAACCAAACACAAGAACCAAATGCAACTAGATCTCCAAATGAGCAAAATAACAGTAATCAAATGCACGTGGATGTAAAAAAATCAAACAAAATCAAACATCAACAAAGTTATATCATGAAGTGCTAAATGAGAACCATAAGGATCTAAAGCAGCTTCCAAATCGAACATCTCCTAAATGAGCATCATCTGGATCTAAAGCAACAATCAAAATAAAAAAAGCAGTACCTAGAGCAGGTCTGATATTTATGAACGTCACAAGCTAGAAAACAAGCATTACAACTCACAATTGAATAACAAATCAAGAGCATGTCCGACATTTATGAAATCTATAAGCAAGAGAGGAGTATCGAGAGTACCTCACACACCAAAATGCCCACAAATAGAAAGAGATGTGGACACAAACAACCAGGAGGAAAATGTCACCAAGAACCACACAGGTCTGCTCAGAGAGACTCCGTGATGGCTTCTCATAGGCCTTGTTAGGGGCGGGGATAGAAATCCTAGATTCCTCGTCCAAAGCCATGGTAAAATGTCAGCTCAAGAAGAGACAAGGACAATAGGCCTCTATGAAGAGGGTTTATTAGAGAGCAGGAGTAAAATCGTACATTCCCCAACAATCCCATTCAAAGCCCAATCAATCGATTTAAGCTACACATGTTAGAAATTCCCAAGCAAGGACGGTCAAAGCACAAATCACCTGCAACCATTAACAGGGACGAGACAAAGGAAGGGGAGGGGCATGCACATCTTTCGTGGGAAATGCGGTTGAGGAAGGTCACATGGTGGGAGGGAGAGGAGGGGGATAGAATAGAAATGAGAGCTTCGACGAGAGGCGAGGGAGTTGAGGGGGAATTGTCGTACCATTCCCTCTCTCCCTATTCCACCATATTCCATGCGCCTATTTCGCCACGAACATGGCCTTATAGAATGAAGACGTGTGGTGTGTGAGATGAAGATGAAAGCTAATCTCAGATGACGTGCCTTCTATGTATGATGCAATGATATGGGAAATAAGTTTGGTGTAAGGGGAGATTTGACCACCACGATTCAGATAGAGTGGGGAGGTGACTTGACCTAGGGAATGAAGAGTCTATGTGAGCGGACAATCGCCATCTGGAGTTTGTCATTTGATTGTGTTAGGTTGGCAACAATTGTGCTCAGGTGTTACACAACCTCTGATGTTGAGCATGGATGTACCCTTCCTGGAACCTATGACGGAAAGTCGACTATGCGTGTCCTGCAAGTGAACAATGGTGGACATGGTCACAACTTTAGATCTAGGCAGGGAAGGGAGAGGTTGTGGAGGTTGGGGCAACAATTTAGGGTCGAAGGAGGAGTGAGGATGGAGGTATAAAGGAAGAAGATGGCGACGAAGGAGGAGGAAGAAATATATAGCTACCTTTGTATCCCTCTCTTCTCTTTCCAATTATACTTGCTTCTATAAGTTAACGTCCGCTTTGGTAGAAAGAGATGACATCCAACCCGAGGTATGTAATTGTTAACTATGCAAGAAGGTAAGGCAAAAGTATTATTGTAAAAAAAGTAGGGTGTAAGTGTAGATGTGAAAACTTGAAAGGGCACGACCGTCAAAATCCCTTTTTTGATGCAAGTGCACTTAAAGATAACTTCCTCTCGCTGCACAAAACATACTTTCTTTCCAATGTTTCGAACACCTCATGTGCACATGTTCTTTATTCTAAAAATATTTGAATTACGACGACCATTTCAAATAACATTAAATCAATGCATGAGAGGACTATTATCTGGAAGAAGAAAAAAATAGTGATACCATCGTGATGTTATTTTAAATTAAACGAAACGTGTCAGAATCAGGATAACCGGCCATCGGGAAGCAGGAAATAAAAATAGCCGAATGCATTAAAATTATAAGGTTTCCAGAAACAGCATTCATGGCCCTCCTAACATATTTAAATAATCGGCATATCTTATAGGAGAAGGTGATATATATTGAAGATTACATACGCGTTCCATGAACGAGGAAATCAACGGAGTTACGGCAACCCATCAATATGGTCAACGACCGAACTTAAACGATGGAGCTGTGAATTGCGATGGTTCAGACTTTGATGTACAACAAATTATATATAGGTACACCACGTGAGATCCGTGAGAAATAATCTAATGTTTCTTAGATATTTTTACATCATAAATCATAAAGATTTTATAAATTACCTTCTCGATCATGCTTCCTGTGTTATTATCACCTAAATCGTGCAAACTTGTTAATCGTTACATTAAATCTTTTCGGGAGTTAACCACAAAGTTCTTTAGGTGCCGTTCGGTACAAGGGTTAAACTCCCCTTTGGGGAGTTTACCCCCTCTTACCCTATTCTTTCATCTCTTTTATGCGGGTCCCATTTTTACCTTTTTTAATATATTAAATAAATCAATTCTTTTTTTATCAATTCTATCAAAAAATAATATATTATACCATCATATCATATAAAAATTATAAACTGCTCAACTTTTACTTATTTTTCCAAATTTCAATACAATCACATCAGAATAATTACTCACTTTTTCAAACTTCAATACAATCACATCACAATAATTACTCACTTTTTCAAACTTCAATACAATCATATCACAACAAATCCACAACAAACTCACCCCTACTTTAACTATCTATCCAAACACCAAAACACAAAAACTGGTTAACCCCAGCCAGTTAACCCACCCTAACCCGCGTATCAAACGCACCTTTTAGAGTCTGTAGTGTAAGAGTTAACAATTTTGCTGAGTTCATGTGATAATTGTGAGAATACACGTCGATAAGTTAATTTACAAAGTTTTCATGATTTGTAGTGTAAAAATTCTAATTTCTTAAATACGAATTTTGATGATATATAGTAGAGATATGGTTTCTATGAACTTTTTTGACGAAGAACAATCCCAACCAACTTACAAATATACATGCATCATAAGATTATATATCTCCACCTCTAGCAATGCAACATCTCGGGTTTAGGTTTCTAACCATTATCGAGAAAATTGATCCTAACAACTTGTTGACTTCAGTTCAACTGGACGTGCTGACAACCACCTAAAATATTTAAGCTAAGTTATTAAGCAGTGATCTCCACACTTGTAACTCAATCCCACACTTTTTTAGTTTTAGATATGAGATTATGCAGGGTATTACAATCTTTCCACTTATATTGGCAACATCCTCATTGCAGTGTAGTTCACTATTTATTCCCATTAGTAATTTCGATTGTATGTTCCGAGTAGCCTTTTCCTCTTACCTCTCTTTCTGGGGGGTGGCTTAATCACTAAGGTAAACTTTTCCTATTAGAGGAAACCTCCTTTGATACCATTTGTAACATCTCAAATTTATCTCCTCGGACTCTCTTCGAGGAAAAACATCGCGACAACTTGTTTGCCTCAGATCCAACTGGACCAATTGACAACCATCCAAAATGGTTAAGCATAAGTTGTCAAGTACTAATATCCATAACACACTATGACTTTATGAGTTTTAGATTTGTGACTATGTTTGGGGGATTACGAGCATACTCACAACCATGACTACCTCAAACCTACCATAAATATTTCCACCTATGTTAGTTGATATCAACCTTAAGCACCACAATCTCCATCTTCCCTCTCAACCATCTGCAAAGAATATATCAACATCAGGGATGCAACCGGACACCTATATATCCATATCCATCCGTCATTGTATCTACTTTTAAGCGGATATGGATATGAATTTCTGATTTTGGTAGATACATATACGGATATGGATAATGCTTTTAATTTTTTACGGATACAGATAAGGATACAGATATTGTTTTCAATTTTTTTAGGATACATATAAGGATATGGTTACATATTTTTTTAACTGATACATATACATTTATCCGTATTGCTAAATCGATGAATGTATATTGTATATACATACACCAACTAGTGTGTGTATATCCGAATATGTTATAGGATTACATGAAATATATTGCACCTGGATTATTTTCAAATGTGAGAAGAAAAATATTGATCTCTATAATAATCATTTATCATACAAGTTATTAAATTTTGTATAATATTATATTTTCTTTTTTTATTTTGTTATTTTTGTAGCTTATTAGTGTTAATTTAATCAGCTATTTATTTTAGCTTTACAAAAAAATAATCCTACTAAGTGAAAATATTAGAGGACATTTATTATGCGCAGGATAGTCCATTTCTATTTATTAAATATATGTACTTATCCGAATCATGATTATTTATTTTCATACTAGTATATGTATCTAATGACATGGTTTGCAAATTTCAATAAATGTATCAGTTTCTTTGTATGTATCCAAATTACAAATGGATAAATATATAATAACACATATATTTGTATCTATATTCATCCATTTGCATCCATAATCAACATACATAATCAAAACTTAATAATTTTACCTTAATGTGCAATGAGTGAGGCAACAAGAACCTACCATAGCGACAAAATGACTCGACCATGGTCAGTGATGGATCTCAATCATATGTTTGTTGCAATGATGTATGTGGACATTATAGTCATGCTAGTAAGGAGAATGACATATTTGTTGGTCATTACATGAAGTTTATGAATTGTCTACATGAAGATTGGTGGAGCAACACAAGTTTCAATCAATTGTTGAACACTGGACAATTACAAGCACGACTTGCAAGCAAACTGTAAACTAAGTACGATTTAAAAATAAGATATCATTTATACCCATGATATTACATACATCTCTTCTTATTGGCCTTAAACATATAAGCAATATTATGTTAATAATATTATGGGTAAAATGGAGCTGCCCTCGCACCATTCTTTTCGTATTTTTATTATTTTTTTTTGAAAAATACTTCCGTGGATTTTCATTATTATATTATTATATTATGTCATTCATCGTGTGAAATAGGGACTCCTACGACCTCCATCTAGACGTGGTTGGTTTCAACAATTCTGCGACCGTTAAAAAATATCCGTCTAATGGAGGTCGTAGGAGTCTCTGTTTCTCATGAAACTTGAATGACATAATATAAGGATATAGTGATGAATTTTCACGGATTCATTTAAAAAAATAAAAAAATATAGAGAAAATGAGGCAGGGGAGCCAAGTTGACTCCCCTCAAGGGGCAACCACATTTTTCCTAACATTATACACATGATATGTTGCACCTCAAATATAGTCTAATATCTAAGATTCACAAAGTGTAAGAGTGTATGATATATGGTGGGATTTTTACTTAGACAACTTCAACTTAGCATTTTCGGTGGCTGTCAGTGATGGGTCTGATCAGATCCGTACCCAAGAAGTTGTCGAAATCAATTTTAACGATATGTGGATCCAAGCTCGATATATTATATAATACCCCATCATGATCACATCAATCGCTATCTTTTTTTATCATATATATATATATATATATTCCTTCTTCATCCCTAAAATTAACTTGAACAAGCAGAAAGAATGAATTTTAGTGTGTTCCATCTTCGTCACCCAAATGATATCTAACTTAAATTCACATAAACCTTGTTACAAGTAATCCAATCTTCGTCCAAATCATGGTAACAACTCGAAATTTTTGATACTTTTTTCCTGCATGCTCATTGATTGGATAGTCCATTAAATTAGCAATACAGTTGACCTATAACAATGAGAAATTAAAATCCATTATCACATCTTTAGCAGTTAACTTTATAACAACAAATATTATCCGTAGCAGGAATCCTAAATGTTGCAGTACTAGCAACGAACCATATGAGAATGATCTTTCCACCTTTTCTCCCGATTGATCATTGCTATATTAGCAAAGATCAATAGAAATTTGGGCAAAGTCTTCTTCCACTTTTTAAGTAGGGTCGGCTACATGAATCCTCATCAAATCCATGTTGAAAGATCTGATTATTTTTTACATTGATTGTCGGGCTACCTAATGCAACCCTTCTCAAGGTAGATTTGAACCCTAATTTTTTAGGTAATAGACACACTGTTCTATTGGGGATTATGGTGTACTCAACCAGGAGTATCCCCTCTAAAACTGTCCTGCAGCAAAGATGGCACAACACAATATATGTTCCCCACACGGGAACTCAATAGCAACAATGACAAGCAACCACAAGCAACCACAGTAAGCAATCACCACAAGAGACAATGATTTTTACGTGGAAACCCTTACTCGATGTGAGTAAGGTAAAAACCACGGGGCAAGACCGTAAATCAATCACTACGGTCAAATGAAGTCAAATGTTCTTCCCGGTTTTGTTGCCCATAAAACCAAGGTACAAACCACGAGCACAGTAGGTAGTTCTTCTACAAGTAGCCAACTACCCTAGATATCTAAAATACCAAACAACATGCTCAAATCAAGATAGATAGATTGACTCCCCTTGTGGGCTCCCAGATGGAGACCCAAATCGATGCTCGGCTTCTTGAGGTTGCCACGCACGCAACCTCGCTACAGCTCCTCTCGAGCTCGACCCGCACCTTCTCAGCCCGTTGCACCTCAGCCCGTGGAACCTCGGTCGATGGAGAAGGGAAGAGGAGCCCAGCTGCCCTCCCTCTTCCTCTCGGCCTCTCTCTCGCGGCTGGAACAAAACGAGGGTCCAAAACCCTCTCTCGAACTGCTCCTGGAAACGGCTGAAAGAGGGGGAACGACTAGGGCTCACCCCGTTCTGGAAAATGCCTCCCCCGATTTGGTGGAAATGGCAGCCGAGTAGGGCTCCCACTTGCTGGACAAACTACATAAGAGCCCCTGTAAATTTAACAAAAGGTGTAGCCCAAGTTGAGGTTGGAACATTGCAAGTAAACCCAACAACCTCCCCCTCCAGCCCCAACGGGGAGGTGTTGTCAGGGCGATGGAGATCAAGAAGAAGTGACACCGCTCAGCTCTCTACAGAGCTGAAGCTTGTCACGAGTGACTGCCTTGGTCAACATGTCTGAGGGCTTCTCATCGGTGTGGATCTTCTTTAACATAAGCTATTTCTAATCAATTGCATCCCTCAGCCAATGGTATCTCACATCAATGTGTTTTGTGCGAGCATGGTGCATGGTACTCTTGCTCAAGTCTATAGCGCTCTTGCTATCACAAAACACAACTGGCTCACTGTCACCCAATCCAAACTCACAAAGGAAGCATTGTAGCCACAACATTTCTTTCCCAGCATCTGTTGCTGCTATGTATTCTGTCTCGGTAGTCGAGAGAGCAACACATTTCTGTAGCTTGTATTGCCATAATATGGCCCCCCCTGCAAATGTAAAAATGTATCCTGAGGTAGACTTTCTCTGATCCATGTCACCTGCCACATCTGCATCAGTGTAGCCATAAAGTTTGAGATCTGACCTCCTAAACACAAGACACATACTTGAGGTCCCTCTCAAGTATCTCAAGATCCACTTCACTGCCTTCCAATGGTCCTTGCCTGGGTTGGACATGAATCTGCTCACCATGCCCACTGCATGGGCTATGTCGGGTCTAGTGCAAACCATTGCATACATGAAGCTCCCAACTGCGGACTGGTATGGGATCTTGGCCATCTTTGCTTTCTCCTCAGAAGTAGAAGAACATGACTCTTTGGTTAGCTTGAAATGAGAGGCTAAGGGCATACTGACAGGTTTGGCATTCTTCATGTTGAACCGCTCCAACACACGTTCAACATAGCTCTCCTGTGACAACCACAGTATGCGCTTCTTCCTGTCCCTTGTAATCTGCATCCCTAAGATGTGACAAGCTTTGCCCAAATCTTTCATCTCAAACTCTTTGGAGAGTTTTCTCTTGAGCTTTGCAATCAGGTTGGAATCATGACCTACAATCAACATGTCATCCACATATATCAAAAGAATGGCGAACCTGTCATTGGGAAGACGATGAACATATACACATGGATCGGTTGCTGTCCTCTTCAAGCCCTGCTTTCTCATGAAAGCATCAAACTTCAAGTACCATTGTCTCGGGGCTTGCTTCAAGTCATAGGGACTCTTCCTCAACCTGCAAACCATGTGCTCTTTCCCTCTCTCTTGAAAACCCTGTGGTTGCTCCATGTAGATCTCTTCCTTCAAATCACCGTAAAGAAATGTCGTCTTCACATCCATCTGCTCCAGCTCAAGGTCCATGCTAGCAACAAGTCCTAGCACCATTCTCACTGAATTCATCTTCACCACTGGGGAGAAGATCTCATCATAGTCCACTCCTTCCTTCTGGATGAATCCTTTCACTACCAACCTGGCCTTGTACTTGACATGTTTGCCGCTGTCATATGACTTCAGCTTGTAAACCTACTTGTTCTTCAAGACTCTCTTGCCTTTGGGAAGCTCAACAAGATCATAAGTATGGTTTTTCTTGAGAGATAGCATCTCCTCATTCATTGCATTGTGCCAATGATCCTTGTCCTTATGCATCTGTTCTTCCTCAAAGGTGTATGGCTCACCTGCATCTGTGAGCATCACATACCTGGAAGTGGGGTAACGGGATGATGGCTGGCGTGTCCTCTTAGATCGCCTGACCCGAGGCTCTGCTGTGTCTGTTACTGGATGAGGCTGCTCCCCCTGCCCTAGGTCCCCTAGACATGGATCAACGGGGTCTGCATCTGGCTCATGCTGCTCTAGCTACCCATCCTCTCCACCTGTACCCTGTACTGGAGAGGGCTTTGTATCCTCATCACTGTCATCATCCATGGAAAATTCATCTGCATCACCACTCTCAGTGGTGTCCTCAGCCAATGTCTAATTCTCATAAAAGATCACATCCATGTGCCTGGTGACAGTCTTCTTTCTTGGATCCCAAAGACGGTATCCAAACTCCTGATCTTCATAGTCAAGAAAAATACAAGGCACTGCCTTGTCATCCAACTTCTTCCGCTGCTCCTTGGGTACCAATACATACGCCTTGCATCCAAACATCCTCAAATGAGCATATGAGGGATCTTTCCCTGTCCAAATACGCTCTGGAATCTGAAAACCCAAAGGAACTGATGGAGATCGATTGACCAAGTAACATGCAGTGCGAACCACCTCGGCCCAAAAGGTCTTGGGCAACTTTACTGTCTTCAACATGCAGTGAACTCTCTCAACAATGGTCATGTTCATCCTCACAGCTAGACCATTGTGCTGGGATGTTCTTGGCTCTGTCCTCTCATGCCTGATGTTGTGCTATGCACAATAGCCCTGAAAGCTATGGGAGGTGTACTCTCCCCCATTGTCCGTGCATAGACACTTCAACAATTTCCCTGTCTCGCGCTCAACCATGGCATGGAACTTCTTGAAGCAATCAAACACTTGATCCTTTGATCTCAGCACATACACTCACACCTTCCTAGATGCATCATCAATGAAGGTGACAAAATACATGTTGCCTCCCAAAGAGGCTGTGTCCGTAGGACCACAAACATCAAAATGAACCAACTCTAGAAGGTCTCCCTTCACCTTGGATCTGCCTCTGTATGGTACACTCCTGCTCTTCCCAACCTGACATGCATCACAAGGAGACAAAGTGATGTCATTGTGGTAGGGGATCAACTCTCTCTTGCTAAGAAGCTGTAAGCCCTTCTGGCTCATGTGGCCAAGCCGACGGTGCCACAAATCTAAATTGTCTGCTTCACTAGCATGCAAACTGCCATCCATGACCTTCACTCTAGTCATGTAGAGTGTGTAAAACTATCTGCCTCTAGCCATGATAAGAGAACCCTTGCTTATCTTGCATTTGCTGTCGCCGAACTTCAGATGGTAGCCTTCATTATCTAGTTGTGAACCAGATATAAGGCTAAGACGTACATCAGGAACATGACTCACATTCTGGAGTGTCATTGGGCACCCAACATCCGTCTGGATCGAGATGGTGCCCATGCCACTGATCTTAGAGTAACTTTCGTTACCCATCAAGACTCTCCCATAATCACCCCTAATGTAGGTGGTGAAAAACTCCCTGTGTGGAGTTACATGATAGGAGGAGGCCGTGTCAACGACCCACTCCAAATCACTCCCTGCATGCAAGCACTGGTCCTGGATGGCGAGAATCACCTCTTCTGCACTTTCATCTACCACAACTGCAGCTACATTACCATCTTTATTTTTCTGGTTCTTCTTGGCTTCAGCTTGCTCTCTCTTCCAAAGCCTGCAATCTCTCTTCCAGTGACCGAGCTTCTGACAATGGTGATACTTTCCTCTGTCCTTGGACTTGTCTCTGGATTTCTGCCTCTCCTGTGACGCTCCTCTGCCGTTGGATATTCCTCTCCTCTCAACTGCATACACATGTGAAGAGGAGGATGCCTCTCCCGAAGAGCGACGTCTAATCTCCTCATTGAGGAGACTGTCCTTGACCATAGCCATGGTCAACTTGCTATCCTTAGTAAAATTGCTCACAATGACTATTAGAGTCTCCTAACTGTCTGGCAGTGAACCCAACAAGAGAAGTGCCTGCAACTCGTCATCAAGTACCAACCCCATGGAAGTCAACTGGTCGATAATGCTTTGGTAATCGTTCAAGTGCTCCGCCACTTTGGTGTCATCTTTGTACTTCAAGTTCACAAGCTTTCTAATAAAGAAAGCCTTGTTGGTTGCTGTCTTTTGATCATAGAGTTCGGACAATTTGTCTCATAACTCCTTTGCATTCGTCTCCTCGGCCACGTGATGAAAAACCGACATGTCAAGCTACTTCCAAATGATCCCAATGGCCTTTCGGTTCAACTTTGTCCACTCGTCCACGGACATATTCTTTGGCTTGGCGCTCTCTCCCTCTACGGGATCTTGGAGGTCGTTGCAATATAGAATGTCTTCCATCTTAGCTTTCCAGATCTGCCAGTTGCTACTTGTGAGCTTAATCATTGTGCCTTCATCATCTTTGCCCATTTTTGCTCAAACCTGAGCTCTGATACCACTTGTTGGGGATTAGGTGCACTCAACCAGGAGTATCCCCTCTAAAACTGTCCTACAACAAAGATGACACAACACAATATATGTTCCCCACACGGGAACTCAATAGCAACAATGACAAGCAACCACAAGCAACCACAACAAGCAATCACCACAAGAGACAAGGATTTTTACGTGGAAACCCTTACTCGATGTGAGTAAGGGAAAAACCACGGAGCAAGACCGTCAACCAATCACTACGGTCAAATGGAGCCAAATGTTCTTCCCGGTTTTGTTGCCTACAAAATCGAGGTACAAACCACGAGCAAAATAGGTAGTTCTTCTACAAGCAGACAACTACCCTAGGTATCTAAAATATCAAATAATATGCTCAAATCAAGATAGATAGATCGACTCCCCTTGTGGGCTCCCGGATGGAGACCCAAACCGATGCTCGGCTTCTTGAGGTTGCCACGCACGCAACCTCGCTACAGCTCCTCTCGAGCTCGACCCGCACCTTCTCAGCCCGTTGCACCTCAGCTCGTGGAACCTCAGTCGATGGAGAAGGGAAGAGGAGCCCATCTGCCCTCCCTCTTCCTCTCGGCCTCTCTCTCGCGGCTGGAACAAAACGAGGGTCCAAAACCCTCTCTCGAACTGCTCCTGGAAACGGCTGAAAGAGGGGGAACGACTAGGGCTCACCCTATTCTGGAAAATGCCTCTCCCGATTTGGTGGAAATGGCAGCCGAGTGGGGCTCCCACTTGCTGGACAAACTACATAAGAGCCCCTGCAAAATTAACAAAAGGTGTAGCCCAAGTTGGGGCTGGAACATTGCAAGTAAACCCAACATGTTCTACCACCATACAATGAAACAATCGAAAAATCCAAGGAATAATGATTGCTATATGAACCAAACGAATATAATATTTCTTGCTAACTAAAAGAACAAAATGCAATTTTACCACGAACGATATATTCAACATTGGAATACATCATACCAATCTTATTGCAGTGGTTATATGCATGATGCTATTTATAATCAAAGTTACATTATTGAGGTAGAGTGGTTCCGACAAGTTAAGTAACTTTTGATTAAATCAAAGGGAAAATTCCACTCTATAATGCACTCAGGAGACATTATAGCGTATCTAATCGTTCTTGGAAGTTGATTGCAATCAATGAAATCGTGTGGACATGGATTCGATTTGATGGGTGGAAGGAGTAAAAGAACCACTGTAGAATGATGAAAATTCTATCTCCTAAGCCTCTTTGCATCCAAATCACTGTCATTATCTTGGATTAAACAAACATTGTTCTCTCCGTCTTGACACGTTGGTTTTGTTCGGGCCACATCAAAAGTTGCCATGGTGGATCACCTCCATACGTGAAGCTTTCGTCTTAAATCCCTTGGAGATGACATGACATTCAGACATTAAATGGTGCATGGCAGATGGCTTCCAGCTCTTAATCACTCGACGAGCTCCATTATTGATGAGAGCAACACATATGAGTAGGGATACTAACCATTATTTATATATCCGTATCGATATGTCATCGTATCCGTTTTATACAGATTTTAACATTCGTATCTTTTTCCGTTTTGAAACAACAGAATCCCCCCTCCCTCCCTCTGACTTCGTAAACATGTTAACTCTTACATCATGAATTGTAATTAATCTGTTTGAAATTCATGAGAGTTCTTGAGGGTAATTTACGGGATCGATGAGGTAATTACATTGTGCAAAAAAATCGTAGAGATAATTTACAAAGTTTTTGAGTTTTGTGGGGGTAAATATCCCTTTTTGCAAATACACTCTTGTTTCTATATCACTACAAAATTCACAACATTGTCAATCCGTTAGCATAATATAGGGACACATGTCTAATAAGTCGTTCGATCGACATCACCAACGTCTACGTGCTTAATCGCTTGTCGCAGTGATTAGATTTCACCTAGGCAAAGGAACCACGTTAAAATTGTAAATAATATCCATTGGTAGAGGTGTCTCTCGTTTCTCTTATTTTAATAAGATATTGAGGTACTGTAAAGCATCACTTAATCATTCTACTTCTAAATTAAGTATCAAGAGATAATGAAGCTTAATGACGATAAAGAGGTTTTTTATATACTGATTTTCAAAATTCAAGCTTATGGATTATATTCTCGATTAATGCTCCATTGATCTTCCAAATTTCGCTCAAATTCGAAGGTATTTGCTATTTTATCTTAATGATCGAACGTCAGTTCTTTTTTAAATGGAATTTGAGTTAATAAATCTTGACGTTTGACTATTAAGATAAATAGCAAATGCCTTAGGAATATACAAAGACATTAGTCGGAAATAAAATACATAAAGTTAGATTTTAAAAATCAAAATCTCAAGAAAAAAATATTACAGCACGTCTGTGTTAACCCCATTTAGAGCATAGGATCCTCTTCCTAATGACAACCCTACCTTATGATTGGATGGCGAGCGGGGCCCACAAACCTGTCTTACACGTTCGCTCCCTTCTTGCTCCACACGGGAACGGAGAAGAACCGCACCTTATAAAAGCCCTCTCTCTGCTGCTCAAGAGCACCACAGCACAACAAAGAGAACACAACACAGAGATTTCAAGCAGAGAGGAGGAGAGGACGGAAGCTGAAATTTCCAGAAGCTTCTTCCGATTCAGATGGCGGCGACAGCGACGGCGACGGTCGTAGCCAAGTGCGAGTGCTGCGGCCTCACGGAGGACTGCACGTCGGACTACATTACCCACGTGCGCGCGCGCCACCACGGCCGCTGGATCTGCGGCCTCTGCTCGGAGGCCGTCGGCGACGAGGCGCGCCGATGCGGCCTCCCAGTCACCGCCGAGGAGGCCATAGAGCTCCACGCCACCTTCCGCTCCTCCCCGCCTCCTCCCGTTGCGGACGTCATCTCCGCGGTGAGCCGCCTCCTAAGACGGAGCCTCCGGCTCTCCCGGTCGTTGCCCGGGAGCCCCCAGAGGGACCGCGTGCCTATGGCGAGGTCGGAGAGTTGCTTCCCCGCTTTGCGGTCGGTCAAGTACGACGATCTGCAAACTCTCTTATGCAATCTCAACCGTCTGGAGGAGATCCGAGGGTCGAGACAAGGTGACCTAGAAGCTTGTGAATAACGACGGAGTGTTTTTGTTTTTCTTTTTGTTGGTAATTTTGGGGAGAATTTGGGGGGAAATTGGACGGATATGTCCTTGAATATAAAATTTCGATTGTAATTATTGTTATAGTTAATTTCCATTTCAAGGTGAGGAATTCTCGTTTGCAAAAATTAAAGCACCGAATGGTTTGGTTGGGAAGAACACAAGGTATGTCGACGGTAGAACTATGCTTTGAATGGTTCTAAGGTCCAAGCTGAGAAGATCAGGGATGTGTGTCGGCAGGTGTCAAGTAGAAGCCCTCTTCCTTGTTCTTGTGACGTCCCAACGAGGGATAGAGGATAGGTGAGAAATGATAATTATTCTTTGTTTTTATGTTGATAAACTACATCGAAATATGAGACAAGTGGACAACAAGTTGTGCCGTTAAGTCTTTTTTAAATTGTAAAATCAATTCTTCTAAACACTACATCTATAGTCCTAGGAATTATAACATTACTGCTCAAGACTTTTTGGACCATCTTCAAAAGCTCAACAATTTTTGGTATTAAGAAATCAAAAGTATCAAAACCAAAAGGGATGAAGGTATGCTGATAGCGGAGAAACTCCTATCGGATCTACACAAGCGTGTTTCTCTCTGACCTATCCAAAAATCAATATATCAACATGTCTAAGTGTAGATCTTCCCTCCTGCGAATCAGTTAAAAAGTTCACAGGAGTCTCTTTCTTAGCAACAACACATGCACGTCTGAGTACATCAAATGAAACGTCTCTATCAAGATCATGTCTGTATTTAAACTAGAAGCTCCCTACAATGAACTGCATGATCCCCAAAAATGTCTAAACATGCCTTACGACAAACTGAATTGGTTTGAGAAACTTGAAATGAATAGTTACCAGAAACAATGTAGGAGATGTTAGTAACTTGACAATAGGTTTTGTTGTGTTTATCGCAGCCATCCACCTAAGAGCTGAATGAGGAGATGATTTGGGACAATAAATAAATTACTCTTTTCAAAGTCAGTTTTGCACAGTAAGGGCATGATCTGACCCCCCCTCTGGTATTGCTTTAATTATACAAAACGTGCAGATATTGCAATAGGAGATGTTCCTCATCCCTTATGAGGTGGATCTATATGTTCTCCCTCTAATTACATGGAAAATGGAAAGAATGTAATAGGGAATGATTAGAACCATCCCTTCTGAGCCATTCATGCCTCTCGAAGCCGTCGATGGCAAACATAATACAAATGGGACGATCTCCTCTAGTTTCCCTCAAATTATCGATGACATATACAGATTGCAATAGGGGATGGTGAAGACCGTCCTCTTTAAGACACTTCTCCCTAGATCGAGGTGGCCAGTGGTCGGATATGGGATGGAAGGGACAAACGACATGACAATCCTCGTTGGTACTAAAGAGGGGATAGTCCACATCGTCCCCTTCTATTTATATTTTACGTATCAGAGGAAACAATCATTGTGACCATCTCTATCGATTTTCCATGGGACACTCTTCCTTAAGGTCGCCCCCAAAAGTACACTAGGAAGGGACGATGTTTGATTATCATCTCTAATGCGTTTCAATAGGCAGGGATGGAGCCAGAACATTTTTGAGGAGGGGGCACGAGGATTTTAAAAAATATGTCTATCAATTACAGTACAATCATATTCATTATATAACAATAATTCTTATGGACAAATTATATTTATAGTTTTCACATATATTTTTCATCAATTTTGAACTTATTCATTATATAACAATAGTAAATTTTGAACATATTTTTAATCAACTATATCTTTTTATTCAATTTGATATAGATTGGTATCATATATGTTCCACAATGTCAGGATTTTTTGTGAATGATATTTATATCTTTTTTTAACTAAATTATATTCAAGTATTTTAATTATTTTAAATTCAGCATATGGATTTTGATTAATTACAATATAAACTACACTTGTTCCGAATCTGTATCAAATCAAAAATATAAAATACTAATTCTATACTTTTTTTATCAATAACAAGAAATATTAATGTCTATGAAGAAAAATACGTAAATCAATAATATATGCGCATTTAACCACTTTACTTGATACTAAATGGGACCAATGGATAATATACGAGACTTGACAATAAATGATTTTTATTAAAAAAATCAATTTTTTTGATTGCGAATTAGACCCTGTATCTGTATAAGTGATAATGAGATTGGATGGAAGATTGATTCATTCTATAGCTCGATTCCAAAAAATGGATAACCAATAAGATTAGGGTATGGATCTATTATAAGCTGATCGATTGAAGAAATTATCCAATATAGGTTGATTTGAGGTAAAATCCACTATTTTTTGTAGGAATTTTATGTTAAGAGGCATATTATCTATTGGTAAAAATTATTGAACTTTTTCAAAATAAATTAGGGGGCATGTACAAGTTTTACCTTCAAAAAATCCAAATAAAGTATTAAAATTTTGAAATATTATGATTACTTTTACCTTAAAAATCTATTGGAAGAAAATTATATGTAATCCCAAACTTTAGGGGGGGCACTTGCCCCTCCTTGTCCCACCCTTAAATCCGTCCTTGTCAATAGGGACAGTCAGTGATCGATCATCCCCTCTGAGTTCAAATAGGATGAGCAATTTTTTCTGACATGTTGTCTACATTCTTGTAGTGTTTTCAGCGGTAACATGATGTATGATTTGGTAAAAAAACTTGTTCGTATCACTTGTTACCTCACCGCTAAGGCCTGTCAGAATGGGTATTGTCTCGCAAGGTTGTGCATTCGATGTTAAAATGATGTACCTTATAACCAAACGATCCCGTGTGTTTGATCCATTGGATCATGCTGCAACAACTTTAGCCTCTCCGCGACTAAAGATCCTCCACAACTGAAGGAAAAAGTGCGTGCGTGTGTTTATATATAGTTTACAACCATCATTTGGCCACATGTGAAAAAAGTTATGATTAGAAGAACCTAAAGATGGTTAGATTTTTTATTTGTGTCAAATCTACATAATACGGTAATTAACAATCTAGTGGTGCCTCGATCCTCTGCTAACTATGACTAATTATTTGATAATAGGAATCCGAAATCTGACGCAATAATTACCATCGAGGCCATATCCTTCCCAAGCTTCGTACATACTCTCGAAACGTTCACATTTCACATAATTAGTAGTAGTTGACGCGCACGATGTTAACGCACGTCTTGTTTATTGGTTTCGTCGATGTCATTTTCATTTCCGATTACATGACACGTGATTGAGATTTTAGCTGGATTTTCCCATATTTTATATACCTATCTACGTGGCCTCGTACCCTTTTCTTCTAGTTGGGCAACCCATACGCAACTAATTCACATCCACCCATCTAGCGACATTTGGAATAATGAAAGTTAGAAATAATAATAATAATAATAATAATAATAAAAAAAATTGAGTTCGACTTCGCGGTCAGATCCGATTCAATGGACCCAAAGCCCTAAACTAAACTCGCCACGCTCACCTTCACTTCAAAGAATTGCTCTATGTTGTTTCTAATCACTTGCATTTGTTATATGGTGCAATACTGCATGTGTTGGAAAGATAGATATCGTTTTTAATGGAGAAATATCCAAAGTCATGAATTGGTAGATATACTATGTAGCATAACACGGAGTAGCTTTCAAGTATTAGTGACCGACCCCTTGTCTACGTACCGTGGTAACACACCCGCCTTGACCGATCATGATTTTGCAAACGGTAAAATATGATAATAGTCTGATAAAATATTAGAATATGGAAATACGTTGCAGTACTATTTTAATAAAAACATTGTTAAGTTAGTATATAAATTAATATATCATTAAAGTATTCGTACAAGTTATTTGATAAATACATATGCACATATACTAGATACATCCGATTTTCTCAATTCAAAAAATCAGTTCGATTGATCCAATCAGTAAATCAAGCTCAATCCGATTTTCCTAAATTGATATGATTGTTGATGTCATGCTGACATCATCACTAGTCAGATCAGTTCGATCAAACCAAGGATCAACCGGTTCTAAGTCTGGTTCCATTGTTTAAAACCATGCTCTTTATCATTATTATTCTCATCATAATCTACTCCTTCGTCTTCGTAATTTTCCAGCTACGTGTGCCGAGCGAGCAATCTATGAATCGTGACTCATCTTAAAGATTTTAATCAGTAGAGTTAAACACGATCTTTTGAGCTTACGTGGAGGCGGGCTATGCTTGCAAGTAGAGTCTTCTCCTTCTTTTCTTCTTCTTCGACGCCGACCGCATTGCATTTTATGTCGTTGTCGACAAATTGAGGTGTCATGAAAGGGATTTTTTTTGTCTTGAGCTTGGTAGGGCAGGAAATGGTCGATATCACTTGGACAATACACGACGTATTGCCTCTTTTCCCTGTACAGCACTAATCCAAAGTGCAAAATTGTAGTAACCCCCTTGCAAATTATGTGGTTTCCGATTTACTCTATGAAGATCGATCTGGTCTGGTTATACCAACATAGTTAGTGACAACGGAAAGTGGCGTTATCGATCAAGATGCAAAAATCCCTAAATAAGAAATTTAGGGTATCCGTGCCACTTTCTATTCTATAGGATAATTCCACTTGCAACCGAGCTGACATCTGTTCACTAACCTAAACCAGTAACCAAATGGACCTAAAAGCAATGGTTTAAATATGGGTTTTAGATATCCTAAAAGCAATGGTTTAAATATGGGTTTTAGATATTGACACCATGTCAATACGATATTTTGATAAAATTTCGATGAAATATTGTCTCTCATAACGACAAATATTTGTGAAAGAATGACTGGAAAATGTCCCTATATCGTCATTTCGTTCGAAATTTCGGTTCTTTGTCGAAATCGAAATTTCCGTAAAATTTTGCGAAATCTGAAACCATGCTCAAAAGTCAAAAGATAAAACTTATAAATTCCACGTACAAGCGTCGTCACTGAACAAGTTTGCATTTAAAAAAGGAAAGTCCGGTTCTTGCTTTCACTATCCGGAAATTGCACCACAACAAATTATCATATTAGCGACGGATTTCGGAAATAAAAAAATTTAGATATGGATTGTTTCTTTTAGCAATGAACTTTTGATTCCGTAAAATATGAGATATTTTAGGTTTTTTTATTTTTTAATGCTAGTTTTATATCTTTCATCCAAAAGATGAAGTACTAACTTATATTTTAGGTATAGATTCGTTAAGCATTACTGGTAATAAATTTTCCGTAGTAGTGGCAACTGACACATTATCATACGATAATCGAATCTTCGCATGTCAGTTTTTTGTTGACGCAATTATGAAATCTGATGACATAGATCCTTGCTAAACCACATTTTTTGAAATATTTATAAACTTTTATATTCCACTCTATCATGACTTTCTTTACTTGTTAAGATTATTTTACATGAAAGTACTCACAGAATATATCCAATTTATCGAATATATTCCATAATTATGACTTTCTATTATGGTAAACCATATATCCAGTTTACCTTAAAAGGGAAAGCTTTCGTTGCTACAAATGTTTGTCCATCGTATGGTGACAGAATTTCCGTTGTCTAAAACTGGACATTCATTAGCACGGAGTTTGTTTTGTGGTGTTTATGGGACGTAGTACTATCATTAGCAAATCTAGGTTCTTAAACCTGGGTATGGACATAAATTTTTTAATAATTATACCGAATGTCAAAATATTATTATCCCTTATAAAAACCGGTTTGAGATTGAATCCTGTAATATCCATATTCATACATCTGCTTTACTGTATAACTAGAATTGGGGAACGGGTTCTCTGCTATAGCACAACAGGTGCAGTAGAGGGTCATCCGATGGGGATGCCCTTATAGGGGGCCGGGGATAGTTGGTCCCCTATGAGGGCCATCCAATCCCCATCGGATGACCTTCTGTGTTATTGCGCCTGCTGTAGTACAACAGAGGATCCACGCTCCTAGAATTGTATTTATTTGTCTATCCCTTTTTATCATATTTGAAATGATTGACATGAAATATATGAGATTTCCCTCCTTGCGGTTAAAGGTAATTAAGGACGGGCATGGTCGGCCCCATAGTGATGGGCGGTGTGTACAAGGCTCGAGAACAGACTCACTGTTGTATGGCTGACTGACAATTACTGGCGATTCCAGCTTCATGCAGGCTAGTTGCAACCTGCAATCTGAACTGTTGACGGGTTTTTGGAGTTCTCTTACCCTCACGGGATGACGATCCTTTGTCCTGTTCATTGTAGCATGTGTGTCGCACATGGCATAAAGGGCATGATGACTTGACGTCGTCCTCACCTTCCTTCGACTTATCACGGACATTTTGTTCATGATTCCAAACTCAATGATGACAACTAAACTCGAGGATTGCGCTCGTTGCGAGACATACTCCAACACCTTAAGGTACGAGAACACCTTTAACATGTTTGATTTTAGATAAACGATCGCAGTTCTATTAATGAAAAAAAAGAAGGTTAATGACATGTAGCTTTGACTTGCTGAGCAGGCCTTAAGGAAAGAACAACTTGGCAAAAACACAAAAATAACACACTGTGTCCTTTTGCAATTAGTACAACCAACGAGAACGAGGGGGGGGAGGGTGGGCTAATGTTCTTTAAGCAGTTAAGACATGACAAATAAGGCTGTTGGGTCGTCGGGACCTTAAAAAAGTAAGCGGCAAGGGGGTGGGGCGACTGCATCACTTTCTTCCAACGAGCTACCTTAAGATATAGGTGTTGGGTATACTTGCAAATATCCAGCCCCAACTTGGGGGTTTTGCAGCCACAACAATTTGTGGCTATTGCAGGGGCACTATTGCTATTTGCCCAGCCATTTGAGAACCCCAGTCGGCCCCCATCTCCAGGGATAGTACCCGCACATTCCAGTAGCGAGAAGGCATCGGCCCTTCCGTGCCCTTTCCCCTTCCCATTTCCAGCAAGCAGCGGCAAAGGGGTTTTGGACCCCCTTCTTCTCCGACTTCCTCCACGCGAGCGGGAGAGAGAGAGCAAGGAAGAAGCCGAGCATCGGTGCTCGAGGGCAGCAGCAGCAGGGTGTCTTGGGAGCTGTGGTTTGGGTTCGAAGAGAGTAGGTGCTGGGCGAGCTCGAGAGGAGCTGAAGCGAGGTCGTTGCGGACGACCTCAAGAAGCCGAGCTTCGTGTTTGGGTCTCCATCCGGGAGCCCACAAGGGGAGTTACTTTGTCCTCCTTGTTTTGAGCACATTTGGTATAGTTAGATACCTAAGGATAGTTTGTTCCTTGTTGAAGAACTATCCGTTGTGTGTGCTTGTACCTCGTTTTTGTGGGCAACAAAACCGGGAAGAACATTTGACTCCATTTGACCGTAGTGCTTGGTTGCCGGTCTTGCCCCGTGGTTTTTCCCTTGCTCACATTGAGTAAGGGTTTCCACGTAAAAATCTTTGTCTTGTGTGGTGCTTGTTGTGCTTGATTGTGATTGATTGTTGCATTTGAGTTCCCGTGTGGGGAACATATATTGTGTTGTGCCATCTTTGCTGCAGGACAGTTTAGGGGGATACAGATCCTGGGTTGATTGTTTCCGCAATATCCTTATATCCCCAACAAGTGGTATCAGAGCTCTGGTTGAGCAAAATGGGCAAAGATGATGAAGGCAGAATGATCAAGCTCACATGTAGCAACTGGCAGATTTGGAAGGCCAAGATGGAAGACATTTTGTATTGCAAGGACCTCCACGATCCCGTGGAGGGGGAGAGCGCCAAGCCGGAGAACATGTCCGCTGGAGAGTGGACAAAGTTGAACCGAAAGGCCATTGGCACCATTCGGAAGTGGCTTGACATGTCCGTGTTCCATCACGTGGCCAAGGAGACGAATGCCAAGGAGCTATGGGACAAGTTGTCCGAGCTCTATGACCAGAAGACCGCTACCAACAAGGCTTTCTTGATTAGAATGCTTGTGAACTTAAAGTACAAGGACTGATGCAAGGTGGCGGAGCACTTGAATGATTTCCAAAGCATGATCAACCAGTTGACATCCATGGGGTTGGTACTTGATGACGAACTGCAGGCACTTCTCTTGTTGGGTTCTTTGCCAGACAGTTGGGAGACTCTAGTAGTCACCGTGAGCAACTCTGCGAAGGATAGCAAGCTGACCATGGCTATGGTCAAGGGCAGTCTCCTCAATGAGGAGATTAGACGTCGCTCTTCGGGAGAGGCATCCTCCTCTTCACATGTGTATGCAGTTGAGAGGAGAGGAAGATCCAGCAGCAGAGGGCAGTCACAGGAAAGGCAGAAATCCAGAGACAAGTCCAAGGGCAGAGGAAAGTGTCATCATTGCCAGAAGCCCGATCACTGGAAGAGAGACTGCAGGGTTTGGAAGAGAGAGCAAGCTGAAGCCAAGAAAGACCAGAAAAAGGAGGATGGGAATTTAGCTGCAGTTGTGGCAGATGAAGTGCAGATGAGGTGATTCTCACCATCCAGGATCAATGCTTTCACGCAGGGAGCGATTTGGAGTGGGTCGTTGACACGGCCGCCTCCTATCACGTGACTCCACATAGGGAGTTTTTCACCACCTACACTAGGGGTGATTATGGGAGAGTCTTGATGGGTAACGAAAGTTACTAAGATCATTGGCATGGGCACCATCTCGATCCAGACGGATGTTGGGTGCTCAATGACACTCCAGAATGTGAGGCATGTTCCTGATGTGCGGCTTAGCCTTATATCTGGCTCACAGCTAGATAGTGAAGGCTACCATCTGAAGTTCGGCGACAGCAGATGCAAGATTAGCAAGGGTTCTCTCATCATGGCCAGAGGCAGTTTGTGTCACACGCTCTACATGACTAGAGTGAAGGTCATGGATGGCAGTTTGCATGCTAGTGAAGCGGATAATTCAGATTTGTGGCACCGTCGGCTTGGCCACATGAGCCAGAAGGGCTTGCAGCTTCTTAGCAAGAGAGAGTTGATCCCCTACCACAATGACATCACTTTGTCTCCTTATGATGCATGTGAGGTTGGGAAGAGCAGGAGTGCACCATACAGAACGAGATCCAAGGTGAAGGGAGACCTTCTACAGTTGGTACATTCTGATGTTTGTGGTCCCATGGACACGACCTCTTTGGGAGGCAACATGTATTTTGTCACCTTCATTGATGATGCATCTAGGAAGGTGTGGGTGTATGTGCTGAGATCGAAGGATCAGGTGTTTGATTGCTTCAAGAAGTTCCATGCCATGGTTGAGCGTGAGACAGGAAAATTGTTGAAGTGTCTACGCACAGACAATGGGGGAGAGTACACCTCCCATAGCTTTCAGGGCTATTGTGCAGAGCACGGCATCGGGCATGAGAGGACAGAGCCAGGCACACCCCAGCACAATGGTCTAGCTGAGAGGATGAACAGGACCATTGTTGAGAGAGTCCGCTGTATGCTGAAGACAGCGAAGTTGCCCAAGACTTTTTGGGCTGAGGCGGTTCGCACCGCTTGTTACTTGGTTAACCGATCTCCATCAGTTCCTTTGGGTTTTCAGATTCCAGAGCGTGTTTGGACAGGGAAAGACCCCTCATATGCTCATTTGAGGGTGTTTGGATGCAAGTCGTATGCATTGGTACCCAAGGAGCAGCGGAAGAAGTTGGATGACAAGGCGGTGCCTTGTATTTTTCTTGGCTATGGAGATCAGGAGTTTGGATACCGTCTTTGGGATCCAAGGAAGAAGACAGTCACCAGGCACAGGGATGTGATTTTCTATGAGAATCAGACGTTGGATGAGGACACCACTGAGAGTGGTGATGCAGATGAGATCTCCATGGATGATGATAGTGATGAGGACACAGAGCCCTCTCCAGTACAGGGTACAGGTGGAGAGGATGGGCAGCTAGAGCAGCATGAGCCAGAAGCAGACCCCATTGATGCAGGTCCAGGGGACCTAGGGCAGGGGGAGCAGCCTCATCCAGTTGCAGACACAGCAGAGCCTCAGGTCAGGAGATCTGAGAGGACACGCCAGCCATCATCCCGCTACCCCACTTCCAGGTACGTGATGCTCACAGATGCAGGTGAGCCATACACCTTTGAGGAGGCACAGGAGCATAAGGACAAGGGTCATTGGCAGAATGCAATGAATGAAGAGATGCTATCTCTCAGAAAGAATCACACTTTTGACCTTGTTGAGCTTCCTAAAGGGAAGAGAGCCTTGAAGAACAAGTGGGTGTACAAGCTGAAGTCAGATGACAGTGGCAAGCAGGTGAAGTACAAGGCCAGATTGGTTGTGAAAGGGTTTAGCCAGAAGGAAGGCGTGGATTATGATGAGATCTTCTCCCCAGTGGTGAAGATGAACTCAGTGAGAATGGTGCTAGGACTTGTTGCTAGCATGGACCTTGAGCTGGAGCAGATGGATGTGAAGACGGTGTTTCTTCATGGTGATTTGAAGGAAGAGATCTACATGGAGCAGCCACAGGGTTTTCAAGAGAGAGGGAAAGAGCATATGGTATGCAGGTTGAGGAAGAGTCTCTATGACTTGAAGCAAGCCCCGAGACAGTGGTACTTGAAGTTTGATGCTTTCATGGCAAAGCAAGGCTTCAAGAGGACTACATCCGACCCATGCGTATATGTTCGTCGTCTTCCCAATGACAGGTTCGTCATTCTTTTGATCTACGTGGATGACATGCTGATTGTAGGTCATGATTCCAATCTCATTGCAAAGCTCAAGAGGGAACTCTCCAAAGAGTTTGAGATGAAAGATTTGGGCAAGGCAAGTCACATCTTAGGGATGCAGATTACAAGGGACAGGAAGAAGCGCATGTTGTGGTTGTCACAAGGAAGCTATGTTGAACGCGTGTTGGAGCAGTTCAACATGAAGAATGCCAAGCCTGTCAGTACGCCCTTAGCTTCTCATTTCAAGCTAACCAAAGAGTCATGTCCTTCCACTTCTGAGGAGAAAGCAGAGATGTCCAAGATTCCATACCAGTCAGCAGTTGGGAGCCTCATGTATGCCATGGTTTGCACTAGACCAGACATATCCCATGCAGTGGGCGTGGTGAGCAGGTTCATGTCTAACCCGGGCAAGGACCATTGGGAGGCAGTGAAATGGATCTTGAGATACTTGAGAGGGACCTCAAGTATGTGTCTTGCTTTTGGGAGGTCAGATCCCAAACTGTGTGGCTACACTGATGCAGATATGGCGGGTGACATGGACCAGAGAAAGTCCACCTCAGGCTACATTTTCACTTTTGCAGGGGGAGCCATATCATGGCAATCCAAACTACAGAAATGTGTTGCTCTCTCAACTACTGAGGCAGAATACATTGCAGCAGCAGAGGCTGGGAAAGAAGTGTTGTGGCTACAATGCTTCCTTGGTGAGTTTGGATTTGAAGACAGTGAACCGGTTGTGTTTTGTGATAGCCAGAGCGCTATAGATTTGAGCAAGAGCACCATGCACCATGCTCGCACAAAACACATTGATGTGAGATACCATTGGCTGAGGGATGCAATTGAACAGAAGCAGCTCGTGTTGAAGAAGATCCACACAGATGAGAACCCCTCAGACATGTTGACAAAGGCAGTCACTCGTGACAAGCTTCAGCTCTGTAGAGAGCTGAGCGATGTCACCTCTTGTTGATCTCCATCATTGATCAACACCTCCCCGTTGGGGCTGGAGGGGGAGGTTGTTGGGTATACTTGCAAATATCCAGCCCCAACTTGGGGGTTTTGCAGCCACAACAATTTGTGACTATTTTAGGGGCATTATTGCTATTTGCCCAGCCATTTGAGAACCCCAGTCGGCCCCCATCTCCAGGGATAGTACCCGCACATTCCAGTAGCGAGAAGGCATCGGCCCTTCCGTGCCCTTTCCCCTTCCCATTTCCAGCAAGCAGCGGCAAAGGGGTTTTGGACCCCCTTCTTCTCCGACTTCCTCCACGCGAGCGGGAGAGAGAGAGCAAGGAAGAAGCCGAGCATCGGTGCTCGAGGGCAGCAACAGCAGGGTGTCTTGGGAGCTGTGGTTTGGGTTCGAAGAGAGTAGGTGCTGGGCGAGCTCGAGAGGAGCTGAAGCGAGGTCGTTGCGGACGACCTCAAGAAGCCGAGCTTCGTGTTTGGGTCTCCATCCGGGAACCCACAAGGGGAGTTACTTTATCCTCCTTGTTTTGAGCACATTTGGTATAGTTAGATACCTAGGGATAGTTTGTTCCTTGTTGAAGAACTATCCGTTGTGTGTGCTTGTACCTCGGTTTTGTGGGCAACAAAACCGGGAAGAACATTTGACTCCATTTGACCGTAGTGCTTGGTTGCCGGTCTTGCCCCGTGGTTTTTCCCTTGCTCACATTGAGTAAGGGTTTCCACGTAAAAATCTTTGTCTTGTGTGGTGCTTGTTGTGCTTGATTGTGATTGATTGTTGCATTTGAGTTCCCGTGTGGGGAACATATATTGTGTTGTGCCATCTTTGCTGCAGGACAGTTTAGGGGGATACAGATCCTGGGTTGATTGTTTCCGCAATATCCTTATATCCCCAACAATAGGGACGGGGGCTCATTGAGTTGATTAGTGCTTGACTGCAATAACAAGTCAGTGAATAGCATGATAAGCATATTTATTTTTCACATAAAAATGATGTCGAGAATGTGAGGGTTCAAGCTGAGTGAGATAGGAGAAGAGATGCTTCCTTAGCAACTCGAGTAGGTGGGAGAGACGTACCATGGAATATCTGTGAACACCTCTCCTTCCAAGTCAATCAACAAAGTGATGCATGATCGGCAGATATCTACAAATAGGATGATAACTAGGTTTGTAAGTTGTGATTATCAAAATAGATTTCAAGGGTTCTCATGAAATTTGATAAGTTAAGCTATGTAGACACACAGTAAGTAAAGGGGCACTGTAAGAAGAGGTGATCTAATATCTTTGTTGCAGATAAACACAGTAGGCAGGCATTCATGATTCGAGTGTTTGAAAATAAAGGTTGGTCTTGTGTCCTTAGTTTTTTGTGGTACAGTAACCAAAGAAATAAAGAAACGTGAAGAAGGAATGATTAGGAACAGAAGCGTTGGTTTAGTTTGGCATGTATGAGCTATGAGACACCATGTTATATAATTGACAGGAAAGCCTTAGGTTTGATGATCGGTCTGGGACGAACAGAGAGTCCTGAGTATTAGCTTGGGGAAACATGTTTCGTAGATAGTTATTAAGACTAGGTATGAGAGGGTGGTACTGGGAACATTTACTTAGGGTTTAAGCCAATTCTACTTAGCTCCCAAGGTTGCCAACGCCTGCGCATCGCAACTGATGATTCATTGTTTTTTGCAAGTGCCCACGATTCAAGATATGTATCCTTAAGGAGGGGTTTTCCATTAATGGAATCGGTTCAAAGGAGAGAGTAGTTTCCCATACCTAGGGCACCCGAGCTAATGTTGCAAATGCCACTGGACCTTACCTTGATGGCACACCCACATGGAGAGTCCCTCATATTATGAGGTTCTAGGATGGAGCCAGTTTTTGCATTGTGCAGGCGGCACCTGATTATGCGTTGTGCATAATGAACATGTTTGTCGTATGTGTAAGACATATAATAATTGTATTTTTCAAGCTAAACTATATATATTTTTATTATTTTTCGAATATGTTTTACATCATGTTAAGGATGTAGTAATACATATTTATATCCTAACGTTAATATCCGTATTTGTATCCATATCCGTTTGTACTTTAATTGCAAGTCTAACTTAAACACATGATTCATAAAGAACTTAGTCTCCATAACGGTACGTTAAATGGTTGCTTTATGAATAAATTCTGAGCTGTGATTTGCCTTGACGTGTGTTGAATGAGGTGGAGGACGGATCCTCTGCAGTATTGTAGATGTTGTCTTTAAATGACATCTCGAGCTACTTGATCATAGTCGATCGGTTCACACAAAATTCGGATATTTTTGAGCTTTTACCATGTGAATTGCTTGATCATGATTGGACGGCTCGGAACATCCTCCGCTTTACAATCGACCTCTGCAGTACTATAGAGGATCCGTGCGCGAATGAGGTGTGAACGTTGGCTGTCCAATCCAGTCTATCTGTGACAACAAAGAGAATCCTCAGCTCACACCAAAACAGCCAACTGTTTTCTTCCTAAGGCCAAAAACAATCTGCCCATCGTCAGCTCATGTATTTGCACGTTCCGCCATTAATGTCAACTCTGACGAAGCCAACTCCTTGACATTTAGATATGAACATGATGACGAAGAAATTATATAATATCTAATCCTTGAATCTGAACGGAGCGAGCATTAGATAATTCGAGTCAGCCGCCTAAAGTTACCTGAAATTGGAGAGAGAGAGAGAGAGAGAGAGAGAGAGAGAGAGAGAGAGAGAGAGAGAGAGAGAGAGAGAGAGTGTACGTAGGATCTTCTAATTCAGGTTAAAATATCGTATTCGTTTATATACTCTTAGCAAGGAATCATGTAATTATTGATAACAAGATCAACTTGACGTAGATTAAACAGTAATTAATCATATTAACATGAATCAATCACAGATTAGCAAACAGATAATTACGCGTTTCTGATTCATGATCTAATTACAAAGCGTAAATAGGAATCGATTTAATTTGCAATACAATAGGGCGATATCCACGAAAAGTAAAGCAATAAACGAATTACGGCAAACATAAAGAGAAATGAATAAGAACAAAGATCAATGAAGCATCCATATAATGAACTTTCCTTAGAGAAGATTTCGCCCCACAATACTGGTGCGTAGATTACAGACGATCTGCTCCTAGTATACGATAGCACACGATTTCGCCTTCGCCCCCACAATATCTGGGTGTTGGTTCGTCTTCCCTCAACGGACAGATTTAAAAATAGTCCGATCGATTAATTTATCTAAATAATCTAATTGAAACCCGTAGCACAAGTATCAAGATATGAGATCCAAATTGAGTCTTCCGAGCCCGAACGAAGTGGAGCATGCACGTGTGTGTGATCCTCCACTCCTTCTATTTACTATTGCTACAATAACTTGGGGGCATGGACTCATATATATGTCCACCAAACTTTTAGTACTACTACATGTGGTACTAAAAACTCCATTCAAACTCACATTGTTTCAAATTTGAGAATTTTCAACTTTCCTGTAACGTCCCGGGCTTAGGTCCCCGGTCCGTTAGCGAGGAAAACTGGCCCTGACAACTTGTTGGGTTCAGGCCCAAATGGACCTGTTGACAACCACCCAAAATGCTTAAGCACAAGTTGTCAAGTAGTAATCCCCACCACTTATAAACCATACTCACACTTTGTGAGTTTTCCATGTGGTACTATGTTTGGGGTTAGGGTGTTACAACCTCCCCCACTTATATTCGCAACGTCCTCGTTGCGACATGGCCCATCACTTATTCCCAGTGATAGTGGCGGCTGCACGCTCCGGGTAGCCATTTCCTCCAACCTCTTTGTAGGGGCAGCTCCACCTCTCGGGTAGCCCTTTCCACTATCAGAGGGAATTTGGCTCTGATACCATTTGTAACGTCCCGGGCTTAGGCCCCCGGTTCGTTAGCGGGGAAAACTGGCCCTGACAACTTGTTGAGTTCAGGCCCAAATGGACCCGTTGACAACCACCCAAAATGCTTAAGTCCAAGTTGTCAAGTAGTAATCCCCACCACTTATAAACCATACCCACACTTTGTTAGTTTTCCATGTAGTACTATGTTTGGGGTTAGGGTGTTACATTTCCCTTCGTTCCAATTGACTTCCACTTGAAATCAATGCAATTACATATGTTTACCAAGTTAACTTATAGTTAAATTACAACTAAATACATCAAGAACGATGGTTATTCATTGTCTTTTCATTTTATCGTTGTGGAATTTAATAACAAATAATACAAAATTAAACAATAAATCAATGAATAAATCATCATTACATAAATCTTTATCAAGAATACGAGTTTCGTTGTTAATTGCTATTAATTTTGCAATGAATAATATTCTTTATTATGCATTTAACATCAAAAGATATTATCAAGAATATTCAAATTATTCGTTGATGTAGATCCTTTTTTTTAGTGATACGTTCTCACTATAACCTATCGGTTATATAGAAAATTGAACTTATTACTTAAATGCTTGTAAAAAGTGCATGTAAACATTTTCATCGTAATTTACTAGTGTAGGTTGAAACTGATTGGTGTGTCGGCAATTTCTTTTCAACTTATTGTTAGGGGCAAATTCTACGTATAAATCGAATCACGGAATAAAGCACGAAGTTCATAGGTGAATCCTGCAATATACATCAACTAGAACTACAAATAAAAATTTAAATGTCAAAAATCACCCGCAGATGCACAGAGAATTTTTAATAGAGAAAACCTTTAGTGTAATTTGTAAAACATGGATTGATCACAACCAAAAATCAAGCCTTATAATCAAATTAGTCTCCCCTAGAAGCATATATAAAGTCGATCCTCTATACGATGCTATAAATCACCAAATAAAAGAGAATAGTAGAGCGGAGAAATATCACCAACAAACTGTACCAAATCAATCAATCATGAGAATCTCACAAATCCGGAAAGAATAAGTTGAATCTCAACAATTAGGAAAGAATTAGAAGAATCTCATCAACCTTCAAGAGGTCATAAGATCCATCAATTAATCACCAATTCGGTTATTGCAAATCAAATATTCCATCAAAGTAAACATCCTTCTTTTGGTTGAAGTCTTTCACAACTAGCTATCTTTGTATCTTGAATTTAAAGAGTTCTCATTATATTTTACTTACTTATTTTTCTAAGCTCTTTTTTCCAGGGAAACTTCACAAGCACAAAGGTATGGTTTGTATGCAAAAGTCCACACCTCGTCTTGAATAACTTCAATCCACTTGTCTTTCTGCAGTGCAATCCTCTTATTTTTTAGCTTCTTCATATCATTCTAGCTCACCACTAATCTGTCAAAAGAACATAACTGTATACATAGTATCTTGTAGATGGATGCCTCTCCCTCAGTTGATATCTTGGACATATCTGCACTAGAGGAAGATCCTTTCTCTTGATTTCCAATAGGGATATCTGTCATGTTAACATCTTATTCCTCAAGATCAGGAGCTTTCATATGGTAGATGTTGCAAAGGAACATGATCTACATCAACTTCCTTATAGCTATTATGAGGTGGATTCTTCGATGCTCCGGATGTCTTTAATATTACGATTCAACAAAAGCTACATCCCAATTTCACACAAGTTTCTTCTCCACAGCATCACAAATCTTATTGTCACACTCATCATGTTCATTCCTACAGAGATGCAATTTGTGGTTTTTAATTTTAACTTGGATCTCTTGTCTGTTGGAACATGCACAATGGTTGTACAACCAAATACACTCTAATACTCAAAGAAAACATGTTTTCGACATCCGACCATGTTAGGGATATCTCCATGCAAAATAGCATGTGGAGACAAGCTGACCACATGAGCGGTGTTGCTTAATGCTTAACTTTATAAGGAACGGGGTAGCTTTGCCTCAGAAAATTGGCATATGACACTCTCCATGAGAACCGTGTCCATCCTCCCAGCATACCATCCAACTGAGGAGTCTTCATGGAGCCTTTCAATGTCTATAGAGCCTTTCAATGTCTAATTCCGAGAAATATACAATACAAATCAAAGAGTCCACAAACTCTCCACCATTGTCGTTGTGTATGCACTTCAATTTCTTTGCTCTATATCTTTCTATGAGTACATGAAAGTCGGAACACTTGCAAACCCAGATCCTTTCTCATGAAGGTATAAACTCATAGCTTATTGAAAAAATCATCAATAAAATTGATAAAATAAATTACAATATCAAGGGAGCTAACCTTCAAAGAACAACATAAATCTGTGTAAACCAACTCTAATACTTGTGCTTTCTTGCAAAGTGGTTACTTTAAATAATACTCTCGACAGCTTTCAACTAAGCAATGAGTACATTGTTCTATATTTTCTTTATTTATGTATGGAAGAAAATTCTTCCTAATTAAGGTGTACATGCCCTTCTCGCAGCCTCATATGTCACAACTCAATTGAACTGTCATATATCTTGAAAATTGATTTTTGCACAAGATAGAGGTTATCGTCCCAAGTACCCTTGGGAAGCTTCCATTGTCTACTACCAAATATACTGCAATAACATTCACCGTCAAGCTTTCTCATAGATATTAGGTTCATACGCATATCAAGAGTGGTTTTACATCTTGTAGCTTGAAAAGAGCTCGACTAGCATTCTACAAAAATCCTCACTCTTGTCAATAACTTAAGAGAAGAAACGGTTACCTATTTTAAAAATGTCAAAAATCATCGAAAGTATAAGATGTGATAAACTCAATTGGAGGTCACAAGTAAAGTGGAACCACTGTCAACTAGGCAATAAACATCTTTAGTGACATTCACCACATCCATATTAGACTCATTAAGCAAATCATGCTCAGTAACGATGACATCAACATTATCCTCGTTATCATTCTTTTCTTTATTCTGCTCTGTTCTTTTTTAAGTTGGAAGCAATATTTCTTGACGTTTTTCTTCTTTCAGTAAGGGTGACAATCCGAATCTTTTATTCGGATCTTGACTTGCTTCGATTTTGATCTCTTCCTTTAGCATTCCTGAAATTAGTTCTTCCCTAATTTTCTATGATCGAAACCTCTGTGGTAAACGAACCTTCGAATTTTCTTCTCATCATTTAGTTAATAACACCGCGTTAACGATGTACAAGAAAACAACTCAACTAGTTAAGGTGTAAGTGAGACACTCATAAATATCTCCCAACTATATGTGAGTAGTGAATACCAATAGACCAAGAACCTCACCTTCGAATTTTATTCCTATCCTTAAAAGTAGACTAATGATATTTTAGAATCCATTTATATGATCCGGAATAGAAGTACCATAATAGACCAAGAACCTCACCTTCGAATTTTATTCCCATCCTTAAAAGTAGACTAATAATATTTTAGAATTCATTTATATGATCCGGAATAGAAGTACCATCCGTGAATTTCAACTACAAGAATCTCCCAAGTAAAAGCAACTTGTTATTTTCTGTCTTCAAATCATACATATTCTCCAACTTAGACTAAAGTGACCATACATGTGTTGATCTATATCAACAAATTCTTGGATAAATCAACATACTTGCTCATGCACAAAATCACAAATTTCATTACTCTTGAATTCAGACTTCTGGGTTGCGAAAACTAGAAGGTACATGACCTTCATACACAACAAGTCTTTCATCTTACATCAAAGTTGATAAGCTAATCATACACGATATATCAACTACAACAACAAATAAAAATTCCAAGCACATAAAATTAATCATAGATGCACAAAGAATTTAAAGGTGGGAAACTGTCACACCCCCAAATTCCGTGATCGAGAATGATCGTGCAGACACGGTAACGGATGCTCGAGAATGATCGATGGAGCTAGGACTTCAGGAGGAGTCCAAAATACATGGATATCAGGGAGGTTATCCACGAGAGTCTGGAGGCTCTACCGTACGTAATGGAGAAGCGTCACAGGACACTGGCTCGGTAGCAGAGTGTCGTGGTGCTTGTAGCAGTGCTAGCACGACGAGCACAGGCAGCAGTGCAAGACATGACGATGGATGCACGTAGCGGTACGTATGCGGGCGCAGAAGAGCGGTACGTAGTGAAGCAGTACGCATCGAGGAGCAATGCGGTACGGTCACATAGGTGTACGCACGAAGGCGCACGGTATCAGTATTAATGCGTGGAGATCCAAGGAGGCATGGAGCATTGCAGGTGCTGAGTACAAGCATTGTCAAGCATGCTCGGTATTACACGTACGACAGTGGTCTGGAGGCCACAATAGCGGAGTTTTGAAGGACTTCTCCTTAGCATGCAGAATGCTAAGGAAGGGTTTACCGCACGAGGGTCTGGAGGCCGCGGGTTCTCTTATGGCACAAGACCAAGTGTTTGGTGGCACTTGGTGAATTATGGCAAAGCTGCATCAGCAAGCGTTGGAGCGCAAGTGTGCTGATGACTGGGCGGTTGACTGGGCGTCAACCGTGCGGGAAGACGAAAGGACAACAAGGGAGTCGAAGAGACGAGCAGACGAAGAGTTGCTGAGGAACGCGAAGGGTTGCCAAAGAACTCGAAGGGTCTCTTGTATCTTTATGTATCATTATTGTAAATGTAATAACGAGTGTCCCTTGGATTGCCTTGAGTCTTGTATATAAGGAGGGGTGGTGGCTCATTTGTAAACACAGACACACAGTGTAAAGAATACACAGAGTGTCCACGCACTCCAGAGATAATTCTCCTTCTAATAAAGAGAAGAGCTTTGTGCACGTGCTTGTGTGATCATGTGGTCGTGTTCTTGAGCGTTCTTGAGCGTGTTCTTGAGAGTGTTCTTGAGCGATATATAGAGTCGAGCTTGTGATTGTGTCTGAGCGTCGGTGCGTTAGCAAGTAGGAGTATCGAGAAGAGTTGGAGCACGTCCATGACCGTTCTACTCGAGAAGGCTGGTTAGCTACAAGTTAGCTAACATCGCATAGGATCGGTCAAAATCGATAGCGGGATTTTGACCCTGTGACAATTGGTATCAAAGCTGAAGGCATACCAATTCGTTGGCACGAATTGGTATCCGAGCTTGGTTGGTGCCAAGAAGCGGGCAAAGCTACGAGCGGCTGTTGGAGCAGTCGATCGCGGGAATGAGGATACTTGTTGGTGCAAGTACATCTTCAATCAGCAGAGCGAAGATGGTGGGTGTTACCGAGCGTGTGGCAGCACTAGAGCAAGCGATGGCAGAAGTGGAGTCCATCATTGGGACTCATGCCCACCGCATCGCCGTCTTGGAGAATCGCTATTCAGAAGGATCGGATGTTGGGGACGAGACCCAACGCTCAGCGGAGCAGATCAAGTCCTTGGAGGACAAGCTGGAGGCGTTCAACACGATGATGGAGGATCTATGCAGCGAGATCTCCCTCATCAAGAAGGCATTGGCGAATAGCGGAAGCTCCACGGAGGTGCAGCGACGCAAGGTACCTGAACCCAAACCCTTTACAGGTACGCGGAGTGCCAAGGATTTGGAGAACTTCCTATGGGATATGGAAGTTTACTTCGAGGTGACTAAGACGAGGGAAGCCGAGAAGGTCGGCTTGGCATCGATGTACATGTCGAGCGACGCCAAGCTATGGTGGAGGAGCCATGCAGCATATGAGGCAAGACCAAAGATATCCAGGTGGGATGATCTAGTCACGGAACTGAAGGCACAGTTCCTGCCGAAGAACACTGCGTAGGTAGCATGGGAGGCTCTTCGACGCCTGAAGCAGACAGGCACTGTTTGTGAATACGTGAAGCAGTTCACGTCCTTGTTGCTGGACATCAAGGGAATGCCAGAGAAGGACAAGCTGTTCAACTTCACGATCGGGTTGCAGAGCTGGGCACAAGCCGAACTGCGGAGGCAGGATGTGAAGGACCTGAATTCAGCGATCGTGGTGGCGGATGCGTTGGTCGATTATTGTGCCTAACCAAACCACAATGTTGAAGAGAAGGAGTTCACCAGCAAGCAGAAGGCGCGGTCGAATGACAAGGGCAAAGGCGTTGCCCATGATCCACCAACGGAGGAACGAGAGTACTCCAAGAAGAAGGAGCAACCCAGGAGCAAGGGATGCTTCATATGCGACGGACGGCATCGGGCGCGGGAGTGCCCAAAGAAGGAGAAGCTCAACACTCTTCGTACGGATGAGGAGGATGAAGAAGAAGGTGAGGTACGTTTTAGGAGCAATCGGTGCTATGCGCAAGGTACGCCTCACGACACTTCGAGCAGAAGCTTCAAATTCGGTGGAGCGAGGGAACTCCACAACAAAGAGCTTTGGAGGCGCCAAGGCTCGATCGAGGATGCACAGGAGTGCGCAGGTGCGTACGGAGCACCAACAGGTGGTGCTGGAGGCACACAACCGAAGCCGCGGATGGAAGAAGATCCGTGCATGAGAAGGCGATGCAGAGCTCTGGAGGGCAATGCAGCATGGACAAGAGGCTACATGTCCATGGGAGTGGAGTGGTGACGAACCACACCACCAACGATCTTGCAGGAGGCAAGATAATAAAGACACTCGGAGCGCAGGAGGTGCTCACTTCCCAGGACACGGGTACGTCTACAGGGAACGATAGAGATCGTCAACGAGCAAGCGTGGAGGTGAGTACTCCACATGTGGAACTGGAGCGACCACACAACAACGATGGAGCTATTGTATCCAGGAGGGATACATCAAGAACAGGAGCTGACGAGGAAGCTCCATTTCTCACGACGAAGACCAAGTCATGGAGGGACGCGGTTCGTGGGAAGAACAAGTGCGGGAAGGGAGGCGATGCACGCTTGCACCACCCTTCCAAGTGAGCAGCATCAGGAGGTGCGCAGCGGATGGAGGATCGTGACGGGACGCCGGCTGAAGAGGAGATGCTCGGTTGGGGACAACCGATTCTTCAAGTGGGGGAGGCTTGTCACACCCCCAAATTCCGTGATCGAGAATGATCGTGCAGACACGATAACGGATGCTCGAGAATGATCGATGGAGCTAGGACTTCAGGAGGAGTCCATAATACATGGATATCAGGGAGGTTATCTACGAGAGTCTGGAGGCTCTACCGTACGTGATGGAGAAGCGTCACAGGACAATGGCTCGGTAGCAGAGTGTCGTGGTGCTACCTTGTAGCAGTGCTAGCACGACGAGCACATGCAACAATGCAAGACATGACGATGGATGCATGTAGCGGTACGTATGCGGGCGCAGAAGAGCAGTACGTAGTGAAGCAGTACGCATCGAGGAGCAATGTGGTACAGTCACATAGGCGTACGCACGAAGGCGCACGGTATCGGTATTGATGCGTGACGATCCAAGGAGGCATGGAGTGTTGCAGGTGCTGAGTACGAGCATTGTCGAGCATGCTCGGTATTACACGTACGACAGTGGTCTGGAGGCCACAATAGCGGAGTTCTAGATGACTTCCTCTTAGCATACAGAACGCTAAGGAAGGGTTTACCGCACGAGGGTATGGAGGTCGCGGGTTCCCTTATGGCACAAGACCAAGTGTTTGGTGGCACTTAGTGAATTATAGCAAAGCTGCATCAGCAAGCGTTGGAGCACGAGTGTGTTGATGACTGGGCAGTTGACTGGGCGTCAACCGTGCGAGAAGACGAAAGGACAACAAGCGAGTCGAAGAGACGAGCAGACAAAGACTTGCTGAGGAACGCGAAGGGTTGCCAAAGAACTCGAAGGATCTCTTGTGTCTTTATGTATCATTATTGTAAATGTAATAATGAGTGTCCCTTGGGTTGCCTTGAGTCTTGTATATAAGGATGGGTGGTGGCTCATTCGTAAACACAGACACACAGTGTAAAGAGTACACAGAGTGTCCACCCACTCCAGATATATTTCCCCTTCTAATAAAGAGAAGAGCTTTGTGCCCGTGCTTGTGTGATCGTGTGGTCGTGTTCTTGAGCGTGTTTTTGAGAGTGTTCTTGAGCGATCCATAGAGTCAAGCTTGTGCTTGTGTCTGAGCATCGATGCGTTAGCAAGCAGGAGTATCGAGAAGAGTTGGAGCGCGTCCGTGACCGTTCTACTCGGGAAGGCTGGTTAGCTACGGGTTAGCTAACGCCGCACAGGATCGGTCAAAATCGATAGCGAAATTTTGACCATGTGACAGAAACCATCATTATGATCAGAAAAGTCATGGAGTTCATCACAACTAAAAACCAAGTACCATAATCAAATTACCATCTCATGAGTGGCTTATTGAAACTAGCCCTTTATATGATACTACGAATCATCAAACAATGGATATCATTGGAGAGAAATATCACCAAATTGATAAATATGCTACCAAATTGTGGAGAAGAATGCGGAAGAACTTTCTCGAACTTTGTTACAGTATCCACAAATCTTTTTTCTTCTCCCCCTATTTAATTTCTTTCGTGTGCTATGAGAACATGCGTTGAAATGTGTAGATATACACTTCATTCCCTCTATTTCTTCCGCGTCCATAACAAATCTCCCAAATCAATCAATGAAGAGAATATCACAACTTTGGAAAGAATGTAGAGAATTTTATCAATCACAAAAGAACAAGAATAACCCCATCAATCAATCAAAAGGTCATGAAATCAATTATTCAATCTCTTATTTGATGATTGCTAATCAAATATTATGTCATCGATTCAAATCTCCATTAGGACTATGCTTGATCCAACACAACGACCATTTCCTATAAACCATCAATATCAAGCTGCACGATGGACAGTACGTCCAGGATGACAAAATCTAAAGAAAATGACATTCAGCCAAGTTCAGAACCTGTGCCCACCAAAGATAACAATGATAAACTTACGAAAAAAGTATTAGTATGAACATCTATTATGAGTAATACTAAGCATGCGAGCAAGACTTGGAGTTGCCGGCATCACAAAGGAACCTCCATTCGATGCCATTATCGGCCTACCTCTCTGTCTAAAATGCGTCGTGGACATTCATCATATAAAGTAACAACCAACGAGCTGTCTTGTGTAGATATGAAGCAGCTGCGGTGCATGCTTTATTCATCTTTTTCCTCCAATAAAAAGCAATCTATGGCGGCAAGGACCGACAAGGCTGCAAGAACAAAGCAACAACTTACAACACTACCGAGTTTGTAACAGGTAAATGCTAAAAAAACATGACCAACCATTGACGTCTTGCAGAGTCGGCTAGCCGAAATTTATTCCTTGCGCCAATGGGAGTTCATTCCCATAGTTTATGGTACTGCATGGAAGCACAAGGTGGATGCTTAAGAAGTATGCTTATATGTAATAACATGCAAACTTGAGAGATTCTTGCTAAACAAATTAACCACTACTTTGTTCTATTCCTTACTTGGCATCAAGTCAATATAAATCCAGCGTTAACCAATCCGTAGGACTTAAAGATCATATAGATGAGATTGAGACGATAAAAGTCATAAAAAAAGTAAGTTCAGAGAGTATGCATTTTCTAGTTGGCCATGAAAGTGATGCAAAACAGCATCACCGTGAAGATCATCATTAAGGCAGTCACAGAAACAACAATACCGGCAAATAACTAAAATAAAATCAGGCACAAGTACCAGGTGGAGCGCCTCATGTATTGCTTCCAAGAGTCACTTCCTGCTTCTCGACCACCTCCAGTGGCCTTCTCACCACCAAATGCGCCACCAATCTCAGCACCATTAGTCGGAATATTTACGTTCACTATCCCGCAGTCACTACCATGTGGTCTGTACAAAAGAAATTGATGACACATGCCATCAGAAAGAGTTGTCTACATGCGTAAATAAAACTTCCCAAGAAGCTGGTCTGGTAAAAAATAAGAATTACAAGGGGACTTTATTGTTTATATTTTCATCGTTACCTTGACCATGCCTACAGTACAAGGTTACATGATAACAGATGCTTAAAACATTGAAGCCGAAAGTTTAGGATTCCAAGTACCACATGAAAATTCATGGTCTGAAAAGTCTAGGCACCTCAATAAATACTCCGAGAATCAGATTGTGAATCATAAAGGTGTGAAAGATCAAGCGATGCAAAAAAACTAATCTTACCCGATCCATTTAAATATTATTTCAGGCCTTCGAGTGAATATCGAACTGCTTAGACCTTGCGGGACAGAGTTGTTAATATCTATCGCCTCCTTCAATGTCTGATGTGAACGATAGTTATTTCCATACAAGGCAATATACACCACGCACACTTTGGAAAATAAGGAGGCATGCAAACGATAAAGATGCACTACCTGGAACTTCATTACATATAGAACAGGGCCAAATAACTCTTCTTTGACAACTGGAGCATCTGGAGAGATCTCAACTATTGTGGGTTGCACAAAGTTACCTTCAGATTCTATGACAGATCCACCAAAGACTATATTACCACCCTGATTCAAAGATTTAATTAATATTGTATAACTTAATGAAGCATCATAAGAGAACTTTTATATATATGCAAAGGCAAGAAAACATGTGGGAGAAAAATGAGTTGACATAGGAAAGCATGCCTGAGATTTGATAATATCTATGCCTTTTGTGAAACTCTGCTTTGAAGCAGGTGTATGCAGTGGTCCCAACAAGGTGCCATTTTCCAAAGGATTTCCAATTTTGACTTGTTTATATACTTCAATTAGTTGATTAAGTACAGTTTGATATATACTTTCATGGAGGAGCTGCATTCAAGCCAAAAAATTAGCATCAAACAAAATAAACTGAGAAAAATCCCAATCTCGGGGAACTAGGAGCATGTTTTACCAGTCTGCGACAAGTTGTGCATCGTTGTCCAGCTGTGCCAACAGCGGCAAATAAAACAGATCGTACAGCAAGCTGGATGTCAGCATCATCCATCGCTATGATAGCATTATTTCCACTGAGCTCAAGAAGACATTTCCCAAATCTTTCATGCACTATCTGTTGTACCAACTGCCCTACCTATGCCAAGCACAAGTACATATGACCAATATCAAAAATCACATAAATGCATTATCAGAAAATATTATAAACGTCGACCATGAGTGAGAAGGCACAAGCACGTGTGAGAGAGCATAAAGAGGAGAAAGTGGATTTACATTTAGGTCGACACACAACTTTTTTTAGAGAAAAGGATGCGCACCTTGGGTTGTCATTTGTCGAGAGAGAAAAGGGCATTCACCGTGAAGGTGCGTGCCCAATGACATCATTAATTCACAAGTTTAAAAGTACAAAAGCAGAAATATGGTGCAGACTCTTAATAATACAAGATGATTCCAACAAGACCTTAGCATGCTCACAACATTCTCCGCGTGGAATCGCTCCTAACAGACAAGCATTCCATTCTTTGCCACTCACAAGGCCCAAATCACAGCAAGAACCCTCTATGACACTTTTTTGACCCCTCCAATCGGACCCTACAGATGCTCAACATTTGGATGCTTTGACATTACCAATCCCATCTAGGGCAGCCAAGTCCCATACCTCCTCGGACCTCGTGCACCCAAAAAAAAGTGACGGTCCCCATCTTCCACCTCAGCCGACAACAAATACATCAAGAACTAGTGCCTCGGAAGCACCTAGCATAGTGTGCACAAGGCATCACTTTGTTGTGACTCAACATCCATCAGAACACTTTAATCCGAGCAGGGATCTTCCACCTCCAAATTGTTTTTGCAGTCCAAGTTGCATCCTCCTTGATCAAACATCACATTTCCATAGAGGATCTTGTAAGCTTTCTTTACAAAATAATCTATCTTCAAACCAGTTCAACGATCCCAAACAAAAGAAGGTGGATTACATCTTGTTAGAGAGCCTACCAAGGATATTGCATCCTTCGACTTTTGATCAGAAAAGTCAGTCGTGTAAGATGGGATGGAAGTTTCCATATCTCAAGCATCAACAACCCAAATCTCCTGATCCGAAGCTAGAGCAAATAGTCGATGGAAATGCAAGCACAGTGGCTCGTCCTCTGTCCAATCATCACGTCAAAAACTAAAACCGTGTCTATTCGAAGGAATAACGCAAGAAAGCAGTGAGCTGATGCCCCTCATGAACATCGAATGTGACCAAACCGAACTTGGGCACTCCGAGAAGTCGATGGGATACCAAAGATCTTTCACACAAGACAACAAAGCAAGTTCGAGCCAATCACGCCATATGCAACAAATCCATTTGAAGAGGAACATCATATTCATCTCCTACACGTTGAGAACCCCAAGCCCTCTATCACTTTTGTACATTGTAAATGTCCACTCTACAAAAGGAATTTCCAATGCATCTCCTAACGAGGACTAAAAAACCTCCTCATCAGCAATTCTCGCCTTCCTCTGATACCAGTCGGAAGAAGTCTAGAGGAAAGGAAGAATAATGGGATAACATCGAAAACAAATCTAAGCAAAACCAGCCTCCCACCCCTGGATAAGCGAGCTGACTTCCATCCTGCCAGTTTCTTCTCAATCGTCTGCACAAAGGGAAGCCAATCAGCACTCTCCAACTTCCTACACACCAAAGGCTACCCAAGATAAGGAAGCAACAAGCAAGCTCTGGTACATCAACTAAAACTCGCACAACATAGCCTTCTTTGTGCTCAAACCAAAAGATAAACATATGACCTTAATGATATTGATCCTTAAGCCAGCTACATCACCAAACAAATATGAAATTGTAGAGAGGCTTATGCAGCTCGAATCCCCATCCTCCATGAATGCTATTATGCCATCAACATACAAAAGAACAGGCACGGAGATTTCATACCTACAGTATCCAAGACAGAAGCCCCCTCTCATCGCCCTATCTATCATAACCATCAGGGCATTTTCCACCGCAACAAACAGGAGCGGTTTTAGAGGACATCCTTGCCCCCTCTCACCGTCCTATCTATCATAACCATCAGGGCATTTGCCACCGCAACAAACAAGAGCGGGTTTTAGAGGACATCCTTGCCTCACCCCATTTGAGGCTGGAAAAAGCCAGCACAAGGCAAGCCATTGGTCAGGATCACATACAAATCGTGATAATGCATCGCTTCATCCACAAGATCCAAATGTTCGAGAAACCTCGACGATGCAAAGAGGGCCGGATAAAAGGAATTCCACGCAATATTAAGCTTTGGAGAAGTCCACCTTCCACAGCATTCCCTTTGATCGTGTACCTCTTCCGATCTGAAATGATCTTCACGCCCATCACCACGTTGTTCATTAACTGCATTCCAGGCAGACAAGCCGATTGAGCTGGGGAAATGATTTCATCAAGGATGCCATTTAATCATTCAGTCAAAACCTTAGCAATAATGAGGTATGCATATTTAGATAACATGATAAGCTGAAACTCTTTCGCTTTTACATGCACTTCCTTCTAGGGTAGAGGAAAGATAATAGAATGATTCAATCTCCTAAAACCCATA
Source organism: Ottelia alismoides (assembly GCA_037367405.1). Taxonomy (NCBI): domain Eukaryota; kingdom Viridiplantae; phylum Streptophyta; class Magnoliopsida; order Alismatales; family Hydrocharitaceae; genus Ottelia; species Ottelia alismoides. The sequence goes on from JAZKJV010000139.1 coordinate 1,131,482, forward strand.
TTCCCCTTAGCAAATTCAAAAACCATCTCGAGGACATCATCTGCTAATACATCCAAAAAAGTTCCTTAAAGAATCCTCGGAAGCCATCCGGTCCACGACATCCATCTACGTTTAGCCCAAAGACAATATCGTGGATCTCTTACAAGCACGGTATGAAAAAACTAGCCACGAGGTGATCAAGGCATACACCTCGAGGTGAGGCGGTCCTATTTAGCCTCGATGTGTGCTCCTCAATCCAGTTCAGTGAGGCATGCACCTCAGGTGTTCGAGGCATAGCCTCGAGGTGGCCAAGGCATTTTTGTTTTCTTGAAGCATTTTTTATTATTTTAATGATTTACTATATCTTCTTATTTAGGATAATGATTATACAAGATAAATGCCTAAATCTGGTATTTCTTTTGTGCCGAAAAAAATCATATTTACTAATAATTGTGTCCAACTATTTCGGCAAACTCTTACTATTTCTCATGAATTCGTAAATATCAAATCCGACAATACTCGTAAACTTAACGAGCTTTACAATATATTAAGCAAAATGAAATATATATGGTTCACGATTTCTCATGTTGCCATATGTTAAATGTTACACATAAACATAAATTTCTTTGACATATATTTAATCGTACTTTTAATTACAATAATATTTCAAAGATTTACTTGAAATGGATAGGATCCATGGTTTCTTGTGTGGCCATATATTATATGTTAGACACATAACATAAACTTCATCAACGTATATTTAATCATACTTTTAATTACAACAATATTTCAAATATAGATATGTATTGTTTAATTCTTCCACAACATTTATTGTTGGAGTATAAGGTGTATGTGCCCATTGTGTTGTAGCAGGGTAAATGGATCCTGGAGGAGATCCATTTACCCCATCCAGTGTTTAGTCCCACATCGTCCAGTGGTGGGACTTGGAGGCTCTGGAGAGGCTATATAAGGAGCCCCAGACCTCTTGTATCCATTGAGAAAATCAATAGAGAAACACACCCCTTTGAGGGCTTCTCCCGTGGTTTCATCCCGCTCCTCACGGAGTAGGGTTCCACGTAAAATCCCGCTGTTCTTTATGTTCTTTATCTTTTTCCATATTTCGCTTCCGCAAGTTCATTTTCTAACATGGTATCAGAGCGGGTTCGTTTCTCGAGGATTTTATGTTATTTTTATTTCGAGAGACAGTTCTTGATTATCATTGAAGTTTTGTTTGAGAAGATTAGTGTTTCAAAAATGATAAAAAGTTTGAGAGGTTCTGTAGTTTTTTTTAAACCCTAGATCCGCATTCCGCGGCACAGCCGCACCTCTACCTTGCTCTAGGCGATACGATTCACTGTGAAAAGGCGGCAGCGGCACAACAGCCGCATCTCCCAGGCGGAACCAGACCTCCAGGCGGAGGTCCCATCACCTACAGGTCGGGATTGATGCTACATCGCAGGCCCCATCTTCCTCTTGTGCAGCAGGGCTCCAACCGAACACGGGCGAGCCCTCTTCAGATCAACCCAGGCTTCTAGCATCATGTGCCTGGCAGTGCTCTACAGCAGCGCTCTACAGCAGTGGCTTCTAACATGGGACAAATCCTAGCAGGAGGAGGCAATCATGCCTCCATCGTTCAAGCCGTAGAAGCCCTCAACGCACTCCTAGCGGCGTAAGCTTCCAGTTCTGGGCGCAAAGCGACGCCTCCATCGGCATCCCAGCAAGCACGCTTCGAGCCCCTCGCGCATCTCCCCAGCGATCGCCAGGTCCCAGCGGCGGGAGCCGTCTCTCCTCCTCGACGTGCGGCATACCAAGCAGCATCGCGCGCACAGGCGCACGCCTCCGCCAGAATGCGTACAACCCTCCTCTTTGCGCGACCCAAGGCGGAGCTCCTTGCGGCACCCCTCGATTCCAGACGACGCCGAGTTCTCCCTTGTGTAGTGTGCACCCCCTTTGCGCGCGCAGGTGGCCTCCTTCCTGTGTAATGCGCGACCCCCCCAGCCCTCCCAGATCTGTTGCGGCACCAGGAGGCGGCGTGAAATGCCCTATCGAGTAGGGGCTGCAGTGTTCATAAGAAAATGGGGTTCCCAATGTGGGAACCCTAGGGGTAATGACCCAATTTTTTAAAAAAAATAATAAGTGAGTCGTGCCTGTATGAGAAGGCACAGGTGGGCCGTGACATATTAAAGAAAAAGGGGGAGATGTGTGTTAAAAAAAAGGGAAAGAAAGAAAGAAGAAGGGCACACATGTTAAAAAAAAGGGGAGGCCGAACCGCTTATATTTAGGCCCTAAGTTGGGCCCGTGAGTTACGAAAAAAAAAAGAGAGGGAAGAAGGAGTTTGTTAAAAAAAAGAAGAGGCACGTACATTTGAAAAAGTCGTATGCTGTTGAAAAAAAAAGAAGCCGCGTACAAAGAAAAGTCGTACGCAATTCAAAAAAAAAGAGTTGCAAAAGTCGGAAAATAAACAACAGCTTAAAAAAATGTTTCAAAAAAATGAATGTTTTGAAAGCCGACAAATGTGTACTCAGCTAAGTGGTTTTTGTTTTATCCCCATCATTGTTATCTTCTCCCAACTTAGTCGATGTCAATTTTCCGACAAGTATGGGAGAAAGGGGGAGTATATGTAGAGTCACGGGTTTGTTCTATTGTTCCAGATTTCAGATCCAGATTGATGCAGATTTCCAGACCTATCAGATTCCAGACTCTACAGTTGATCAGACTTGACGATTGTCTTCCGAGTCCTTCAGTTTCAGATACACACGAGTGTGCGGTCATTTTCAGATGAGCATATATTGCCATCATTGTCAGAGGTCCCCATCATTCTTCTTGTTGTCAGGCCAGAGTTTTCATGTGAGCCATAGGGACTCCAGAGCAGAATACCATTCCCTATGCCATATGTTGGCAAGGGTTTTCATGTGGTATCATAGTGTAACATCCATATTCTAACAAACCCGAACTCGTCCGATTTTGGGTCTAATGAACCCAAAAACATTGTCGGTCAATACTAGACAACCTAAAACGACCAATTGATCATGAATAAAAAGTCGTTCGGGCGAAATCGACCGAAAATCGGTCACACCGTAGCGCGCGCCGTGAAAAGCCGCGACGCAAATTCGGAAACCGCGAAACGAACCGAGACCGTCATTAGATTCGATTCGACGAAAGAAAACCAACGGAATCGACCGTTCGTCAATCGGAGGTCGTTTGATAATTTTAAATCACAAAATTTAATCTTAAGCAAAAACGTATCCGAAAATTTCGTGTATTCAAAACTCGATCGGAAGTATACCAACATTATACTCATTTTGACCGTCATTTTGAGACGATCAAATCAAGATATTGCGCGTCATAATCCGACGCTCGAGGCAAGAATAAGGTCAATTTTTATGTATAACAAATAAAGATAAATTTGGTTAAAATAATAATAATAAATATTATGAATTCTGGTTACTGTAGCAGCAGTAACAAATTACTGCCGTTGACTTTTCAGGACAGCCACATTTGGCTCTAGAATTTCTCCAACACTTGGCCAATGGTGCCTCCATTTGGCAAATAGAGAAGATCTCTTTTGCCTTATATATATCACCATATTACCCCAATCTTTTTCTCTATTTCCCAGCCGTGAGAGAGGGATTCCCTGACCCTTCTTGCTACATCAGGGGCTGCTCCTGTTTTCCCCATTTCTGCAACCTTCATAGCTGTTGCAGCAGTACTCATCATCAAGCATCCAATTTCGGCTGGAAGGGGGCAACAAGTATAAGTTGCTGCTGTCAAGTTGCATGCAGTTGCTACCAAATTTCAGCAATAACTGTTGTGTTGATCCATTTTTCCTTCATTTGTTAATCTAAGGTACAACCCTTATTCCATTCCTCTTGCTGCCTTGCATGCTGTGTTAAACCATTAGAGCATACTTTGCATCTCTTTCCTCTTATTGTCATACGTTATTTCATGTCCCTCATGTACTAATTATATTAATAACATCTTTGGAGAACATGTACTGTTATAAACCAGTGAAAATTAATCATCTGATAACATAGTCATGAACGATCATGTTATTCCTACATTTTAGATCTTCATCTTTCTTCGGCTGTGTTTATGGAAGAGTTGTCCGTGTATTTCCTCAAAATTTTTCCAGTCAATCATGTTCTCTTGCGTTACCATCTTCACCTGAGATAACACTCCGAGAATTGTAAGGTTATCCTTTCCAGGAGTGGGTCAATTTTGTTTTGAATCAGGTGCTGAACTTTATACATATTATTTCAATATCACAAGATGTCTGTAATGTGCATATTACTTTGGCAATAAGACATAATTATCTTAGCTAAATTGTTTGTACTTCTCCCTTTATGGATACGATAGAAAGACTATACTTAATCTTTCCTCTATAAAGGACTTCGTATTACTAGCACAGTATGCTTGAAAGCTTATATACACCTTATGCCACTCAAACAATTTCAAAAAAAAATGGATTTAATCTGAGCTTTGTATCAATTCCAGTAAGTTACTTAAATAAGAAATTTATGGCTCCTGATATATTTTTAATATGAAAATTTAAGTGCTTAAATCTTGAATGAATTACCATTAATTTAGAATCTAAAATAAATTGGAGTCTGTGCTTGAGCTACTGTGCATAGAGTTATAACTGTAAATGTATCCTTTGATTAAATATAAAATTTCATATTGAAATTACTATTATTGTTGGGTTTTGAAATTTAAATAATAAGATACGTTCACAGTTTTCTATTAAACTATGACTCCACCTTGCCACTATCATCAAAATTGTAAACTCCAGTAAGTTACTTAAATAAGAAATTTATGGCTCCTGATATATTTTTAATATGAAAATTTAAGTGCTTAAATCTTGAATGAATTACCATTAATTTAGAATCTAAAATAAATTGGAGTGCTTGAGCTACTGTGCATAGAGTTATAACTGTAAATGTATCCTTTGATTAAATATAAAATTTCATATTGAAATTACTATTGTTGGGTTTTGAAATTTAAATAATAAGATACGTTCACAGTTTTCTATTAAACTATGACTCCACCTTGCCACTATCATCAAAATTGTAAACTCATGTACATGCTGATCATTCTTATCATTATCTAGTATTGCTTATAGACTCCATCACCTCCTATAAGAAAGTACCAGGGGTAGATGTCAACACTCGACTTTGAAATATATGTGCTAGGGTGAAGGCATAGGATAGACATAGGGGCTGAAACCAGACACTAAAAGACACCAGCTAAGACACCAGCTGTTTGCGATGTCTTCACTCACGAAATAACCTAACTCCCAAGTCCCAACAAAAGTGCAATGCAATGATCACTTTCGGTTTGTAAGGCTAATAATTCAAGACAATGTAAATTGAATCCATAGTCAAGTGCACGACCATATCTGTGAAGCAGTGAAAACAATTAATCATGCCGGTCATGGTGACCTTACACCTGACCGTGCAAGGGGGCGGTGACCCTCAACTGGGCGGGAGAATAGGAAGCCCAGTTAGGGCAGCGGCCGCCAAGTGCGCGGGTCTAGGATCCCAGTCCCTTTTCGGTTTTTACGCGAGCTCGCAGTGTTTTTACGCCTCGTTGGGATCCAGACTTTAGACCAGTTCCGCTGACCCTGTCTTTTAGGATACCCAGGCGGGGGATCCTTGGTTTTCAGTTTTACGTACGAGCTCGGTTGCCCGTTACCGGTCGGGCTGTTTTCTAGAGTGACTTTTCCGGGAAGTCCCTCTCACCCGTCTCAGTGGCGTAGTTGGGGAGTAGACCTATCCCTCTATTGGACCGTCCTTCCAACTAGAGGGCGAGACGGAAGAGCCATTTGTAGGCTTCTTCACCGCTTGACTTTTCTTTCGCCAACAGACGGCGATTCTACATCCAGATCATTCGTATCTACATCTATATCTACATCATTGAGAGTACATCGGAGAGAGTTACAGTGAAGGTTTGGAGGAAATCACAATTAAAATTGAGTTGATTAGAAGTGACTTTAATCTGATTCAAAAACCCTATAAGTTAGTGGACGTGTTGGGAACTTAGTTAGGATGCATTACACAACACCGCATGCCTACGGAGGCCCCCCAACCCTAAGGTACTTTTAATACCTTAGAGTCATAGTGTGAGGTTTCACACGAACCAAGACCACAGACTATCCACTAACTAAAAAGGAGTAAATAGCATTAAGGATCAAATCCATCATCATTATATCAGTCCTATATCGAAAACCATGATGTAATCTCAATGACAAGAAATTAGCAATTTCATCATTCATGTGCCATCAAGTTCCACGACATGATCTCCAAGACCCAGAATCATGATCTTTATCTACATCATCTGGAGTTATATCTGAAACAATTGAAATTAAGAATTAGATGCCTACCTATTGAACTTGGGAATCAAGTAATCTATAAATATTTCCTATTCCATCTTTCACATCGACAAATCCAAAGATTTGATATCTGGTCAATATAATAATAGAGATATATACATATATGCATACTCCTATAATTATAAACATTTGATTATTAAATAAATACGTTAAATATGAAAAGTGTTGGGATAATGGGAGTTTATGAGAAATGCTTACAAGCCTGACTACCTTTTTTTTTACGCAAGTAGATGTAAATAGTGCTTATTCCACCTTTCTACTTGCTCTCTTTTGCACATTAAATTACTTGTTAATTATTTAAACTACGGGTTTGTATTCACAATTGTGACTCCTTTTCTTCCTTGCACGCATGGCAGGAAAGGAGTCTGTTGTTCAGTAGCTATACAGGGTTCCAGGAGACAAGGTCTATACCAGACGGTATGTGGTTTTTGTTACAATTTTTAGTTCAATTGATATTGTAATTGCTTCTTCTCTTCAGTCAAATTTTTGGGATGTTGTATGTACAGACAGACATTGTACATGATGTAAAAATACATGCAAATTAATGAAATATGATTTTGGTGCCAATTTTCTCTATTAGCTTGTGGTTGTGAATGTGAATGTCGAATGTCACTTGCAAATATATTCATTGCGAAAAATTTCCCTATAAAAACTATGCTTTTAATGCGATGTCATAAATGGAATTTCGCGAATTGTGTCGTAAACGGGTACCCGGATCCCGGGGGTTCACAAATTGGTATCAGAGCAGTGGTACCTCGATACGCACATTCGCAGTACTACTATTCCGATCACATTAAGTTCTCGGATAGAGATAGTCTCCCGACTTGTCGTGAGTCCGAGAAGGGAAAATATGAATGTCATATTCAATTACCACAGAAGTCACCAATTTTATTAATTTTCATATTATATCCCAAGAAGAGAAAAAACATATATCATATTATCTGCGAACCATAAATTTTTATGACAAAATGGTTCTCATACAGAGCCATGTCATCCCGACCAGACCAGGAGATGACTAACCAACTAGCACACATACTGACTACTGTTGTCGACCTTTTCATGTTCTATTTGATTCTAGTGTGACACACTCTTTTCTTGCTTCGAGTCTACTTGCTTCTTTAGGTAGAGTCGCAAAGACTCTCTCTTCTCCATATCACATCCGAGCGCCAGGTGGCCAGTTGTTAATTATTTCACTGATAGTCAGGCAGTTGCCCATACTGATTGGTTGTCACGAGATGATCGCAGATTGTCTACTTCTGCAATTTGATGAGTTCGACTAGATTTTGAGCATGGATTGGTTATCTGCTCATCATGCACTTGTTGATTGCTTTAAGAAGACGGTTGTCTTCAGGATTCCAGATCTACCTGAGTTTACTTTTGAGGGTATTATACATGACTTCACCATGGAGTACATTTCAGTTTTGTGAGCTCAACGACTTACTGATCAGGGTTGTGATTTATACCTTGCATTTATGCGAGAGGTATCTGGTCAGGAGCCGATGATACAGGACATCCGAGTAGTATCCGAATACCCATATATTTTTTTTCTTTGATGAGCTACCAGGATTACCTCCTGAGAGAGATATCGAGTTCGAGATCACATTTCTACCAAACACCCAGCCGATCTCGATGGCTCCTTACCGTATGGCACCAGCTGAGTTGCGGGAGCACAAGCTGTATGTCAAGTTGAGCAAGTGTGAGTTCTGGTTATCCCAGGTCTCATTTTTGGGGCACGTCATTTCTGGAGCAGGTATCGCGGTTGATCCTGCGAAGATTGATGCAGTTATGTCTTGGGAGCAGCCTAAGACAGTTAATCAGATTCAGAGCTTCCTCGAATTAGCAGGTTATTACAGACGCTTCGTCAGCGGATTTTCACGCATCATCCGTCCATTGACACGATTGACGCAGAAGGGAGTTCGATTCATTTGGAACGATTCATGTGAGCAGGCCTTCCAGACACTGAAGGAGAGATTGACTACAGCGCCTATTCTTGCTCTTCCTTCAGGCACTCAGGACTATGCAGTTTACACATCACGGCAGTTGAGACCGTACGAGCGGAATTACCCCACACATGACTTGGAGTTGGCGGCAGTTGTCTTCGCCTTGAAGATCTGGCGTCACTACCTATATGGGGTGAATTTCGAGATCTTTACAGACCACAAGAGTCTGAAGTACATCTTTGATCAGAAGGAGCTGAACATGAGGCAGCGCCGATGGCTCGAGCTGCTAAAGGATTATGATTGCACGATCTCTTACCATCCCGGTAAGGGAAACGTGGTGGCTGATGCACTTAGCAGGAGAGCGCATGTTGATGGTACGGCGAACTGGCTATACACGTGGGATACGCTTGCCGCTTTGACCGATTGGCATCCTCAGGAGAGCGCATCCATTTCTACCGCCGTGCCTCCACGATACAGTAGTCTTTGGGATCGCATTGTGAAGGCCAGAAGACCGATCCTTGGATTCGTGATAGATACATGCGCGCCGTCAAGGGCGAAGTTGATGATTTGGTTGTGGCAGAGTCTATTTTATGGAAGGCAGGACGGGTCGTTGTACCCAATGACGAGCAGCTTCGCAGAGACATTCTCGATGAGGCACACAGTTCACGGTTATCTATTCATCCAGGTAGCACGAAGATGTACCGTGACCTGCGTCGACATTTCTGGTGGGATGGGATGAAACGCGATGTGGCGCTACATATTAGCAGATGCATGACCTGTCAGATGGTCAAGGCCGAGCACAAGAGACCACCAGGATTACTGCAGTCTCTCCCCATTCCCGAGTGGAAGTGGGAGAGCATTTCTATGGATTTTGTCACAGGTCTGCCGAAGACACCAGGCGGCCATGATTCTATATGGGTCATTGTTGATAGGTTGACCAAGTCAGCCCATTTTATACCTGTCAACACGACTTACACTCCATCCAGGTTGGCCAAGCTCTATGTGCAGAACATTATCAGGCTGCATGGTATACCACGAGAAGTGGTGTCTGACAGGGATTCGAGATTTACATCTCATTATTGGCATCAGTTCATGACAACACTACAAACAGAGCTGAAGATGAGTTCTGCATACCATCCGCAGACAGACGGGCAGAATGAGCGCACCATTCAGACGCTTGAGGATCTACTTCGCGCATGCACTTTGGAGTGGAAAGGGTCCTGGAAGGACCATTTGCCTTTGGTGGAATTCACCTACAACAACAGCTATCACTCTAGTATTGGCATGGTACCATTCGAAGCCCTATATGGGCGGAGATGCCTCATACCTCTCAGTTGACGTGAGGTAGGTGATCATGCTTTATACTCCGTAGATCTCTTAGAGGAGACAGCGAGAGCTGTTGATCTTGTGAGACAGAGGATTTTGACGGCACAAAACCGCCAGAAGAAGTATGCGGACCGTCGGAGAAGAGACTTGGGGTTTCAGGTGATTCAATTCTTTCCTCTGCATCCATTCAATTATGACATATATATTTGTTCAACTTAATCTCATATTAAAGACATTCCTATAAATTATAGGTTGGAAATTGAGTATTTCTCCGTGTATCTCCCATGAAGGGAGTGCAGAGATTCGGTGTTCATAGCAAATTGGCGCCGCGATATGTTGGACCTTTTGAGATCCTTGCTATAGTGGGGAAGGTGGCATACCGAATAGCCCTTCCTCCACATCTATCAGCCATTCACGACATCTTCCATGTATCCAACTTGAGGAAGTATTTGCATGACCCTCGACACATCATCAGTTATGAGAATTTTGACGTGGATTCAGATCTGACTTGTGAGGAAAAGCCCGTTCAGATACTTGACCGTGCTGTGAAGAAGCTTCACAGCAAAGAGATTTTATTGGTCAAGGTTTTGTGGAACCGTCACGGAGTCGAAGAGGCGACATGGGAAACCGAAGTTGACATGCGGGCACGATACCCGCAACTTTTCTGAGGTAATAACCAAAACAAGTTTTTATAATAAAATATTTGTTCAAATATATGGCTTGTTTTCTCTTTGAAGTTTTTATGGGTTCAAAACCCTTTGAGGTTTTTATGGACATATAAAATCCCAACAAGATACTTAATGACCTTGACTCGAGTCTCGAGGATGAGACTCCCTTTGAGGTTTTTATATTTGTAACATCCATATTCTAACAAACCCGAACTCGTCCGATTTTGGGTCTAATGAACCCAAAAACGTTGTCGGTCAATACTAGACAACCTAAAACGACCAATTGATCATGAATCAAAAGTCGTTCGGGCGAAATCGACCGAAAATCGGTCACACCGTAGTGCGCGCCGTGAAAAGCCGCGACGCAAATTCGGAAACCGCGAAACGAACCGAGACCATCATTAGATTCAATTCGACGAAAGAAAACCAACGGAATCGACCGTTCGTCAATCGGAGGTCGTTTGATAATTTTAAATCACAAAATTTAATCTTAAGCAAAAACGTATCCGAAAATTTCGGGTATTCAAAACTCGATCGGAAGTATATCAACATTATACTCAATTTGACCGTCATTTTGAGACGATCAAATCAAGATATTGCGCATCATAATCCGACGCTCGAGGCAAGAATAAGGTCAATTTTTATGTATAACAAATAAAGATAAATTTGGTTAAAATAATAATAATAAATATTATGAATTCTGGTTACTGTAGCAGCAGTAACAAATTACTGCCGTTGACTTTTCAGGACAGCCACATTTGGCTCTAGAATTTCTCCAATACTTGGCCAATGGTGCCTCCATTTGGCAAATAGAGAAGATCTCTTTTGCCTTATATATATCACCATATTACCCCAATCTTTTTCTCTATTTCCCAGCCGTGAGAGAGGGATTCCCTAACCCTTCTTGCTACATCAGGGGCTGCTCCTGTTTTCCCCATTTCTGCAACCTTCATAGCTGTTGCAGCAGTACTCATCATCAAGCATCCAATTTCGGCTGGAAGGGGGCAACAAGTATAAGTTGCTGCTGTCAAGTTGCATGCAGTTGCTACCAAATTTCAGCAATAACGGTTGTGTTGATCCATTTTTCCTTCATTTGTTAATCTAATGTACAACCCTTATTCCATTCCTCTTGTTGCCTTGCATGCTGTGTTAAACCATTAGAGCATACTTTGCATCTCTTTCCTCTTATTGTCATACGTTATTTCATGTCCCTCATGTACTAATTATATTAATAACATCTTTGGAGAACATGTACTGTTATAAACCAGTGAAAATTAATCATCTGATAACATAGTCATGAACGATCATGTTATTCCTACATTTTAGATCTTCATCTTTCTTCGGCTGTGTTTATGGAAGAGTTGTCCGTGTATTTCCTCAAAATTTTTCCAGTCAATCATGTTCTCTTGCGTTACCATCTTCACCTGAGATAACACTCCGAGAAATGTAAGGTTATCCTTTCCAGGAGTGGGTCAATTTTGTTTTATTATTTCTTATAGCTTTAGTTTATGCATCTCCATGGTGTTGAAAGTATTTATAAAAAAAAAATTATTGCTTAATTCATTGACAAGAAGAGAAAGGCAACAGCTATTACTATTTGGTACTTTGGTTGACCATAACCTATGTCAATAAGAATAATGTAAGTAGGTCTGTTAGCAATTATGAACTTCTAAAATCTGTAACTTGGAATCAGGTGCTGAACTTTAAACATATTATTTCAATATCACAAGATGTCTGTAATGTGCATATTACTTTGGCAATAAGACATAATTATCTTAGCTAGATTGTTTGTACTTCTCCCTTTATGGATACGATAGAAAGACTATACTTAATCTTTCCTCTATAAAGGACTTCGTATTACTAGCACAGTATGCTTGAAAGCTTATATACACCTTGAGCTTTGTATCAATTCCAGTAAGTTACTTAAATAAGAAATTTATGGCTCCTGATATATTTTTAATATGAAAATTTAAGTGCTTAAATCTTGAATGAATTACCATTAATTTAGAATCTAAAATAAATTGGAGTCTGTGCTTGAGCTACTGTGCATAGAGTTATAACTGTAAATGTATCCTTTGATTAAATATAAAATTTCATATTGAAATTACTATTGTTGGGTTTTGAAATTTAAATAATAAGATACGTTCACAGTTTTCTATTAAACTATGACTCCACCTAGCCACTATCATCAAAATTGTAAACTCATGTACATGCTGATCATTCTTATCTTTATCTAGTATTGCTTATAGACTCCATCACCTCCTATAAGAAAGTACCAGGGGTAGATGTCAACACTCGACTTTGAAATATATGTGCTAGGGTGAAGGCATAGGATAGACTTAGGGGCTGAAACCAGACACTAAAAGACACCAGCTAAGACACCAGCTGTTTGCGATGTCTTCACTCACGAAATAACCTAACTCCCAAGTCCCAACAAAAATGCAATGCAAGGATCACTTTCGGTTTGTAAGGCTAATAACTCAAGACAATGTAAATTGAATCCATAGTCAAGTGCACGACCATATCTGTGAAGCAGTGAAAACAATTAATCATGCCGGTCATGGTGACCTTACACCTGACCGTGCGAGGGGGCGGTGACCCTCAACTGGGCAGGAGAATAGGAAGCCCAGTTAGGGCAGCGGCCGCCAAGTGCGCAGGTCTAGGATCCCAGTCCCTTTTCGGTTTTTACGCGAGCTCGCAGTGTTTTTACGCCTCGTTGGGATCCAGACTTTAGACCAGTTCCGCTGACCCCTGTCTTTTAGGATACCCAGGCGGGGGATCCTTGGTTTTCAGTTTTACGTACGAGCGCGGTTGCCCGTTACCGGTCGGGCTGTTTTCTAGAGTGACTTTTCCGGGAAGTCCCTCTCACCCGTCTCAGTGGCGTAGTTGGGGAGTAGACCTATCCCTCTATTGGACCGTCCTTCTAATTAGAGGGCGAGACGGAAGAGCCATTTGTAGGCTTCTTCACCGCTTGAGTTTTCTTTCGCCAACAGACGGCGATTCTACATCCAGATCATTCGTATCTACATCTATATCTACATCATTGAGAGTACATCGGAGAGAGTTACAGTGAAGGTTTGGAGGAAATCACAATTAAAATTGAGTTGATTAGAAGTGACTTTAATCTGATTCAAAAACCCTATAAGTTAGTGGACGTGTTGGGAACTTAGTTAGGATGCATTACACAACACCGCATGCCTACGGAGGCCCCCCAACCCTAAGGTACTTTTAATACCTTAGAGTCATAGTGTGAGGTTTCACACGAACCAAGACCACAGACTATCCACTAACTAAAAAGGAGTAAATAGCATTAAGGATCAAATCCATCATCATTATATCAGTCCTATATCGAAAATCATGATGTAATCTCAATGACAAGAAATTAGCAATTTCATCATTCATGTGCCATCAAGTTCCACGACATGATCTCCAAGACCTAGAATCATGATCTTTATCTACATCATCTGGAGTTATATCTAAAACAATTGAAATTAAGAATTAGATGCCTACCTATTGAACTTGGGAATCAAGTAATCTATAAATATTTCCTATTCCATCTTTCACATCGACAAATCCAAAGATTTGATATCTGGTCAATATAATAATAGAGATATATACATATATGCATACTCCTATAATTATAAACATTTGATTACTAAATAAATACGTTAAATATGAAAAGTGTTGGGATAATGGGAGTTTATGAGAAATGCTTACAAGCCTGACTACCTTTTTTTTTACGCAAGTAGATGTAAATAGTGCTTATTCCACCTTTCTACTTGCTCTCTTTTGACATTAAATTACTTGTTAATTATTTAAACTACGGGTTTGTATTCACAATTGTGACTCCTTTTCTTCCTTGCACGCATGGCAGGAAAGGAGTCTGTTGTTCAGTAGCTATAAAGGGTTCCAGGAGACAAGGTCTATACCAGACAGTATGTGGTTTTTGTTACAGTTTTTAGTTCAATTGATATTGTAATTGCTTCTTCTCTTCAGTCAAATTTTTGGGATGTTGTATGTACAGACAGACATTGTACATGATGTAAAAATACATGCAAATTAATGAAATATGATTTTGGTGCCAATTTTCTCTATTAGCTTGTGGTTGTGAATGTGAATGTCGAATGTCACTTGCAAATATATTCATTGCGAAAAATTTCCCCATAAAAACTATGCTTTTAATACGATGTCATAAATGGAATTTCGCGAATTGTGTCGTAAACGGGTACCCGGATCCCGGGGGTTCACACATAGGTACACCAGAGCAGTGCACCATGCTCTGAGCCAGATGGGAGAGACCCAGTTCTCCGACGAGGAGACTTCAGGCGCAGTTTCAGACTCGATGGTCAGATTCCGAGTCTTCAGTTGACTTACACTCCAGCCCGTTCGTCCTCCTCACCTGCACGGCATGAGAAGCAACGTCCTCGACTGCAGCAATGTACGCTTTGGGTTGATATTGTCCGTAGTGTCCTGTAGCGTTGAGTTGAGTTTCTTTATGTTTGTCCAAGCTGAGCAATGCATGCTCCAGCTTGAGGGGGAGTGTTGGAGTATAAGGTGTATGCGCCCATTGTGTTGTAGCAGGGTAAATGGATCATGGAGGAGATCCATTTACCTCATCCAGTGTTTAGTCCCACTTCGTCCAGTGGTGGGACTTGGAGGCTCTGGAGAGGCTATATAAGGAGTCCCAGACCTCTTGTATCCATTGAGAAAATCAATAGAGAAACACGCCCCTTTGAGGGCTTCTCCCGTGGTTTCATCCCGCTCCTCACGGAGTAGGGTTCCACGTAAAATCCCGCTGTTCTTTATGTTCTTTATCTTTTTCCATATTTCGCTTCCGTAAGTTTATTTTCTAACATTTATGTACAATAAATTCCACTTTGATTGGATGAAAATGTGTAGAAAGGGATATGATATTGTTCTATCTTATGTTACGAGATTCTTATATTATTTCATCATATCTTAGTGTTAAGTATTATATGTTGGGCAACGAACATATAATTACATTGGCATATATAGAAATATAGTTTTTTTTGCATATTTTTCTCTACAAACTGAGGCTACGCCTCGACTGCCTCGAGGCTATGCCTCGTTCTGCTTTCCATTTTTTCAAACCTTGCTTACAAGTCATAGGACATAGCCAAGCCATCAACAACCTCAATCAAAATTTGCATTATCCACTGCCCAAGCCATCTACACTTGCAGACAAAATACATATTGTTGGAATATGAGAAGCGGAAGAGGAATCGGTAAACCAAATAATAAACATCAAGAACATGAAAATTTACGTGGAACCCTACTCCCTAAAGAGCGGGATGAAACCACGAAGAAGCCCTCGAAGGGGCAGGTATTCTATTAAATTTCTCATTGAGTACAGGGGGTGTGGGGATCCTTATATGCCACACAGACATACCGAATTCCCACAACTCATCCATGTGGGACTAAACTTGAGTGGGGTAATTGGAACTTGGTGAGATCCAATTACTCACCTATTACATTCTCTAACACTCCCCCTCTGCAACTTGCAATCAAAAAGAAAATGTATACATCACATCTTCACCCAATACATCACAAGAAGAATATGTCTGTTGCTGGTAGAAGACCTCACACGAGGACGGGTCTGCAGCTTTCAGATCACCGGAATGTATCTCTGTTATGCCTGTAGAGTCGCTGCGATACCAGGTCATGGAACCTATCTCAGTCATGCATGTAGAAGAGCCGCAAAAGAAGAAGTCCAACGCGGAGTAGTAGTCGGGTCGTAAAAGAAGAAGTATACACCCTAATGAAGAAGTCGACGTTTGGTGAAGACGGATGAACGCAGTAGTAATCTGGAGTGCTGGTATGTTAATCGTGGACGCGTAGAAGTCCTGAAGAATGGCATTTCTGACTCCCCCTTTCTCCCATACTTGATAGAATAAAGAGCTTGAAATATCAAGTTGGGAGAAACAAACCAAGCAAATTTTGTTTTGTTTTTTTCCCAAATCATCATTTTTTGTCAACAGTCGTATCCCACTTGGTCCTTACAATAAAAACACATTTTTTAGAAATAAAGCAGTCCATCGAGCCCTAGGGTTCCCATGGGAACCCCTCCAGCCTTAAACACACCGCCAGGAGGCATATGGATGGGAGAGCCCCACGATGCGCACTGCAGGATGGAAGGGCGCTAGAGAGGAGATGCGAGGCTCGGAGGGGCGGCATCGAAGCATGCTGCTTGGAGACCCCTTCTCGTGAGAGATGGAGAGGCTGCCTGGAGGCGGCGATGGGGGTTCTGCCTCTTAGAGCAGCGCTGCCTGGATGGGAGGGCTGGGGCGGTGCTGCCTGGCTGGGGCTGACGTGAAGGGGTTTCACCTCCCAAAGGAGGTGTCGCTTGGAGGTTCTGCACCTCCTGGAGCAGTTGGTGTTGGGGGTTCGTGCGTGCGGTGCGGCCGCTTGTGCGTGGAGATGCAGGCGATGAGATCGCCTGCTACTGCCGTTGATGGAGGAGGGGTGCCACTTGTGCCTGGAGATTGACAGGAGTCGCCGCTTGGAGCTGTTGGGTCACGCGACACACGTGATTCTAGTGCGCACATGGAGCAGTTGGTGCTAGGTTCCATGGGGTCCCGCCTGGATCTGCGACTGGAAAAAGGGGTTAACATAGGGGCCTTCTTCGTGCTAGCTGCTCACGCAAGGGGCCGCACATGGAACAAGTATGGGAGTACTCGAGTGTCGCCTGGAAGGCATGCTTGCGGCCTGGATAACGAGCTTCAGGACCTGCCATGCGGAAGCAACCTTCGTCGAAATCTGAGATGCATCCCGCTCCTGCCTGGAGAGTAGAATCGTGATGCTCAAAGACACATAGAGATATGAACATAACTTCGAATAACCAATGAATATCATTACTCTTCAGAATGATCTTCAAGAACATCAAAAACGAATCGAACAAAATAAAAGAAAAACTCCTCGAGAATCGACCTGCTCTGATACCATGTTGAAATCTGAGAAGCGGAAGCAAAATCGATAAACCAAATAATAAACATCAAGACACGAAGATTTACGTGGAACCCTACTCCCTAAGGAGCGGGATGAAACCACGGGAGAAGCCCTCAAAGGGGCAGATATTCTATTGAATTTCACATTGAGTACAAGGGGTGTGGGGCTCCTTGTATATCCACACAGACAAACCAAATTCCCACAACTCATTCATGTGGGACTAAACTTGAGTGGGGCAATTGGATCTTGATGAGATCCAATTACCCACCTATTATATTCTCTAACACGTATGACGGTAAAGTGATATGTGACGAGCACAACTACGTCAATCTCACTATGATAGATCTTATCAACAAGCTCAATGGAATGTAGTCCTTCTATATTAGAAGAACCTTGTGTTGGGATTACCTTCTTTCAACTATTTCTGCCTCGATCTTTTTTCCATTCTACCTCTCTTTTTTGATCTTCCTTTTTAATTATCTCATGCACGACACTATAGCTAAGCAACTCATCAGCGTTAAGATCTCTCTCCTCCAAGCCAACAAGCCTGATCTCAACTATCTATGTGCCATTGACCCACGTCCCAAGGGAACAAGTACACATGTATCCAATTGAAATATTTAATCCCTGTGGAGGAAAATAATGAATTGTTTACTACGAGGCACTGTATAAAAGTCGGCCGACTAGTCGAGTCGGGGGGGTAGCCGACTCGACTAGGCCTAGTCGGCCATTAGTCGATCAACCCGACTAATCGGGCCAACTAGTCGGCCTAGTCGGCCGACTACAAGGCCGACTTTTACATAGAGAATTTTTAATTTTTTAGTTTTTTGATTTTTTTAAAAGCAAACTTATTCTAATATGCTTAATGTTATATCTAAAATCATTACTTCTATTATTTCATTATGATAGTATAGAAAATGTACAAATCAATATAAATATATAAGAATATATGTATACAAAATGATTTATATATTTAAAATAACTAAAAAAATCGAAACCGACTAATGGCTGGCTAAATCCGATTAGTCGCCCGACTGCCGATTAATCCTTAGTCAGCGACCCCACCGACCGAGTACCGACTACCGCTTTCTGCAACCTTGCTACGAGGGTCATATGCTCTCTTATATATAGGAGAAAAACCCTAGAGGGCAAATTGCATAACAGAGACATATGAAAAAAGCAAATACAAAATAACTCTCAACATTCTCCCTCAAAATGGAACATAAATGTCAATCATGCTCAGCAGATAACATCTTTAGAACGACCCTCTGACTAGGGCCATGGTGAATAATGGCAATCTACATCAATGTGTTTGTTCCTCTCATGGAAAGCGGGATTATTGGCAATGAAAAGAGCAACTAGGTTGTCGCTGAGCAACTGCATGGGAAGAAGCATGTCAATAGTTAAGTCTGTCAGAAAGGATCTGACCCACATCATCTCAGTAATCTCCTATGTCATATCTGTGTATTCCGACTCAACACTAGATCTAGTAACCACAAGTCTGTTTTTTGCACAAACAGAGCTAGACTTCATGTCTTTAGGACATCTTGCATAATCAACATCTGCACATGCCAAGATGGTAAGGGAAGTCCCTCTACTAAAGAAAAATCCTATACCTAGAGAAGACTTCAGATACCTTAGGATCATGTGAACAACATCCATGTGCGCACGTCATGGTTGCTCCATAAATTGACTGACTTCGCTCACAGCAAAGGAGATGTCTAGCCAGATAATAGTCACATAGACGAGCTTCCCAACAAGCTCTATGTACCTCCTCTTGTCCACCTCGTATGTAACATCATCGTAGAGCTTCATGCTGGGGTCCATGGGAGTAGTGGAAGCTATGCAGTCTGTTATCCATCTCTAGGAGAAGATCAGTAAAATACTTCTTCTGTGTCATCATCAGACCTCGATGGTTCTTGACAAACTCAAGCCCAAGGAAGTATCCTAATTAGCCAAGGTCTATGATGACAAATTGTTGTCCAAGGAATGCCTTAACCTCATTGATTCCATGTACATCATCTCTACTAAGAATAATGTTATCAACATAAATTAGAATGACAACAATACCTCTATGTATCCTGTCAACAAAGGACGAGTGGTATAAATCAGAATGACAACAATACCTCTCTGTCTCATGTGAACAAAGAGCGTGTGGTTTGGTAGTCGATCTCGTGAAGTCCTACTACTCTATCAAATTCAAGAACTTCCGAAACCATGCTATGAGACTCTGCTTAAGGCCATAAATCGTTTCATGAAGTCTGCACATCTTCTTACACTCCCCTCAGCAACAAACCAGGTGGTTGCAACATATATACATCCTCCTGCTGGTTTACATACAAGAAAACATTCTTGATATCAAGATGTGAAAGTAGCCAGTCTTGTAACATTGCAACAGAGGAGAGGACCTTGAGTATAGAATGACGACCCACTAGTAAAAAAGTGTGCCGATAGTCCACCCCATATGTTTGGGTGAACTCGCATGATGCATGCCTAGCATTGTAGCGATCATCACTATCGTCTGTTTTTTGCTTGATTGTAAAGGCATGTTAAATTACTTGTTAATTTTTTAAACTACGGGTTTGTATTCACAATTGTGACTCCTTTTCTTCCTTGCACGCATGGCAGGAAAGTAGTCTGTTGTTCAGTAGCTATACAGGGTTCCAGGAGACAAGGTCTATACCAGACGGTATGTGGTTTTTGTTACAGTTTTTAGTTCAATTGATATTGTAATTGCTTCTTCTCTTCAGTCAAATTTTTGGGATGTTGTATGTACAGACAGACATTGTACATGATGTAAAAATACATGCAAATTAATGAAATATGATTTTGGTGCCAATTTTCTCTATTAGCTTGTGGTTGTGAATGTGAATGTCGAATGTCACTTGCAAATTTATCAATTGCGAAAAATTTCCCCATAAAAACTATGCTTTTAATACGATGTCATAAATGGAATTTCGCGAATTGTGTCGTAAACGGGTACCCGGATCCCGGGGGTTCACACATAGGTACACCAGAGCAGTGCACCATTCTCTGAGCCAGATGGGAGAGACCCAGTTCTCCGACGAGGAGACTTCAGGCGCAGTTTCAGACTCGATGGTCAGATTCCGAGTCTTCAGTTGACTTACACTCCAGCCCGTTCGTCCTCCTCACCTGCACGGCATGAGAAGCAACGTCCTCGACTGCAGCAATGTGCGCTTTGGGTTGATATTGTCCGTAGTGTCCTGTAGCGTTGAGTTGAGTTTCTTTATGTTTGTCCAAGCTGAGCAATGCATGCTCCAGCTTGAGGGGGAGTGTTGGAGTATAAGGTGTATGCGCCCATTGTGTTGTAGCAGGGTAAATGGATCATGGAGGAGATCCATTTACCCCATCCAGTGTTTAGTCCCACTTCGTCCAGTGGTGGGACTTGGAGGCTCTGGAGAGGCTATATAAGGAGTCCCAGACCTCTTGTATCCATTGAGAAAATCAATAGAGAAACACGCCCCTTTGAGGGCTTCTCCCGTGGTTTCATCCCGCTCCTCACGGAGTAGGGTTCCACGTAAAATCCCGCTGTTCTTTATGTTCTTTATCTTTTTCCATATTTCGCTTCCGTAAGTTTATTTTCTAACATTTATGTACAATAAATTCCACTTTGATTGGATGAAAATGTGTAGAAAGGGATATGATATTGTTCTATCTTATGTTACGAGATTCTTATATTATTTCATCATATCTGAGTGTTAAGTATTATATGTTGGGCAACGAAAATATAATTACATTGGCATATATAGAAATATAGTTTTTTTTGCATATTTTTCTCTACAAACTGAGGCTACGCCTCGACTGCCTCGAGGCTATGCCTCGTTCTGCTTTCCATTTTTTCAAACCTTGCTTACAAGTCAAAGGACATAGCCAAGCCATCAACAACCTCAATCAAAATTTGCATTATCCACTGCCCAAGCCATCTACACTTGCAGACAAAATACATATTGTTGGAATATGAGAAGCGGAAGAGGAATCGGTAAACCAAATAATAAACATCAAGAACATGAAAATTTACGTGGAACCCTACTCCCAAAAGAGCGGGATGAAACCACGAAGAAGCCCTCGAAGGGGCAGGTATTCTATTAAATTTCTCATTGAGTACAGGGGGTGTGGGGATCCTTATATGCCACACAGACATACCGAATTCCCACAACTCATCCATGTGGGACTAAACTTGAGTGGGGTAATTGGAACTTGGTGAGATCCAATTACTCACCTATTACATTCTCTAACACTCCCCCTCAAGCTGGAGCTGAGAACGCTGCAACTTGCAATCAAAAAGAAAATGTATACATCACATCTTCACCCAATACATCACAAGAAGAATATGTCTGTTGCTGGTAGAAGACCTCACACGAGGACGGGTCTGCAGCTTTCAGGTCACCGGAATGTATCTCTGTTATGCCTGTAGAGTCGCTGCGATACCAGGTCATGGAACCTATCTCAGTCATGCATGTAGAAGAGCCGCAAAAGAAGAAGTCCAACGCGGAGTAGTAGTCGGGTCGTAAAAGAAGAAGTATACACCCTAATGAAGAAGTCGACGTTTGGTGAAGACGGATGAACGCAGTAGTAATCTGGAGTGCTGGTATGTTAATCGTGGACGCGTAGAAGTCCTGAAGAATGGCATTTCTGACTCCCCCTTTCTCCCATACTTGATAGAATAAAGAGCTTGAAATATCAAGTTGGGAGAAACAAACCAAGCAAATTTTGTTTTGTTTTTTTCCCAAATCATCATTTTTTGTCAACAGTCGTATCCCACTTGGTCCTTACAATAAAAACACATTTTTTAGAAATAAAGCAGTCCATCGAGCCCTAGGGTTCCCATGGGAACCCCTCCAGCCTTAAACACACCGCCAGGAGGCATATGGATGGGAGAGCCCCACGATGCGCACTGCAGGATGGAAGGGCGCTAGAGAGGAGATGCGAGGCTCGGAGGGGCGGCATCGAAGCATGCTGCTTGGAGACCCCTGCTCGTGAGAGATGGAGAGGCTGCCTGGAGGCGGCGATGGGGGTTCTGCCTCTTAGAGCAGCGCTGCCTGGATGGGAGGGCTGGGGCGGTGCTGCCTGGCTGGGGCTGACGTGAAGGGGTTTCACCTCCCAAAGGAGGTGTCGCTTGGAGGTTCTGCACCTCCTGGAGCAGTTGGTGTTGGGGGTTCGTGCGTGCGGTGCGGCCGCCTGTGCGTGGAGATGCAGGCGATGAGATCGCCTGCTACTGCCGTTGATGGAGGAGGGGTGCCACTTGTGCCTGGAGATTGACAGGAGTCGCCGCTTGGAGCTGTTGGGTCACGCGACACACGTGATTCTAGTGCGCACATGGAGCAGTTGGTGCTAGGTTCCATGGGGTCCCGCCTGGATCTGCGACTGGAAAAAAGGGGTTAACATAGGGGCCTTCTTCGTGCTAGCTGCTCACGCAAGGGGCCGCACATGGAACAAGTATGGGAGTACTCGAGTGTCGCCTGGAAGGCATGCTTGCGGCCTGGATAACGAGCTTCAGGACCTGCCATGCGGAAGCAACCTTCGTCGAAATCTGAGATGCATCCCGCTCCTGCCTGGAGAGTAGAATCGTGATGCTCAAAGACACATAGAGATATGAACATAACTTCGAATAACCAATGAATATCATTACTCTTCAGAATGATCTTCAAGAACATCAAAAACGAATCGAACAAAATAAAAGACAAACTCCTCGAGAATCGACCTGCTCTGATACCATGTTGAAATCTGAGAAGCGGAAGCAGAATCGATAAACCAAATAATAAACATCAAGACACGAAGATTTACGTGGAACCCTACTCCCTAAGGAGCGGGATGAAACCACGGGAGAAGCCCTCAAAGGGGCAGATATTCTATTGAATTTCACATTGAGTACAAGGGGTGTGGGGCTCCTTGTATATCCACACAGACAAACCAAATTCCCACAACTCATCCATGTGGGACTAAACTTGAGTGGGGCAATTGGATCTTGATGAGATCCAATTACCCACCTATTATATTCTCTAACACGTATGACGGTAAAGTGATCTGTGACGAGCACAACTACGTCAATCTCACTATGATAGATCTTATCAACAAGCTCAATGGAATGTAGTCCTTCTATATTGGAAGAACCTTGTGTTGGGATTACCTTCTTTCAACTATTTCTGCCTCGATCTTTTTTCCATTCTACCTCTCTTTTTTGATCTTCCTTTTTAATTATCTCATGCACGACACTATAGCTAAGCAACTCATCAGCGTTAAGATCTCTCTCCTCCAAGCCAACAAGCCTGATCTCAACTATCTATGTGCCATTGACCCACGTCCCAAGGGAACAAGTACACATGTATCCAATTGAAATATTTAATCCCTGTGGAGGAAAATAGTGAATTGTTTACTACGAGGCACTGTATAAAAGTCGGCCGACTAGTCGAGTCGGGGGGGTAGCCGACTCGACTAGGCCTAGTCGACCATTAGTCGATCAACCCGACTAATCGGGCCAACTAGTCGGCCTAGTCGGCCGACTACAAGGCCGACTTTTACATAGAGAATTTTTAATTTTTTAGTTTTTTGATTTTTTTAAAAGCAAACTTATTCTAATATGCTTAATGTTATATCTAAAATCATTACTTCTATTATTTCATTATGATAGTATAGAAAATGTACAAATCAATATAAATATATAAGAATATATGTATACAAAATGATTTATATATTTAAAATAACTAAAAAAATCGAAACCGACTAATGGCTGGCTAAATCCGATTAGTCGCCCGACTGCCGATTAATCCTTAGTCAGCGACCCCACCGACCGAGTACCGACTACCGCTTTCTGCAACCTTGCTACGAGGGTCATATGCTCTCTTATATATAGGAGAAAAACCCTAGAGGGCAAATTGCATAACAGAGACATATGAAAAAAGCAAATACAAAATAACTCTCAACATTCTCCCTCAAAATGGAACATAAATGTCAATCATGCTCAGCAGATAACATCTTTAGAACGACCCTCTGACTAGGGCCATGGTGAATAATGGCAATCTACATCAATGTGTTTATTCCTCTCATGGAAAGCGGGATTATTGGCAATGAAAAGAGCAACTAGGTTGTCGCTGAGCAACTGCATGGGAAGAAGCATGTCAATAGTTAAGTCTGTCAGAAAGGATCTGACCCACATCATCTCAGTAATCTCCTATGTCATATCTGTGTATTCCGACTCAACACTAGATCTAGTAACCACAAGTCTGTTTTTTGCACAAACAGAGCTAGACTTCATGTCTTTAGGACATCTTGCATAATCAACATCTGCACATGCCAAGATGGTAAGGGAAGTCCCTCTACTAAAGAAAAATCCTATACCTAAAGAAGACTTCAGATACCTTAGGATCATGTGAACAACATCCATGTGCGCACGTCATGGTTGCTCCATAAATTGACTGACTTCGCTCACAGCAAAGGAGATGTCTAGCCAGATAATAGTCACATAGACGAGCTTCCCAACAAGCTCTATGTACCTCCTCTTGTCCACCTCGTATGTAACATCATCGTAGAGCTTCATGCTGGGGTCCATGGGAGTAGTGGAAGCTATGCAGTCTGTTATCCATCTCTAGGAGAAGATCAGTAAAATACTTCTTCTGTGTCATCATCAGACCTCGATGGTTCTTGACAAACTCAAGCCCAAGGAAGTATCCTAATTAGCCAAGGTCTATGATGACAAATTGTTGTCCAAGGAATGCCTTAACCTCATTGATTCCATGTACATCATCTCTACTAAGAATAATGTTATCAACATAAATTAGAATGACAACAATACCTCTATGTATCCTGTGAACAAAGGACGAGTGGTATAAATCAGAATGACAACAATACCTCTCTGTCTCATGTGAACAAAGAGCGTGTGGTTTGGTAGTCGATCTCGTGAAGTCCTACTACTCTATCAAATTCAAGAACTTCCGAAACCATGCTATGAGACTCTGCTTATGGCCATAAATCGTTTCATGAAGTCTGCACATCTTCTTACACTCCCCTCAGCAACAAACCAGGTGGTTGCAACATATATACATCCTCCTGCTGGTTTACATACAAGAAAACATTCTTGATATCAAGATGTGAAAGTAGCCAGTCTTGTAACATTGCAACAGAGGAGAGGATCTTGAGTATAGAATGACGACCCACTAGTAAAAAAGTGTGCCGATAGTCCACCCCATATGTTTGGGTGAACTCGCATGATGCATGCCTAGCATTGTAGCGATCATCACTATCGTCTGTTTTTTGCTTGATTGTAAAGGCATGTTAAATTACTTGTTAATTTTTTAAACTACGGGTTTGTATTCACAATTGTGACTCCTTTTCTTCCTTGCACGCATGGCAGGAAAGGAGTCTGTTGTTCAGTAGCTATACAGGGTTCCAGGAGACAAGGTCTATACCAGACGGTATGTGGTTTTTGTTACAGTTTTTAGTTCAATTGATATTGTAATTGCTTCTTCTCTTCAGTCAAATTTTTGGGATGTTGTATGTACAGACAGACATTGTACATGATGTAAAAATACATGCAAATTAATGAAATATGATTTTGGTGCCAATTTTCTCTATTAGCTTGTGGTTGTGAATGTGAATGTCGAATGTCACTTGCAAATATATTCATTGCGAAAAATTTCCCCATAAAAACTATGCTTTTAATACGATGTCATAAATGGAATTTCGCGAATTGTGTCGTAAACGGGTACCCGGATCCCGGGGGTTCACACATAGGTACACCAGAGCAGTGCACCATTCTCTGAGCCAGATGGGAGAGACCCAGTTCTCCGACGAGGAGACTTCAGGCGCAGTTTCAGACTCGATGGTCAGATTCCGAGTCTTCAGTTGACTTACACTCCAGCCCGTTCGTCCTCCTCACCTGCACGGCATGAGAAGCAACGTCCTCGACTGCAGCAATGCGCGCTTTGGGTTGATATTGTCCGTAGTGTCCTGTAGCGTTGAGTTGAGTTTCTTTATGTTTGTCCAAGCTGAGCAATGCATGCTCCAGCTTGAGGGGGAGTGTTGGAGTATAAGGTGTATGCGCCCATTGTGTTGTAGCAGGGTAAATGGATCATGGAGGAGATCCATTTACCCCATCCAGTGTTTAGTCCCACTTCGTCCAGTGGTGGGACTTGGAGGCTCTGGAGAGGCTATATAAGGAGCCCCAGACCTCTTGTATCCATTGAGAAAATCAATAGAGAAACACGCCCCTTTGAGGGCTTCTCCCGTGGTTTCATCCCGCTCCTCACGGAGTAGGGTTCCACGTAAAATCCCGCTGTTCTTTATGTTCTTTATCTTTTTCCATATTTCGCTTCCGTAAGTTTATTTTCTAACATTTATGTACAATAAATTCCACTTTGATTGGATGAAAATGTGTAGAAAGGGATATGATATTGTTCTATCTTATGTTACGAGATTCTTATATTATTTCATCATATCTTAGTGTTAAGTATTATATGTTGGGCAACGAAAATATAATTACATTGGCATATATAGAAATATAGTTTTTTTTTGCATATTTTTCTCTACAAACTGAGGCTACGCCTCGACTGCCTCGAGGCTATGCCTCGTTCTGCTTTCCATTTTTTCAAACCTTGCTTACAAGTCAAAGGACATAGCCAAGCCATCAACAACCTCAATCAAAATTTGCATTATCCACTGCCCAAGCCATCTACACTTGCAGACAAAATACATATTGTTGGAATATGAGAAGCGGAAGAGGAATCGGTAAACCAAATAATAAACATCAAGAACATGAAAATTTACGTGGAACCCTACTCCCTAAAGAGCGGGATGAAACCACGAAGAAGCCCTCGAAGGGGCAGGTATTCTATTAAATTTCTCATTGAGTACAGGGGGTGTGGGGATCCTTATATGCCACACAGACATACCGAATTCCCACAACTCATCCATGTGGGACTAAACTTGAGTGGGGTAATTGGAACTTGGTGAGATCCAATTACTCACCTATTACATTCTCTAACACTCCCCCTCAAGCTGGAGCTGAGAACGCTGCAACTTGCAATCAAAAAGAAAATGTATACATCACATCTTCACCCAATACATCACAAGAAGAATATGTCTGTTGCTGGTAGAAGACCTCACACGAGGACGGGTCTGCAGCTTTCAGGTCACCGGAATGTATCTCTGTTATGCCTGTAGAGTCGCTGCGATACCAGGTCATGGAACCTATCTCAGTCATGCATGTAGAAGAGCCGCAAAAGAAGAAGTCCAACGCGGAGTAGTAGTCGGGTCGTAAAAGAAGAAGTATACACCCTAATGAAGAAGTCGACGTTTGGTGAAGACGGATGAACGCAGTAGTAATCTGGAGTGCTGGTATGTTAATCGTGGACGCGTAGAAGTCCTGAAGAATGGCATTTCTGACTCCCCCTTTCTCCCATACTTGATAGAATAAAGAGCTTGAAATATCAAGTTGGGAGAAACAAACCAAGCAAATTTTGTTTTGTTTTTTTCCCAAATCATCATTTTTTGTCAACAGTCGTATCCCACTTGGTCCTTACAATAAAAACACATTTTTTAGAAATAAAGCAGTCCATCGAGCCCTAGGGTTCCCATGGGAACCCCTCCAGCCTTAAACACACCGCCAGGAGGCATATGGATGGGAGAGCCCCACGATGCGCACTGCAGGATGGAAGGGCGCTAGAGAGGAGATGCGAGGCTCGGAGGGGCGGCATCGAAGCATGCTGCTTGGAGACCCCTGCTCGTGAGAGATGGAGAGGCTGCCTGGAGGCGGCGATGGGGGTTCTGCCTCTTAGAGCAGCGCTGCCTGGATGGGAGGGCTGGGGCGGTGCTGCCTGGCTGGGGCTGACGTGAAGGGGTTTCACCTCCCAAAGGAGGTGTCGCTTGGAGGTTCTGCACCTCCTGGAGCAGTTGGTGTTGGGGGTTCGTGCGTGCGGTGCGGCCGCCTGTGCGTGGAGATGCAGGCGATGAGATCGCTTGCTACTGCCGTTGATGGAGGAGGGGTGCCACTTGTGCCTGGAGATTGACAGGAGTCGCCGCTTGGAGCTGTTGGGTCACGCGACACACGTGATTCTAGTGCGCACATGGAGCAGTTGGTGCTAGGTTCCATGGGGTCCCGCCTGGATCTGC
The DNA here is from genome assembly GCA_037367405.1 of Ottelia alismoides. NCBI lineage: Eukaryota > Viridiplantae > Streptophyta > Magnoliopsida > Alismatales > Hydrocharitaceae > Ottelia > Ottelia alismoides. The sequence goes on from JAZKJV010000139.1 coordinate 1,159,873, forward strand.
GACTGGAAAAAGGGGTTAACATAGGGGCCTTCTTCGTGCTAGCTGCTCACGCAAGGGGCCGCACATGGAACAAGTATGGGAGTACTCGAGTGTCGCCTGGAAGGCATGCTTGCGGCCTGGATAACGAGCTTCAGGACCTGCCATGCGGAAGCAACCTTCGTCGAAATCTGAGATGCATCCCGCTCCTGCCTGGAGAGTAGAATCGTGATGCTCAAAGACACATAGAGATATGAACATAACTTCGAATAACCAATGAATATCATTACTCTTCAGAATGATCTTCAAGAACATCAAAAACGAATCGAACAAAATAAAAGACAAACTCCTCGAGAATCGACCTGCTCTGATACCATGTTGAAATCTGAGAAGCGGAAGCAGAATCGATAAACCAAATAATAAACATCAAGACACGAAGATTTACGTGGAACCCTACTCCCTAATGAGCGGGATGAAACCACGGGAGAAGCCCTCAAAGGGGCAGATATTCTATTGAATTTCACATTGAGTACAAGGGGTGTGGGGCTCCTTGTATATCCACACAGACAAACCAAATTCCCACAACTCATCCATGTGGGACTAAACTTGAGTGGGGCAATTGGATCTTGATGAGATCCAATTACCCACCTATTATATTCTCTAACACGTATGACGGTAAAGTGATCTGTGACGAGCACAACTACGTCAATCTCACTATGATAGATCTTATCAACAAGCTCAATGGAATGTAGTCCTTCTATATTGGAAGAACCTTGTGTTGGGATTACCTTCTTTCAACTATTTCTGCCTCGATCTTTTTTCCATTCTACCTCTCTTTTTTGATCTTCCTTTTTAATTATCTCATGCACGACACTATAGCTAAGCAACTCATCAACGTTAAGATCTCTCTCCTCCAAGCCAACAAGCCTGATCTCAACTATCTATGTGCCATTGACCCACGTCCCAAGGGAACAAGTACACATGTATCCAATTGAAATATTTAATCCCTGTGGAGGAAAATAGTGAATTGTTTACTACGAGGCACTGTATAAAAGTCGGCCGACTAGTCGAGTCGGGGGGGTAGCCGACTCGACTAGGCCTAGTCGGCCATTAGTCGATCAACCCGACTAATCGGGCCAACTAGTCGGCCTAGTCGGCCGACTACAAGGCCGACTTTTACATAGAGAATTTTTAATTTTTTAGTTTTTTGATTTTTTTAAAAGCAAACTTATTCTAATATGCTTAATGTTATATCTAAAATCATTACTTCTATTATTTCATTATGATAGTATAGAAAATATACAAATCAATATAAATATATAAGAATATATGTATACAAAATGATTTATATATTTAAAATAACTAAAAAAATCGAAACCGACTAATGGCTGGCTAAATCCGATTAGTCGCCCGACTGCCGATTAATCCTTAGTCAGCGACCCCACCGACCGAGTACCGACTACCGCTTTCTGCAACCTTGCTACGAGGGTCATATGCTCTCTTATATATAGGAGAAAAACCCTAGAGGGCAAATTGCATAACAGAGACATATGAAAAAAGCAAATACAAAATAACTCTCAACATTCTCCCTCAAAATGGAACATAAATGTCAATCATGCTCAGCAGATAACATCTTTAGAACGACCCTCTGACTAGGGCCATGGTGAATAATGGCAATCTACATCAATGTGTTTGTTCCTCTCATGGAAAGCGGGATTATTGGCAATGAAAAGAGCAACTAGGTTGTCGCTGAGCAACTGCATGGGAAGAAGCATGTCAATAGTTAAGTCTGTCAGAAAGGATCTGACCCACATCATCTCAGTAATCTCCTATGTCATATCTGTGTATTCCGACTCAACACTAGATCTAGTAACCACAAGTCTGTTTTTTGCACAAACAGAGCTAGACTTCCTGTCTTTAGGACATCTTGCATAATCAACATCTGCACATGCCAAGATGGTAAGGGAAGTCCCTCTACTAAAGAAAAATCCTATACCTAGAGAAGACTTCAGATACCTTAGGATCATGTGAACAACATCCATGTGCGCACGTCATGGTTGCTCCATAAATTGACTGACTTCGCTCACAGCAAAGGAGATGTCTAGCCAGATAATAGTCACATAGACGAGCTTCCCAACAAGCTCTATGTACCTCCTCTTGTCCACCTCGTATGTAACATCATCGTAGAGCTTCATGCTGGGGTCCATGGGAGCAGTGGAAGCTATGCAGTCTGTTATCCATCTCTAGGAGAAGATCAGTAAAATACTTCTTCTGTGTCATCATCAGACCTCGATGGTTCTTGACAAACTCAAGCCCAAGGAAGTATCCTAATTAGCCAAGGTCTATGATGACAAATTGTTGTCCAAGGAATGCCTTAACCTCATTGATTCCATGTACATCATCTCTACTAAGAATAATGTTATCAACATAAATTAGAATGACAACAATACCTCTATGTATCCTGTGAACAAAGGACGAGTGGTATAAATCAGAATGACAACAATACCTCTTTGTCTCATGTGAACAAAGAGCGTGTGGTTTGGTAGTCGATCTTGTGAAGTCCTACTACTCTATCAAATTCAAGAACTTCCGAAACCATGCTATGAGACTCTGCTTAAGGCCATAAATCGTTTCATGAAGTCTGCACATCTTCTTACACTCCCCTCAGCAACAAACCAGGTGGTTGCAACATATATACATCCTCCTGCTGGTTTACATACAAGAAAACATTCTTGATATCAAGATGTGAAAGTAGCCAGTCTTGTAACATTGCAACAGAGGAGAGGATCTTGAGTATAGAATGACGACCCACTAGTAAAAAAGTGTGCCGATAGTCCACCCCATATGTTTGGGTGAACTCGCATGATGCATGCCTAGCATTGTAGCGATCATCACTATCGTCTGTTTTTTGCTTGATTGTAAAGGCATGTTTTCATCCCACAATAGAATCCCCTTCTGGGGCAGTAACCAAACTCCATGTGCCACATGTCTAAAGTGCAACCATCTTCTCCTCCATAGTCAGACTCTAATGACTTTCTTGCATAGCCTCCTGATATGTATGTGGCATTTTCGTGGCTGACAATCCTACCACGAATCTCTTGAAATCCTGTAAGAGACGTCCCCAAAGAAACATGGACATCAAGAGGATACATAGTACATGTATGCCTCCGCTTCCAAAGAGCAATGGACTGGTCAAAATCCTCAGTACGATTTGTTTCTTGTCAGCAGACCTATAAAGTCTCTTGTTGCACAGACAAATCATCAATGCCATCAGTAGTAACCAAGTGCTTAGAACTTACCTTAGGTGTCCTGGATGATGAGAAAGGCACACAAGCATGGGGTACGGTAGGCACCCTGTGAATGTAGTATCTAGGCAAAGTTTGAGCCACATGAGGAGGTGCTAGAGGAGCCACAAGAGTAAGAATCACAGAAGGAGGTGGTGGTGGAAGAACCACAAGAGGCATCCACAGGTGGAGGTGATGGTAGCAAAGGAGGAGGTGGAACATAAACCTCCTCACCAAACTCAGATGGGGTCATCCTTTAACTAGTAAGAAAAAAGTATAGGGAAGACTAAAAAAAGTGGCATCATCACTAACATAGTACTTTCGTATGATAGGATCAAAGTATCGGTACCCTTTTTGGGTTCTTGAGTAGCCCACAAAACACACTTGATGGCTTTAGGGGAGAGCTTGTCACGACCAGGAGTCAAGTGATGAACAAAAAGCACAAAGTAAAAGAAACGAGGTGTTAGATAGAAAATATCCTTATCAGGAAACACAACCAAAAAATAAATCTTTTCTCCTGACACGGAGGACGACATATGGTCGACCATGTAGTAGGCAGTGAGGACGACATCATCACAAGAGTGACTCTGGATAAGAAGATTCCCGGTAAGATCAAGAAGATGATGGTGTTTGCGCTTAGCAACATCGTTCTGCTAAGAAGTGTAGTCACAAGAGGTTTGAGGTAAGATGCCAATGGACCTAAAGAACTGAGAGAGCTGGATGGTACAAAACTCTAGGCATTGTCAGAGCAAACATACTAAGAAAAATGTTTTTTATTTCATTAATAAAAAATTTGAAAGGCATACCCAGTCTTAAACTTTTTCATAAGAAAAACTTGAGAAAGTCTAGATAAATCATTGACAACTATCCCTTGTGGTCAGGAATACGACGAGAACTTTAAATATCAGAATCAACTAACTCAAATAATAATTGCTACTCCGATTCTGACAACCAGAAAAATCGGATCAATGATGCTTTACAAGCTAAAAAGCCTCGCACTGAAAAGTAAATCGAGAAGGGATCCACATGAGGACTAGATACGACTTCTGCAGAGGAAGGTGACCAAAATGAAGATGCTACATATACGTGGAGACTGGCATAGTGAGAATGGAAGGAGCGACAACATAAGGAGAATGGACCCATCAGTAGAGTCATTCTTACTCAAGGCCATATCCAATCACCATGCCAGTGAATATATTCTTGAAACACAAGAGAGGAAAGGTCAAATATAACACGATACTCGTAATCTGACTACTAGATAAGAAGTTCATATAAAAGTCATGTGCATGTAGCACATTCTGCAGATGCAAATGAATCTCCCCTATCATGTAACACGGGAAATATATCCCATCTGCAATGACAACAAATATGCTTGGAAGTACTGATATGTAGGAAATGAATTGTGCTCCATCTCTGCAAAGATGATGAGATACAACTAGAGTCCACAATACACTCTGAGATGTAGGCTATGCGACAACTAATAAAGGCATAAGCTAAACCTGAGGTACATGCTGCGACAGAGGCAGAGCTAGTAGCAGGAATCATAATCTCCCACATACAAGAGACAAGGTCATCAAATTTCTGATCAACAGAAGTGTAGGAGGCCCAACTTACTCGACAACATGGGCATACATAGGGTAACCATGCTTCTAGTAGCACGTATCCTTGGAGTGGCAAAAACGGTGAAAATAGGTGCATGGTTGACGCAAGTTTTCGCCTCCACTGCCATGGACACCACGTTCTTTAAACTGAACTGGGCCTCCTCTGTCGCGAGATGAGGACATTGTAAAGGAAGTCTAACAGGTGGATGTAGGAGGGTCTGTGAACCTGTTGAGTATTATGTAGGCCTCCTCTACGAGAGGTATAGATGCTCCTGCGAGTAGTTGACTCCATGTGACATTGTACTTAGGGTCAAGTACTACCAGAAATCCAACCATTGTAGCGTTCCTATGCCTCATGTTGCTTTATAGAAGAGATCAGAGGCATGAAGTTGGAAATCTTCTCAAACATTCTCCTGAGCGATGAGTAGAAAATGCGAAGAGGACGACCACTATGCTTTACCACTAAAAGGTCATACTGGAGCTGCAGGATCATTGTCTCATTCTTCGCTTGAGAATAGGTGGCGACGAAGATGTCCCACATTGCCTTGGCAGTGGGCTGATGTAGAATATCATTGGCCATCTCTTTGGTGAAAGTACCAGATAACCAAACACGATCATATGCGTCATCATGCTTCCAAGAAGCATTAACTCCAGTCTTATCGGTCGACTCAGGCTTTATCAGAATTTACTCATTGTTGCTCTGCATAAGGCTCATGAACTGCATGAACCATAACTCATAATCGGTGCTATCTGATTTTATGATAGGTAAAGGGCCTTCGAAGAAACCGAAGGAGGATAAGTCAATCTTGTTCTCTAACATGATGATGGAACCGAGAAAGAATGCGACTGGGGCTGTAAACCGATCTAAAGGTGTCTACATCATACGAGGAACCGATTGCATGTGCAGACTCAGGCTACACCCGTTCCCATCAACTTTGGTGGTGCTCTAAGTGGATGGGGTGATTTATAGGTCTAAAATCAACCCAACGACTTCAAAATCAAACCGATGGAGAGTCCTAAGATGGTGCTCTAAGATGGATGTGGTGATTTATAGGTCTAAAATCAACCCAACGACTTTAAAATCAGACATGTTCACGACGAGGGAGGGGTCGTGGGGACATGCTGGTTATGAAGGTGGGTTGCACGACCTTGTTGGTAGCATCGAAGTGCGGCTGGGGAGCTGAGAGTTGTTGCAGATGGGAGAGAGAGAGAAGAGTGGCGGTGGGGCTAAGGTTTGGGGTTATCGGGCTTTGGTCTAGGACCGTCACTCTGATACCATGTGGAGGAAAAAATATGACTTGTTTATTATGAGGATCAAAGGACCCTGTTATATATAGAGGAGAAATCCTAGATGGTAAATTACATAATAAAGACGAAATAAATAGGCAAATACAAAATAACTCTCAACAATTATAAAATAAATTTGAACTTGTTTGAAATTTTAAGCTATCGGTATATGATAGACTTATTTTGGTTTGACTAATTTCAACTATCAAAATCTTTTTATTTGTTTCCATTAAATTCAAGATCTACGATCAATGAGATGTCATAATGTCATAATGAAAGTTAAGAATTAGTTGATCATTGTTCCAATTTTAATTTCAAATTACTACTTATCCCAAGCATTAAACCTGGGAAAGGTGTAGGAAGATGATATTTCTATAGAAGTATGAAGAGTTTTAGGTGAACGTGGTTTGACTAGGCTCACAAATTTATTCAAGAATCATAGTGGTGTCCCTTTATAAGAATAATGGAAGCATTCAAAATTGTATCAATTACAGAGGTATCTATTTGATGAGTCACATATGAAAAATTGGGAACATGTGATCGAAAGAAGTTGAGGCAAGTTTCCAAAGTAATAGAAAATCCATTCGGATCCATTCCAGGCCACTCAACTATTGAAGCTATCCACATGTTGAGGAGAACAAGGGAGATTTATAAAGCTAAAAGGAAGAACCTACATATGATTTTTATTGATTTGGAGAAGGCTTATAATTCAATACCACATGAGATATCAAGGTTCAGAAAGTCGGTATGCGATATTCATTCGGTCAGGCGGTCTGAATCGCGTAAGCGGGCAGGCGGAAGTATATGTGTATATACGTACTATGTGGTTTCTATTATTTTAATTAAAAATAATTAACAATATAAAAATAAATTCAAATACTAGACATTTTATATTAAACAACATAAAATGTAAGTATTATAATGTGAAGATTTCCAACCCAAGGCCGAAAACATTTCCAAAGTTGTCTATTTAGATAAAGAGTAGATCATAAGATTCATAAAAAAATATTTATGAATGACAACTCAAAAAAGGTTCATAACAACTCAAAAAAGGTTCATAGTTCATACACAAATAATCAAACTCCTAATCTAAATCGTCAAAAACAACATGAGGAATTTCATCATCGCTATCAGTGTCTGAATTCGTGATAAATTTTTCTTCCTCCTCCACACTCGATAATGCATCCATGTTCCTTTGACTCCCCCTATGCTGCACCAATTCATCTGCTCCACTTGCCTCAGCCACCAAGCTCCAAGTTAGTCCCGAGCCTTGAAACACCTCTTCTTCGTCTTCCTCTTGTCTGATCCACTCACTTACATACGTCCTATCCTTAGAAATAAATGGGTCTCTTCCCTTCTGAGATTGTTGCTCCCTCAATTTTGAGTTGAATTTTACAAAACCCAAGTCATTCAGTCTCTTGGTTTCAAGTTTATTTCTCTTCTAGGTGTGAATCTGCAATGCAAGTATTCAATGTTAATTGATTAAACAAACATTAGTCTAATCAATAATTGGCGGAGGAGCTCCCACTAGCGGAGATGAGAAGCGTCGGAGGAGGAGCGTTGGAGCTGGAGGTGGCGGAGCGTCGTCGACAGTAGATGCTAGGACTTTGCAACATCATCGAAAGTCTCGAGCTCTGCTCGAGTGGGGAAGGGCCGAAGGGATTTTATTTCCCTATTCGGGTTGGGTCGACTGCAGAGAATCCTATCATAAAAGCGACCGCATATACGGAAAACTCGATCCGAGTATACGGACTTGGCGTATATTCAACGTCTAGACCATATGTGGTGCGCTCTATGGCCCGCCTCCGCATATGCGGCCTAGGTCATTTTTTCTTAACATTGTAAGATATTGTGGAGAGTTTTGGAGAAGAGACGAGTACATATCCTATACAATAACCTTAAAAAGGATATGTACGGTGAGACTTCATCTTGTATAAGGATCCAACCTAGAAATGCTTACTATTTTGACATCAGCATCGATTTGTATCAAGGTTCAACTTTGAGTCCATTCTTTTTTACTTCCCTTATAGACGAGTTGACTAGTAACATTAAGGATGAAATACCTTGGTGTATGTTGTTCGTCGATGATATTGTGTTGATTGATGAGACTAAAGATAAAGTAAATGAGAAGCTTGAGGTTTGGAGACATGCCTTAGAACCAAGAGATTTCATATAAGCAGGGCTAAGACTGAATAATGGAGTACACATTGATGGAAGCAGTGGTGAAGGATTCAATGTGAAGATTGGAAACGATAACATTCGGAAGAAAGACTCTTTTAGATACTTGGAATCAATTTTGCAACATGATGGGGAAATCAATGGAGACATTACTCATAAAATAAATGTGGGTTGGATAAAGTGGAGAGGAGCATCTATTGTTTTATGTGATAAGAAAATTCCTTTGAAATTAAAGGAAAGTATTACAAAGCAGCCGCGAGACCTGCTATGCTCTATGGATCTAAATGTTGGCATGTGAACCATAGACATGTGCAAAGAATGCCAATAGTATAAATGAAAATGTTAGAGTGGGTGTGCAATCATACACGAAAAAATCGAATTCAAAATGATGCGATCATAAGGAAAGTTAGTATAGCTCAGATAGATGATAAAATGACAGAAAATTGCTTAAGATGGCTTGGCCATTTGCAAAGGAGATCGACTGATGGACCAGGTGGAATATGCGAGACTTGGGATGTTGAGCTGACTATGAGAGGGCGAGAAAGGCACAAGAAGTGTTGGAATGATACTATACGAAGAGAACTTAGTTATTTGGATCTAAGCCCAAGAATGACCCAAGATAGATCTGAATGGAGACAAATAATCCATATAATCGACCTTGCTTAATTTGAGACAAGGTTTCGATGTTGTTGTACTTGGCCCAAATAGTATGAGAAAAGTCAGTCATCATTATTCAATCGGAAAGAAAGCTCACTGAATAAAGAACAAATGACTTTCAGATGACTAATCAGAAATATCTGACTAAGTGCTTTGAATTATTTTAAATATAAAAACTACAGATACATATAATTTTGACTAAATTACAAAATAGGGCCCGAACTATGCGTCAATTTCCAATTAAGGGCCTCAACTTTCAAGTGTAACAAAGAGGAGCCTAATCTTATTTTTTATCTCAAAAATAGCCATGTGTGCTTCCACAACACTTGTATATCGACATAAAACCCTAAAGTTGACATTTCGGGTCCCTATTTGTTACATTTGAAAGATGATGCCCTTAATTGAGAATCAACATATAGTTGGGATCCCTTGTTGTAATTTACCCTATATTTTTATAAATTTTTACATGTATGGTCATTAATTAATAAGATAAAAATCATGGTTGAGATATAACTAATATTGTACATCTAATTTTTACCTTACACTAAACCTCCGCATAATAATAATAAATGTTCATTAGTTGGTCGACTAGTTGGCCCCGTCAGACTTATTCTATCCAATCACCCAACCTAATATAATAGTTAGACCAATTATTCGATCTAGTCATGCGACTATTGAGTATTGAACCCACCTAATATCATAGTTAGACTAATTAATCGGTCTAGTCATGTATCTATTGAGTATTGAAACATTGATCCCAAATCCTTAAGACGTTTGTTCCAACATTTCTTTCCTATTGATCGATGTTTGACATTATCGAATATTTTCTAATAAGGAGTATCCAAACAATGTGAAGAGTGTAAGTAAAGGTTAGATGACTCGATTGTAACGTACGGATGGACAACACGTGGCTCAAAAGAAATCAATGGTCAAATTTAATCATATTTCATTCCTTCATTCTCATTTCCTCTACTCTATGCCCTGTTAACATTCTCTCCCAACCAAAAATTCAACAAGCAAACACACCTCCTCTGCAGAAGCGCTTAGCGAGTGATCCTTACTCTCTTCTTCCTCCAGCAAGTCACCCTCTGTTGAGAAACCCCTCCTCCAGTAATCCTAGCCCTCCTCCACGAGCAATGACGGATCGTAGTGACAACGACGAGCCATGACTTGACGCAAATGCTAACATGATGAAGTTAGGCCATAGGTACAACAAAGTCGGGATGCATATGCAACAAAGTGGATGTTAGAGTATGCATCATTTATAATGTAGATGGGTAAATGGATCCTTCCAAGATCCATTTACCACATCCCAGTGTTTAGTCCCACATATACCAGTGGTGGGATTTGGAGGGTATGAGGAGGCTATATAAAAAGCCCAGACCTCCTGTAACGAATGAGAAAGTGCAATGCATAAATCAGCCCTTTGAGGTGTTCTCCCATGGTTTCATTCCACTCCTTAGGGAGTAGGGTTCCACGTTGAAATCCTGCGTTCCAAATTTCTTTATCTTTTATTTCTGATATGCTTCCGCATTATATTTTCTAACATAGTATCAAAAAGGGTCGATTCTTGAGGATTTTAAGTTCCTTATTTTTGTTCGAGATTCGATTTTGGAGTTCTTGTTCTTGAGGATTGATGTTTGAAAATTATTAATGTTCTTGCTCAAGATCGTTCGAGTTCCACTTTCTAGGGTTTTCTTGAAACCCTAATTCAGCACCGGTGATTGGTTAAATTTCTAGAGGAGTTCTAGGTTTTTTCAAACCCTATTTTCAGCAAGAACTAGGTTCAGGTGACACGCAACTTCAACGCTTGCACTATGGACTCTCCTTTGGGAACCTCACCAGATCGCCCATCTTTAGGCGAGTCACAAGCTACCTACAGGTAGTGCATCTGCATGTAGATCATCACTCGCCCTTGGCGGCGGCATCACAGACCATTCGTCTCCTTCTCGGGGCAGCTACAATCGATGTAGCTTCAGGCTCCAGGCAAAGGCGCTTCTTGGCAGCGTAGGTCCTACAAAAGAACAGTCTAAGGTAATGACAAAATATATCAAAAAAATATATCGCTTCCGCAGAAGCAATCCAACAGCAGGCAACACCGAAGCAATCTCCAGGTGACGCAGCACCATCGTACGCACCGTACACGCACTCATGTAGGCGGTGGTGATGGGTTCATCTCCCGGAACCCTTCGTCCAGCAGATCATTGCGTCGCTCCTCCATCGCGTCCTCCTTCCAGGTGGAGGCTTACGAAGCTTGTCCTGGCATCCTCCAATATCCTACATGCGACGATTCTCCAGATCCATCGATGGCTTGCTTCTCCAGGCAGCGCGAGATCTCCCAGCAACACCACCTTTCGTCTCCCCCATTTCTCGGTGCTCGCTGCAAACCCCGCCGAGCCCCATCCATCACCGGTGCTCGAAGAAGCCCCGATGCCGTGCGACTCCCTAAGTAACGTCGCGTCGAGCTTGACTGTCCGAGTAGTGGGCCCTTGCCCCTTCAACCTCATGGTGTGAAGCAACGACATCGTGACGATGGTTCCCTGGGGAACCCTAAATAAGGGTCGAGCGGTTAAAAAATAAATATTTCATTTTTTGTGAGTCGTAACAAAGAAAAAAGGGGAGTTGGTCAGCTGTTTGAAAAAAAGGAGGGTGGCTTAGAAAAAAATGAGAGAGGAGGGGGGGGGGGGGTTGAACATCATGTTCTTAAAAAATAAAGGAGGTGGCATGCTATTATTTTGCAAAAAAGGCAATTTGTTTTTGATAAAAAAAGTGCGTACAAAAAAAACGTACACTTAAAAGAGAGAAAGATGAGTCGGATAAAAAATGGATTAGTTGGAAAAAAATATTTTGAAAAAAAAGGGGAAAACAAGAAAAGCCGTAAAAAATGTGTGAAAGACTTGTTTAGAAAAATATGGAGATGGCTATAAAGAGAGAGAGAGAGAGAAATAGCCGTACGAAAAAAAATCATTTGAAATTGTTTTATTCTCCCCATTATCTTATTTTCTCCCAACTTTGTCGACGTCATTGTTCTCCGACAAGTATGGGAGAAAGGGGGAGTATTGGGTAGAGTCACAGATCTGTTCGAGATTCAGAGTCTCCATATTTCAGACCAGCAAAATTTTCAGACTCTACACTTTTTCAGACTTGACGATCCGAGTCTTCAGGTTGATTCACACATGGCTGCGATCAGTGGTCTCCATCTTTTCTGGTCGGCTCAGAGTTTTCATGTGTTCCATAGGGTCTCCAGAGTAAAGATCCCATTCCCTATGACATATGGGCTAGGGTTTTCATGTGGTTTTATAGGGACTCCAGAGTACAGATCCTAGTCTATGAGCCAGTATGGGAGAGACCCAATTCTCCGACGAGGATACTTTTTCAGACTCCATTCTCCAGCGACCGTGGACTCCAACAAGGATGTATCTACGGATTTTCCAGTTCAACCCTTCAGAGATGGAGTAGTTGTCCACATGATCCAATCTTCTACATGTGGCGAATCGGAGTTCTCCAGGTGGAGACTCGTTCAGTTTCAGTGGCTCTAACAGACGCAGTTCAGAGAACACCAGTTTGACTCACACTCTAGCACATTCATCCTCCTTACCTGCACGGCATGAGAAGCAACGTCCTCGATAGCAGCCGACAATTGTACGTGTTGAGTTGATATTGTCTGTAGTGTCTTGTAGTGTGAGTTTGAGATTTTTTTCTGTTGTCCAAGCTGGGCATTGCATGCTCCAGTTTGAGGGGGAGTTTTAGAGTATGTGTCATTTATCATGTAGATGGGTAAATGGATCCTTCCAAGATCCATTTACCACATTCTAGTGTTTAGTTCCACATCTATCAGTAATGGGACTTGAAGGGTCTGAGGAGGCTATATAAGAAGCCCCAGACCTCCTGTAACCAATGAGAATGTGCAATGCATAAATCAACCGTTTGAAGCATTTTCCCATGGTTTCATTTGAAGCATTTTCCCATGGTTTCATCTCGCTCCTTAGGGAATAGGGTTCCACATTAAAATTCCGCGTTCCATATTCCTTTATCTTTTATTTCAGATATGCTTCCGCATTATATTTTCTAACATTGGAATTGTGAGTGGGCGTCACGAAGTCGGATAGAGAGTAGGCATGACGAAGGAAAATGCATCTGCGGCGGTGATGCACATGCTAGCAAGGTGAATCAAAGCCATGGGTGCAACAAATCCAAGATGAGGATGCAGCGAAGGGGACCACGAGTGAGGCCAGTGGAGCAGGAATTCGAGTAGGCACGACGAAGGAATAACACATCATACCAAAAGGTATTCATATATACAACAATAAGGACATTCATACAGAAAATTTATTTAAAATACAAAAATCCCACTATCATACAAAATTTAGGTCGACAATTTAAAAACTCTTTGTAGCTCTTACCCAAGCATGTAAAAAACAATCGACTAGGACAACTAGTCGGTCCGTTTAGTCAAGTCGATGTAGTAGACAAGTCGACTAGGCCTATTCGACCATTAGTCGATCTCGTTGACTAATCAACCACTTTTTTCTTGAAGGATTCAAAATCCCAATCACCTTTTGTAAATAGATAACTCGTTTAACATGTTTAGGGACTTAGTGTCCCACAGTAAGCTCCCTCCCTCTGACCTCTCACCCTATCACCATAATAGCCATCCTCCTACACTAAAACCCTAAGAGCCCTCCCCATCTCGATCGGCGGAGACCCTCCTCCCCTCCCCCTCCCTCACACTACCACCTTACTCTCATTACCCCAATGATGCGGTGCCACTACAAGCTCCAACATACGTGTGATGCACCACCCCTCCAGATACTAAAGCGATGATAAGGTTATAGAAATCGATAGTCGATGCTCGATCGACATGGTTACTGACTAAGGATTAATCAACATTGGGGCGACTAATCGGATTTAGTAGGCTATTAATCGGTTTTGAATTTTTTTAATTATTTAAAATATATAAATCATTTTTTACCCATATATTTTTATATATTTCCATAGATTTGTACATTTTCTGTCCTATCATAATGAAACAAAAGAAATTGAATTTAAATATAACATTAAATATATTAGAATAAGTTTGCTTTAAAAAAATTATTTAAAAAAAAATAAAAAAAACTATATATAAAAGTCGGCTGACTAGGCCTAGTCGAGTCGGTTACCCCCTCACCCCCCACTCGACTAATCGACTGACTTTAACAACAGTGGCGGACAGGACAATGACGTCAGACCTACGGCTCAAATACACCCACGATCCCTGATAGTCAATGAACCATCTTATGCACATTAGATCAACATTTGAAATATATAATAGCAAGAGAAGAATACATGAAATGAAATGTAAACTGCAACATTCATTCTCATTAAAAAATATCCATGAAGTTCATGTCCAGAAAATAAGATACACGATATTACTATAGAACTCAAAACAAAAAAAATAAAATGCAAATAAAACCCACTTTCAAAAAATGCAAATAAAACCTTTCAAAAAATGCAAATAAAACCATCGGCAATACTTTCAATATCACAATACCAAGATGGATGCATGCAGCATATAATATGGCCGGATAAGTATATTGTGCAAAACCAAAATAAGCAAAGGTTATAAAAATAAAAACTAAAAGCATTTGTAAAATCAGCCGTGAACAAAATTAAGAAACATCAATGCAAGAAGTCAAATGATGGATCAAACAGAGTGAAAACCCCCATTAGATCGAGAAGCAAAATAATATACAAAGACAGGGAAAATAGAACGAAGAAAAAACCAACTAAGAAGACAACAACAATATTATTTACTCAATGAACAAAAGTTAAGAGGAGTCATCAGGAGGCCGATCGACCTATCCACCTGTGCTGATGCAGCCAAGAAATTACAGGCATGGATGGTGGAGATGCAACCAAACCCAGTCCTGGACATGCACATTCTAAAGAGAATGATCAGTAGAGTCTCGGATCTACCTTAGAACCCCTCTAAAAAGGCTGCGAAATGGTGCTCTTGTCATTTCTCTCCTCGGTCTTCCCTCGATGGCGAGGTGATACGCATGGATTGAAGTGATAACCAACTACACTTATGTTGTTATTATAACTATATGCATCTAGGATTGACACGAGGACAAAAGTATTGTTTATCTCTTATAATTGAATATAAATCTCATAGACTCGTAAATGGTTGGAATGCTGGAAAATAACTTATAACAATCTACACATACATTATCCGTTCTTTATCTCTGTGCTAAATCTTTAAGAAGATATGGCAATTGTAATTCGTTTAATATTTTTCTATGAATGAAATGTACTCAGCTCGATACAATACTTGTTACCATTTAAAAATCATATCCCAAGGACATTAAAGTTTCCGATGATGTTCAAAAAATATTGAATCAACAATGATGCTGGAACCACAACCAAGAGAAAAGGGGTATCTATACAAGAATGCTACATTTCTATGCATATTCAAGCAAATGGGACTGATAAAATCGTATGAAACCAATGAAAGGTAAATGACATTGTTACCTCTGAGGTTGTTCCCTCAAGATCTCCTTTCGCGTGGAAACGGTGTTTCCGTCACTCGATCACAGTGTTAATGTGCGCACAACGATGACCTCGAGATTCCCTAGGACGATGGCGGTCATGGATCTTTGATTGGAGCACCTCCGACAACGACGACGACAACCCTCCGATGACTAATCCGACTAAGATGGTGGTGCTTCGATGAGGAAAGGAGAAGGTGGGCGACTAGGTCTTTGAGAGGAAGCCTACTATCTCATATTTATAATTTTATAGAAGAAGAGGTGAAATTCGGATCCAGTCAGGATCCATATACAGCTTTTGACCCATCATCTTAAAATGCAGATATCTTCATCTAGAAAACTAAGAATTTGACGTTCTTGGACTTGTTGGAAAGGTCTTGACAAGCTTGGTGTGGTCATTAACACTTTTTTATGTCAGAAATACTCTGGAATTTAGGACGAAGTACGGGGTTTCACTCTACGCCTCCTCTCCTCCAGCTCGCTTTCATTGCCACCACCATGAGCTTTAGGCTTGAGCTTGCCTCCTTCGCTCCATTTCACTCTCATCGTCACCGTCATGAGCTCCACTCAAGCATGCATCCCTCCAACTTTAGTTTTATCTTGTTTATTTATCTGATATTATTTATTTATATATGTTTTGTGAATGTTTAGTTGTTGAAGGTTGGAATAGATGGTGTTTTGTTCCACTATCCACATGCAGTTGAGTTTGATTCCATTATTGTTTGCATTTGTTCTGGAATATAGGTAAATATTTGTCTTTATTCTATGCAAATATTTTTTCCATTATTGTTTGCATTTGTTTTATGGAAAATATTTGCAAATGCTAGTACAAAATAATAAGTAATTAATGTTTATAGATTTTTATAGAATTGAAAATGAATAAATCTATGTAAAATATATAAGAATATATGTTTAAAAACAATTTATATATTTAAAATAATTTAAAAATATCAAATGTTAGAAATATAATGTAGAAGCTAATATTAAAGAAAAGAATAAAACATTGAAAAACACGGGATCCTACATGGAACCCTCCTCCCTAAGGAGAGGGATGAAACCACGGGAGAATGCCTCAAAGGGTCATATGTTGCATTCAACTTTCTCACTGATACAGGAGGGCGAGGGGCTTCTTATATAGCCCTCATTGAGTCTCCACATCCCACAGACGGTCGATGTGGGACTAAACAACTGATGTGGTAAATAGATCCTCAACATAAGCAACACATAACACATATACTCCAACACTCCTACTCAAGTTGGAGCATGCAATGCTCAGCTTGGACAAATAGAAAGAAATCTCAAACTCAAGCTACAAGACACTACAGACAATATCAACTCAACGCGCACAACTGTCGGCTTCTGTCAAGGACGTTGCTTCTCATGTCGTACAACGTCTGTCTGAGTCATTGCAACTGAAATGAGTCTCCTCGTCGAAGTACTCTGGCTCGCCACAATATGTGGATAACTGCACCATCTCTGAAAGGGTGATGAATCTCGTATTCATCATGCTAAAAGTCACTTCTTAAAACCCTGGCTTAAACAAATCAATAAAAATCTCCATTAATTCTTTATTTTTATCTTGTACAATATTGTGTATAATTAACCCTTAATTATTTGTATTTAATTTCTTTTATTTTCTTGTAATTATTTTATCATCAAAAACCCCTAAAAATTAAATAGATTAATTGTCCATAATTCACTGACCTTTAAAAAGACTAAAAAAATACAAAATCAAATCAAAAGATAAAATTCGGTGTTTCTATCCCCCTTAAAAATACCCCCAAAAATATTTTTTGTACAAATGACCTCTTTTGACTTTTTCGCCAACATGATAGTTGTAGATATCGTCGAGACGAGCAACTTTCATGTTTTGAATTTTTCCTAATATTGCCTCTAACTATTTCTTTCATATTTTTCTTTGTATTTATAAATCTGAATTTTCTGATTGGGCCACGTGGCGCCCTCTGGGCCGCCCACGTGGCCCGTCTCCCATTTCGCCACCCGGCGCCTTCCTGGACCATCGGATCCACTCCTATCCGCCTTCATCTCCGCCGTCCATCGCCGCTTCGCTTCCAGCCCTTGGATCAATCCCCCAGATCAGATCTTAACCGCACACACCCGCCTTAACCTCAGCCGCTCGATCTTAATACCATCCAGCGCCTCTTCACGTGCCACATCACCCTTTCAACCTTAGCCGTCGGACTACAGCCTAAGTCTCATCTAACCACTCATCTCTGCTCGAATCTAAACCATTCGATCAGATACTTGATCTGATCACATTCGTCCGCCTACACTTGCATCATAGCCGTTGGATCGCAAGATCCAACGGCTCGGCCATCGTCTCCTACCTCCATAACCCCCCTTCCCCAGCCGTTATACCTCGCCCCCTTCCTATTTTGGAAGGCGACTCCGGCCACCTCTCCCTCTCCTAACGGTCGCCCCGCATAGCCCTATCTTCCATCTCTCTCGCGTAACCCCCTTCGACCATCGCCACTACTCCCCCATTCAACGCTCGCCCGTCGAAACCTCCCTCTTCACCACGTAACAGCAGGACCTTCGTCACCTATATAAGCCGACCTCCGCCACCGTCAACCCTTGTCCACAATTCCTAGGCATAAGCCTAGCTTCCTCCACCCCTCCGGTGACAGTGGAGGGGCAGAACGTCAAGGCGACTACGGCTCATCGCCTGGTGTTGACCCACCATGGCCGTGCTGCGGTTGGCTCAGCCACCGCCGAGCTCGCTGGCCCTGCTGACCAGCTGGGCGACGACCTCGAGTCTCATCTGAGCCTCAGCCCAAGCAGCTACACCCACTGGACCCTCCTCTCCGACGAGGCTCTCTCTCTTTCTTTTTCTTTTATTTCTATTTAATTTACCGACTCCATCACTCGCCATCACGTTCATCTGACCACCTCCCGACCTTCGCCACTCATCACTCATCCTCGCGCTACTCACCGATCACCCTCTTCCCTTCTCCACGACCTTAACCACCATCCGCCACCTCCTCCTCTGCTCCGCCGGAGGAAGAGCTCTGGGCCACCACCTCCCTATGCCTCACGGCCCCCAGCCCACTCATAGTACACTCACACGAGCTTCGGCTATATTTAACCCTTGCACGAATCTTGATTCGTCGGAGTTCGCATCGGAGCACCTTCGGGCTCCTCTCCTCCGACGAAGCTTCACCGAGCGTCACCTCCGATCAGCCACGGAGCTTCACCTAAGCTCCAGGACCTCCGCCGGACCTCCAGCTAGCTTCCACGACCATCAGAAGGCCTCGCGAGGCGGGGCGGAGCCGAAGGCAAGTCGTCGAAGCCCCGCCTTCTCCGGTGACTTGCGGAGGAGAAAGAAACTACAGGTGCCGTCCGATCATCCGGATCGGACGGCCAAGATGAAGACGTGTGGCAGCTCGAACCTCCAGCCGAAGCTACAGGCTCGGGTCCCACCGACCCTCGACCTGAGCCTCCCGATGACGCTACGTGGCCCGAGCCAGAGGGCCCGCCCGAGCTAAGGCGCCTCACCTGCGACGCATGTGAGGGCCTGGGTAATTTACACGAAAGACCCTGGATGTTTTGGTATTTGCAGATTAGTCCCCAGGCATGTGCCTCACGTGCGTGCCTGGGTAAATTGCAGGGAAGCCCTCAAAGTTTTGAAGATTTGCAAAAAGGTCCCCGCGCATATGGGAAATTTGCACAGGACCCCGACCGGTTTTTGGTATTTGCATTTAGGTCCCTCCAGGGACCTAAATGTAATATTTATCATTTATTTTTCTTGCATTTTTATTACAATTATGCCCCTGCATTGTTTTTAGTATAACTTGAGCATCGTAGGTCCAAATTGCATGATTTTAGTGTCATTTTGATCCTTGTTTCGTTCTCTACATCATAGCATGTTTAATTTTCTCATCTGCCACTGTTTTAAATGAAGTGATTTTTTTGTGATAGATGATGACCTTTTCCCCTTGTCCTTGCTCTGATTTGATGGTAGTTTTTAATATTGTGATTAAAGTGACACTGATTTCCATTTCTATTATGTTGCTTATAATTTTTAGGGTATATTTGTAATCTTTAGTCTGCATATAAATTCACTTGCATTATTTTCATGCATCCTCTTATAATTGCATAAAAACCAACTAAAAATTGCATACATCATGGCATTGCATTGTAATTAGCATAGTGCATCTTGCAGAACTGAACTTGAGAATAATTCGTACTTGTACTTCATGAATCAAAATTCGATAGATTGATTAAGTAGCTGTGTCCTTGTGTTCGACCTTGGTAGACTTGCCAAGTATAAATACTCCACAACATTCAAACGATTTTGATTTTTGCTGAACCGAATTTGCCTCCTATACTACGACAATTCAAGATTATTAAAGAGGCAAATTTCGACGTTCATCAAATGACGTCGTTGCCGGGGACATGGCTTAACTTAATTATTGAATTTTGATTTTCTTTGTTGAATAATTTCAAAATTTTTAGGTCCTCATTTCATGCATCATTTTTTTTGCATCATGACTGTTGATTAATTTTCCTATGTATTTTTCTAACTTTTCTCTTTGTGGCAGGGCCCATGAAAATCGAGGACGCATGATCTTCATGGAGGCGCGAAGTCGGGAGCTTCCGCTGAAGAGGCCGCAGAAGAATTTGTGAGAAGTTTAGGAACCTTTATCAGTCAGCCTGCACTTGCATACTGTAAAAAAAACTTGCATGTGCATATTTATTTCCAGTTTTTGCATGTTGTAATAAAATAATAGAGATTTACCCCCCCCCCCCCACATACACTTGCACACTCACCCCCCACCATCTCCCTCTGTATATTTCACTCTCTCTCTCTCTCTCTCTCTGTGTGTATATTTCACGAACCCCCCCCATCCACCCTTGTATCAGAGTATAGACACCCCCCCAACTCAGACCTTACTTAGGCTATTTGTAGCCTAAGTATAGGGGGGAACTGCCTGCTCATCCCTCCCTCGTATTGTCTTCTTGTACTTAGGTCAATTTTTGACCTAAGTATAGGGGGATCCTCCTTCTCAGTTCCGCTATATCACCCTATATTTGATCGAGCCATGGCTTCATGACACTTGTGCTATGAGGACATAGCAAAATTTAAGTATAAGGGGGTATACCGTATATTACTGTATACTAACTTTAGCCTTAGCTCGTGTTTTTAAAACTTTTTAAATTTTGTTTTCGGGCTGGATTTTGGTAAACCTGTGACCTGAGTTTTGTAAAAACCTTGTAAATTATTTTCTTAAAAATTGAGGGATTAATTTTTTTGTAAATACTCCTTTCAAAAAAAATAATTAAAAATCCTTCTTCGAATTAGACTCTGACTACTAGGCTTAGTAGACACTTTCAGTAAGGGAACTTCGGTCTCCCCTTAGCAGAGTGGGTGGTTTAAAGGCCTCATATGGCTCAGTCCTTAAGGATCACGGGTCCGTTTATCAGCCCGTACTTACACCCATATTGGCTGAGAGTGGATACTTTTATTCATTTGAGCCTGGGCCAGTCATTGTCTCTCTTAAAAAAAATTGAAAATAAAAATCCATAAAAATATGCAAAAGTCAAAAATCACACAAAAATCACAAACCAAGGAGTTGGTGTTTCCTGACACATTCACACTCACTCAAGGCTTGAGGATTTTTAGGACACTGGATTTCTGAGATCTTGAGAGTCTGAGTTAACATGCCTTAGTCATTAGGGTTTTAAGCTTAATTATCCACACTCCCCTAATATGAAAGATTTGAGCGCTATATTGCACTCTTCATCTCTACCTTCAAGAAAAATATGATCAACACAAGTCACTTTCACAACTGCATGATTGATGAGATGAGTTGAGATATCACTTGAGGAACTAGGACAAGAGATTTGAGTTTAGATCCGATCTAATGATATTCGAGGATGGGATAAAGTTAATGAAGGCTTCAGAAAACCTGAGTGTCAGCAAAATCCTAACCAGTATGTGAACAAAATTCATATGTTATCTCTTTGATATTTACCTATGTGCCAGGGTATGATGAAACTTAATGGAAATTGTTGATCAGTGTACGCAAATTTTGGTAAAAGCAGTGGAGATAGCCAACAAAAGAAAAGAAATGTCAAAGAAAAAGCTCTAAATACCAAAGTCAAATTACAAAAGAGCTTCCACCAATGGCGAGCGCTCCCAAACATTTTCAAAGTGTTCACTTGGACCAAGCGCTAATTAGGACCAACGAGTCGGGCTGACACCACAAAAAGGGCTCTGCATCGTAAGCGATACAAGTCTGGGTGTCGAAGGTATTTTAGATACTCAGAAAAGACACACCCTGGTGTATTCCCAGAAAAACAAGTGCAGACGACTCCAACTCTCTTGACAGACACATTGATCAACAATATAAAAATTTACATGTGTTGAGTAAAAAGGCACTCGAGAGACCCCTTGTTCCAATGTGAGGGATAGAAAAATAGACACAATCCCATACCCTCCATCATCTGACCGTCCATATACACTTTCAAGTCTGACAAACAAATGAGACAGATGACTGAAGCAAGAATAGACTTATTCCCTAGTATTGAGGATTAGGTCTAGAGGAGAGTCTTTGGGACTGGAAGATGCCTCGACTCGGCTCTCATGAAATGCAGTACACTTAATGTCATATCCTTATATTATATGTACAAAAAGAGAGTCTGATAATTAGAGAAGTTGGATTCCTTCTGACTAAGGCTTGGATAAACCCAGAATTTTAGGATCTCTTAAATTAAGGGTCTTCGAAAGATTGAGCTTTGAAATCTTCATTTGCACTGTCAGGAATTAATCCGACTCCTTCATTCTTTAGATGCTCGAGGACGAGCATGGTTTAAGTATAGGGGTATGATGAATCTCGTATTCATCATGCTAAATGTCACTTCTTAAAACCCTGGCTTAAACAAATCAATAAAAATCTCCATTAATTCTTTATTTTTATCTTGTATGATATTGTGTATAATTAACCCTTAATTATTTGTATTTAATTTCCTTTATTTTTCTTGTAATTATTTTATCATCAAAAACCCCTAAAAATTAAATAGATTAATTGTCTATAATTCACTGACCTTTAAAAAGGCTATAAAAATAAAAAATCAAATCAAAAGATAAAATTCGATGTTTTTATCCCCCTTAAAAATACCCCCAAAAATACTTTTTGTACAAATGACCTCTTTTGGCTTTTTCTCCAACATGAAATTGTAGATATCGTCGAGACGAGCAACTTTCATATTTTGACTTTTTCCTAATCTTGCCTCTAACTATTTCTTTCATATTTTTCTTTGTATTTATATTTCTGAATTTTCTGATTGGGCCACGTGGCGCTCTCTGGGCCGCCCACGTGGCCCGTCTCCCATTCCTCCACCCGGCGCCTTCCTGGACCGTCGGATCCACTCCTATCCGCCTTCATCTCCGCCGTCCATCGTCGCTTCGCTTCCAGCCCTTGGATCAATCCCCCAGATCAGATCTTAACCGCACACACGCGCCTTAACCTCAGCCGCTCGATCTTAATACCATCCAACGCCTCTTCACGTGCCACGTCACCCTTTCAACCTTAGCCGTCGGATTACAGCCTAAGTCTCATCTAACCACTCATCTCTACTCGAATCTAAACCATTCGATCAGATACTTAATCTGATCACATTCGTCCGCCTGCGCTCGCATCATAGCCGTTGGATCGCAAGATCCAACGGCTCGGCCATCGTCTTCTACCTCCGTAACCCCCCCTTCCCCAGCCGTTATACCTCGCCCCCTTCCTATTTTGGAAGGCGACTCCGGCCACCTCTCACTCTCCTAACGGTCGCCTCGCGTAGCCCTATCTTCCACCTCTCTCGCGTAACCCCCTTCGACCATCGCCATTACTCCCCCATTCAACCCTCGCCCGTCGAAACCTCCCTCTTCACCACGTAATAGCCCGACCTTGGTCACCTATATAAGCCGATCTCCGCAACCGTCAACCCTTGTCCACCATTCCTAGGCATAAGCCCAGCTTCCTCCACCCCTCCGGTGACAGCGGAGGGGCGGAATGTCGAGGCGACTACGGCTCATCGCCCGATGTTGACCCACGGCCACCATGGCCGTGCTGCGGTTGGCTCCGCCACCGCCGAGCTCGTTGGCCCAGCTGACCAGCTGGGTGACGACCCCGAGGCTCATCTAAGCCTCAAACTAAGCAGCTACACCCACTGGACCCTCCTCTCCGACGAGGCTCTCTCTCTCTCCTTCTTTTTCTTTTATTTTCTATTTAATTTACCGACTCCATCACTCGCCATCACGTTCATCTGACCACCTCCCGACCTTCGCCACTCATCACTCATCCTCGCGCTACTCGCCGATCACCCTCTTCCCTTCTCCACGACCTTAACCACCATCCGCCACCTCCTCCTCTGCTCCGCCGGAGGATGAGCTCTGGGCCACCACCTCCCTACGCCTCACGCCCCCCAGCCCACTCACAATACACTCACACGATCTTCGGCTATATTTAACCCTTGCAGGAATCTTGATTCGCCGGAGTTCGCATCGGAGCATCAGCCACGAAACTTCGCCTAAGCTCAAGGACCTCCGCCGGACCTCCAGCTAGCTTCCACGACCATCAGAAGGCCTCGCGAGGCGGGGCGGAGCCGAAGGCAGGTCGCCGGAGCCCCGCTGTAAAGCCTTGAACTTGGCATATCTCGGATCCTATATAATATGATCCGGCTCGTCAAGAGAAAACCAACGAAATTTGTTTCGTGTGAATCGGACTTCGTTTCGAATTGTTATGATTTTCCGAAGAAAGAGAAGTCATTAATCCATAATGACTGTCATTAAGACTAATTAAACATGATTAAAGAAATTAATGACGATTGAAAGTCGCTAATGATCATTAGTAAACACCAATCAATAGTTAACAAAAGATAAGCGTAAGCTGCGAAAGTTAAATCGCGATTAGTGAAAGTTAATCACGATTAGTGTTAATTAAGCGTTATTAGCGAATCTAGAATCCTCTAGAATGTTCTAACTTGAGCTCCAAGTTTGGGATAAGTTTTGGCTAAAACCATGGGCCAAAACCATGGGCCGCTAAACCATGGTTAAAGTCTAAACCATGGTTTTCTAACCATGGTTAGTGATTTTCTGGGGCCTATAAATAGACCCCCCTACCCATTCATTCTCTACAACTTCCACTACCATCACCACCCCAAGGGCTAGGGTCGAGAGGTCAGGAGGAGGAGTGGGAGGCGAGGGAGGAGCGCTAGCGAAGCGCTGCCGGGAGAACGAGGAGGAGAAAGGTATGATCCTCTCTTAGTTACTTCGTAAGCTAGGCTTTCAAATCATACTCTTGTTCTTCCAAGTTTTGTTTTTAATTCATATTTCTTTTCGATTCGTTTTCCTGTTGTGCTTCGAGGAGAAATCTGTGTAACACCCTACTTAGATGCGGGCGGCTATGCACGTCAGTGACCCTGTGATTCGTCACACGTTCACTCATCTAAGACGCGTGGTGTCTACCGATTCTCCATTGTTTATGTTTCTATTCTTCGTATTATGCTTTTATAGTTATTTTGATGAAGAAATCTGTGTAATACCCTACTTAGGTGCGGGCGGCTATGCACGTCAGCGACCCTGTGATTCGTCACACGTTCACTCACCTAAGATGTGTGGTGTCTACCGGTTCTTCATCTCTTGTTGTTGAGTATATTCTTTCAGTTTCGTTGTTATTTTCCTCTCGATTGATTTTATAGAGGAAACTCTTTTCGTTTTTATTTTGAAATATGTGAGTCAAATTCCTAAGTAGTACCTGGGAATTACTTAAATACCCAGGTATTACGTAATGTTTTTTTTTACTTGAAAACTACAGAGGTGTCGCATGTTGAACATGCGACACCCCTTATGTTTTTTTTTTACCCAGGAACTGCGCTGGTGACGCATGTTGGATGTGCGCTATACATAACGCATATCCAACATGCGACATATATCCAGGGAATTGCTCTCGAAATGTTCTGTACAGGCATGAGGTCTCGAAATGTTCTGTAAAGATATCGCATGTTGTATATGCGACATTGAGGGATAACGCATGTTCAATATGCGTTACCCTTACAGGAAATTTTCCTCGAAATGGCTGGGGCAGGTGTGGGCTTTGAAAGTTGAACATATGACGCATGTTCAAAATGCGTCATCTTTACAGTAATTTTTTGGAGAAAATGGCAGTCCAAGTGGGGGCTTTGGAATTTCAAGTTTTTAAAAACCATTGAAAAGGCATGCCAATCACATGTTTTTAATGTAAATAGACATATTTTTGTAAACATCCAGACATTGCAAACATTGTAGACATTCCAAACATCAAAGAAGACATTTCAATATGCGTCATCATCGAATGGTTTGTATACACATTCCAAATAGACTTGTTCATGAATACACATTACAATTTTTGCATCATATTAAAAATTACATTGATTACAATTCAACGTTTCTTCCTTCGATGGTATGTAATCGTAGAATCTGGAGGATTGAACGGTAATAGACGGTTCGCTTCGTCTATCATGTTGATTTGAGAGGGTCCTAGGGCATCTTCCTCGAATGTTGGCATAGACGGCGGCGTTAGTGTGCAGTAAGTAGGTCGTGTCTGGCTGGGGTCCAATCCATGCCTTAACGGTGCTTGAGGCGTTGGCAATTCTTCTCTTGGTCGCTCGGTGGCAGGTGTGAAGTAGTCTGCTTGCGCCATGTTATCATCATCCACAGCGGCTTCTTCAAAGTCCATGGGTTCCGCGACTTGTTCA
The DNA here is from genome assembly GCA_037367405.1 of Ottelia alismoides. Lineage (NCBI taxonomy): Eukaryota > Viridiplantae > Streptophyta > Magnoliopsida > Alismatales > Hydrocharitaceae > Ottelia > Ottelia alismoides. The sequence continues at coordinate 1,186,129 of JAZKJV010000139.1, forward strand.
CGCGCCCTACCTCGACCTCATCCTCGTCCCCGTCCTCTTGCCCTTCCTCGCCTTGCCTCCTCCCTAGCCACATCTGCACGCTCGTCATGTAACGTGACTGCATCTGCAAATTGTAATGACAGTCACTCCGTCATTTCCGCCTTTGCTTGTGCCGCAATCTCGCGGCATTCCTCGTGTCCAATGTCGTAGACACGGCTCCACAGAGGGAGCTGCATCCAAGGAAAAGACGTAGATGTAAATTTAAAACATTTTTGTTAATAATTTTACCAAAAAAAATATAGTTCGAGTACTTACGTTGCTTTCCAGAGTTGCACCCAAACGTCCGACAAATCTTCGAGTAATGGTCCGATACCATTGCTCGTATGTGGTCGTTGCGAATACCCCTCTGGACCGATCGATGCGAATAATTCTAACTTCCCGCTCCTCCCAGCGGGCAATATGCAGGCTGTGTTTCGCCCTCCAATCCACATGTACTTTCCCCCTCAAATCAATAGCGTGGAGTTCTGCAAAGGTGGAGCAATGACTTGGGATATCCTGAAGACCCCCAAATTGTCTCTTGAACCGATCTGGGTAGTAATAATTCACAATGTGGAAGTATATCAAAGGCACTTCAGCTATCCAAATGTGTTGGCCTTCAAGAGAGTTGGCTGGGAGATGGGCGCGGATCTCATCCGTATAGGGAGTCCAAAATACCTGAATGCAAAAATTGTATTACGATTAGTATTTCTTTTGTTGATATAGGGAAAATTTGTAAATGTAAAATTACCTGGTCGGGTGATTGCATGTCAAAAGCATCCCTGTAGGGTCTCACCACGTGTGTGGGCTGTCTACGATGGGCAAACGCCGTTGCCCAGCGGACTCCTAGCGGGTGCCCGTACCATTCTCTGCAGTCCCTAACAACTGGAGCAATGTGGAGAAAATGCTCCCAAGCCCAGAGCTGAAGTAGTATGACCGAGCCTCCAATCTCCTCGGTCGCCATGTCCGCTGCCAAACATAGGTGCCTGTAAAGATAAGCAAGTACGGCTGATCCCCAGCTCAATGTCCCAGAGAACTCAAAATCCTGTAGATGTGGTAGAGCTATAAGTGAAACCAAGGACCCAGACTTGTCCGTGAAAAGTACTCCACCCAGCAACTGCAAAATGTACGCTCGAGCGTGTCTCTGTACGACTAGCTCGTCTGCATCCTCAGCCAACTCTGAAAAATTCGTGGACAGCCAGCTTGCTGAAACCCTGCTGCCAACTATGTCCGCGGGCAAGGGCCTAACGCCCAACAATTCCTCGCATGTATCTGCCCATGTAGCTCCAGGTGTTGTCTCTCCGGTAACCGCGGGCCCATCAATTCGCAGCCCCAAAATGAATGCCACATCCTGCAAGGTGATAGTAATCTCCCCACTAGGCATGTGGAAGGTGTGCGTCTCCGGTCTCCACCGCTCAACTAAAGCCGTCACCAGATGCCAATCCAGCGTAATGAACTCGAGCTCTGAGATGCATCCAAATCCTGCTTCTACCACGTAAGGAAGTAGCCGGTCATCCAAAGGGATCCGACGTACATGTGTCTCTCGGCGCCGGCAACGTAACCACGAAGATTCCTACAAGAAAATTGTTAGGAAAAAAATTTGAAGGATGGAAGATATTATAATTACTTACATCGCCAGCCCAAACTCGACGTGAACGATGTCGCTCCTGAAGGTACAAAACTGAAGGATCAACTGGTCCGGGATCCATCTGAAAAATACAATTTCCAATGTTACACAATACAATTAAAAAAACTATATGAAAAAAACAAATCCGACAAATCAACAAGTATTTAACACATGTAAATTTATTAATATACGAGGGTAGCAAACTTACTCGAATTTGGACATTTACGTCGGTTGTGACCTTGGCCACCACAATTTCCACATTTATTCTTATTCCTGCTCGCCGTCGGCGCATTTGATGTGGACGCTTGAGAATTCCTTGCGGCTTTGTTGGGACAACCTCGGTGTTTGTGACCCAATATCCCACAATAGGAACAAGTATTTTGCCGAATCACATCTCTAACATCCATTTCGTTATGTATTCTTGTTGTGCGTGGACGACCTTTACCGCGTTTACGCTTTGGGTCCGGTCGTAACTCAGGATATTCTAGGGGAGCCCATGTATCACGATCACCGATGGGAAAAAATTGTCCTCCGTAAACCTGCAACTGTTTCTCCCAGGTGTACCACTCTCCAACATAGGAATCTACATCAGCCCGACGCTTTGAAATGACTGCAATGGCGTGTGAACATGGGATACGATATATCTGCCACTTGTTGCAGGTGCATTTCCTTTGTATCAAGTTAACTGTGTACTGTTTGCGCCCGCGAGTACCAGTGGACGTCCGTCGAGCCCTGGTAGACACCTCGAATAATATTTCTGGTTGAACTTGCACCTGAGTTACTGTGTGCCCATTCGCAGCTGCAGTCCAACGGGTCAACTCTGTGGAAGCGTAATGCGTGAATTTTCGACCAGCAGCAATGACTGCGCTTGCTTCTTCAAAATGCTGAATGAAGTACGACACACAATTATAGAAGGTCTTCTCAATTAACGCAGAGATTGGCAAGCAACGGGCATCTTTAAGAATTGCATTGTAGCTTTCGCTCAGATTTGTGGTCATCTGACCAAACCTATACCCACCGTCATATGCCAATGTCCATTGCTTACGACGACAATCATGAGTTGAAAACCATCTAGCTGCTCCATTATTCCACTCTTGTAATTTCCTCATGAAGTACGCGAACTTCCTAGGTGTCGTCTGTAATGCTGCGGCTTGCACCAGAGCTTTCATGGAGCCATTTTTAAAAACGCTATTGAAGTTGCTCGCGACATGCCTCGTACAAAACCGCCAATATGCAAAGGGTTCTAATAAATCCACGTCAGCATCTTTCATAGCGGCTTTTATACCAGAATGTCTGTCCGAGAAGATACATATTGGTCCAGCTCGCATGCCGATTACCCTTAGACGAACCAACGAAAGAAACCACTTCCATGACGACAAGGATTCCTCGTCGACGATCCCGAATGCAAGGGGAACAATATGTTTATCCCCGTCAACCCCGCAAGCAATGAGCAGTTTTTGTTTGTACTTCCCGTACAAATGTGTCCCGTCAACACTAATCAGTGGCCGACAATATTTGAATGCTTCAATGGAAGGACCAAATGCCCAAAAGCATCGTTCGAATCTGCGGCAGAGAGGTTTCCGAGGATCGGGATGGTCGCTGTAGTCAATATCAATTTCAGTCCCTGGAATAGCAGCCTTCATTGCATGCAAAAGAAAAGGCATTTCAGCGTATGACTTCTTCCAGTCATCAAATACAATTCCGATGGCCTTCCTTCGAGCATCCCAAGCCCTTTTCCTTGAAACCCAGTAGTTGTACATCTCGTGGATGTGAGCTCTACAACTAGATACACGAACATTAGGGTCATCCCTAACAAGAGTTAGCAATGATCTGGACATGAATTTGTAGTCCAACTGAGGATGATCCTGATTAACTGTTGGGTTTATACAAGTGTGTGTTCCAACAACCTTGGAGATCACCCACAGTCCATCAAATTTTCTGAAATGTCCTCGTAAATACCAAACGCAACCATTTGCTCTCTGCGAACAAAAAACCGACCATATCAAGCTGGTGGATTCTTTGACAATGAAGTCATAATGTGATAGAATGTGGAACTTCTTCACAGCGTACACCAAATCCTCCCTACATTTGAACGTCCTACCCTTGCGGATTTCGTCAGCAACACCATCAAGTCTAGACTTGCTTCGAATTTCGTCCTCATATGTTGAACGAGTATTAGACCCTCTAACCCCAAAAAAGGGTATACGGGGTGTAATAGTATGCGCGGTTTGTTTATCAGTTGGGAATTCCTCGTCCATCAGATCATCTTCCACATCTTCGCTACCTTCTTCCAGGTCATCATCGGTCCCCCAAGGGATGAAATCCTGATCCATCCGGTTAACCTCTCGCAGCAACGGCTCACTCAAGCCCAAATCCTGAACCGTGCTTGGCTGCGTTACAGGCGCATCCGTATCAAAGTAGGGTCCCATGGTTGGGACAATTCTTGGTGGCGTGCTGCGGACAACTGCTGCTTGTGTGCTCGGGACTCCAGACGGTCCCTTGTTAGTCATAACAGTTGGGACTTCGCACACAGATACATCTTCAACATAAATATCGGTAGGCATTGATTTCCCAATGGTCCGAGCGTACACCACAACTGCCTGCACATCATCATCATCGATAATAGATGAAAATGACGGTTCCTCCCCTGGGCCTCGAGGGATACGATGTAATAATCGGATGCTTTGACAGTCAATATCCAAGTTGAACTTACGGTATACCAAGTTCAACATCTCATCGAACGTCATATTAGGAGTCAACACAAACCCCCTCACGTTGGTTGACGATCCGGACATGAGTGTACTACTCAAATGGCACATACAAAACAACTGCTCCATTCCAACCTAATACGTGACACAACAGATCCGGACATGAGTGTACTACTCAAGCAACCGCCATACATTCGAGAAATGAAAAAACATGCATATGATACAAAAAAAATTAAAGAAAACGTTTTACCAAGTGATTAGCCCTAACGAGAAGCGGGGACGGCTAGGACGGTACCAATCACTGAAAACACGGAAACGGATTGTTCCGCGGGGCTAGGAGTGACAAAAAATGGTGTTGTTGAGAGGGGAGGAGTCCAAAAACGGAGAGTGCAGTGGAGGGCGTCGGGGGCGGCTCGGTTTGCTGGAAACGAAGAAGGTCGGGGAAATGAGAAGGCCGCTAAACGGAGAGTGCAGTGGAGGGCGTCGGGGGCGGCTCGGTTTGCTGGAAACGAAGAAGGTCGGGGAAATGAGAAGGCCGCTGGGCGCGGGGCTTAATTAGGGTCGATATCGCATGTTGGATATGCGTTATGTATAGCGCACATCCAACATGCGACACCAGCGCAGTTCCTGGGTAAAAAAAAACATAAGGGGTGTCGCATGTTCAACATGCGACACCTCTGTAATATGTCCCGATATAAGGGGAAACTCTGTCAAAATTTTAAGAGAAAATATGTTCTTGACGTTCTTCGTGTTCTTCGCGTTCTTCGCGTTCTTCGTTCGTTCTTCGCGTTCTTAACATATTCTTACCGTTTTGATACGAAAAATGAAATTCGATCTTTTCAGGAGCCTTAAAATAGCCTTTCTAAAAACGAAACTCAATAAAGCCTTGCATACACGAGAGAGAGCTCGATTAGGTAACGAAATCCTTCCTTTTGCTGTTGGGTTTTCATACGAAATTATTGAAATTCTTGACTTTGTGTTCTTTGCTACGAAGAACCCTAATTTTGGTTATTTTTGCAAAAGTCTGAAGAATTGCTTTGTGATTCCCACTAAAATAAGATTTACGCTTCAAATTGATGCGTTGGCTCTGAAAGTTAGGGTTTGGGAGTTAAAATAGGCATAAATAAGAGTATACATATGGTTATGAATAATATATATGTGAGTCGATACTAAGTATTGCGGTTTATGCAAATCAAAGACTTAACGAAAGAATTACATCATGTGAATTGGTGTGATTGGAGCTGGATCCTGAAAAGGATCATGTGTCACGATAAGGATGACTGGGAGTAGTACTACAGGTCGGGCATGCAACCTGTAGGTTGTCGGAAGGAACCCGTATTGGCATTTCCCTACCTAGGTGGTACACGGTTGCCCTGTTATGATAAGTACGCACAAATTGAATGTTTTGTAACGCGTGGTACCGGGAGCCAATATATTCGGGTTGGAACGACGGAAGATGTGGTCGTGCCATGTGGAGGCACAGGTAGTTCAATAGCGGCTGGGTCACGATAACATGTTTTTAAAGCCGCTAAGTTATATGATTAAATGTTAGCCTGAGGTTTTAAGCAACCGAGTCCTCGAGAACGGTGTGCTCTTTTGTTTTTCCAGGCTGAGGGTTGAGACCCTGTTTAATAAAAGAAAAAGAAATGGTTAGGGTAGTATTGGAGGATTGGTTGAGGCGACGTGCGGCGGCATAAGCTTACCAAGATCAACACAATCTCCAATCCCGAAGTGTCCACAGCTTCGGAGTCCAAGAATGGTGGGGTTCCCCTGGACAAATCGCTGATGTGGAATAGAAAGGAATAGGACTTAAATTAATGAAAAGGAATGAAATTTTTATGATGTCAAGTTTTGAAAAATTACACAATTTGTTTGCTTTTCCTCTTCTTCGTTACTTAGCATTCGCTAATTTTTATCCTATGATTTATGGAAAACCCAACAGGTATTGGTGAGCCATCGCAAGAACTTTAAAAATTCATCCGGCTTACATACTAGACATCTAGCCAGTCACAGTAGCTTTACTCTTCAAGGTAGTTAGTAATCTTTTGTATATTTTCCTTTCAAAGCTGATGTACATGTAATGGTTATAGTGGGACATTGTATCATCTGAACTTTATTTTGTGAATGGAAAAGTGTTGAAATACTTTCTTCCGAGTATTTTTATTTGCAGTATGTTTCTGAATGTTAGTTGTGATTGCTGGATAAATTATTGCTGAGTAACCAGATCCGGATTTGGGAGGATCTGACGGCCCGGGAAACGGGGTCGTGACAGATTGGTATCAGAGCTTGGTTACTCCAGTAATTTATTTAGTAATTAATAACTATGAGCGATACTCAGAAACTAAGGTTGTATTAAGATCCTTTGATCTTAATAAATGACTGCAGTACCATTCACAAGTCATTGTCCCTTATGTACATCATGCTAAGACATATAGGATCTGACCTTTGACCTTGACTCATCCCAGGATCATGGCAGACCAAGACATGTCTAGACAATTAGCGGCTATGATGGCAATGCTCCAAGACATGGGGCAAAGGCAACAAGCATTGGAGGAGAGGCTCAATGCACAGGCTGAGAGACCCGAGGCATCTAAGCCTGCGGATGCTAGGATTGAAGGTTCTGTTCATCTTTCTGAGGAAGAATCTAGTTACCATCCTTCAACTGAGTCTGCTCCTACCCCGGTTGAAGGAGAAATGGAGAAGGCCCTTCTTAGACACCAAACATTACTAGATAATTACCGAAAGGGAAAAAATCCTCGATTCAAAGGTGTAGAGACACCTGCCGAGGCTGAATTATGGCTTGATGACGTCAGTAGGATGTTGAGAATAATACACGCACCATCAGATACTTGGGTGCACTTTGCTGATTACTCCTTAGCAGACTATGCAAGACAATGGTGAAGAGCAATTTCCAAGAAGTTAGCACATCATGTTCCATGGGATATCTTCGAAGAGAGGTTCCGAGCTCACTTTTGTCCCTCTCATTGGGAAGAATTAAAGAGGAGAGAGTTGGCTTCTCTGAATCAGGGTTCTAAGACTGTAAGAGATTATCATATCAACTTTACTGAGCTACTACGGTACTCACCAGCTCTAGAAGCTTCACCACAAGAGTGTCTTACCAAATTTGTTAGCGGTCTTCAGGGAGATCTACGAGAAAAACTTGCTGGTTTTAGAGCCACAACCGTAGATGAAGCAATAGACATCGCCTCTCGTATTGAGATGGAGAGGGATGAAAACCGCCAAAGAAGAAATTTCCACTTTAATGGTGGACCATCCAAAAGCAAGGCACATTACAATCGTAGAGATCGTCGCTATCATCCAGCCGGTTCCAATATAAGCTCACCACAGACCTTGGGTCAGGAATTATCAGGAAGAAGGGGTTTCTCTAGACCTCCATTATATCCTCGCGACTCAGCAGCAGGAGCTAGCACCTCTATGGCTGGATCTTCAGCTCAAACAGGAGCACGTGTGTGTTTTTACGGTCATCAGGAAGGCCACATCAAGAAAGATTGTCCGAAGTTGAGAGGTTCAGGATTTAAATCAACCCCAATTAATAGTATAACATCCACCTCGAGCAATGGAGCAACACATGGAGGAAGACATGGTAGAGGTCGAGGCTCACAAGGAGCGTCTCCTACACAACAACCACCACAAAGTGTTGCGGGTTCTAGCTTGCCTATTCCTAATGGCCACCTCAATGCAATTACTGAAGAACAAGCCTACAATTCAGGCACAGTCGTACGAGGTACCGTTACTATTCATGGCTTTTCAGTGCATGCCTTATTTGATTCTGGTGCTTCACATTCATTTATTGCTCGACGGTTAGTACCCACTTTGGGTAAGATACCAGTAGAAATACAACAGTCCTATCTGATCAAGGGACCAGGAGGACAAGTATTTATAATCCGAGAAATCCTGTATAATTGTATAATACTGATAGCAGGACATCAGTTACCTGTTTCACTACTACTAATCGAAATGGAGGACTTTGATCTTATATTAGGAATGGATTGGTTAGAAAGACATCATGCATGTCTTGACTGTTTCCAGAAGACAGTAGCATTCCACCTTCCTAACTCGATAGAGTTCCAGTTCATTGGAAAGACATCCAATGATAATATCAAATATATCTCTACATTGAAGGCACAACAGTTGTTAGAGCAAGGGTGCCAAGGTTATTTAGCTTATGTATCCACTACATCAGGGTCAGAAAGAATAATAGAAGATGTGCCTATAGTGTGCGAGTTTACTGATGTATTTCCAGAGAAACTACCTGGATTACTACCTGAGCGAGAGATTGAATTTGAAATCTCTCTCATACCTGATACTCAGCCTATCTCTATCCCTCCGTATAGGATGGCACCAGCTGAGTTACGAGAGTTAAAGGTACAATTGCAAGAACTGTTAGATAAAGGATTCATCCGTCGTAGTACTTCACCATGGGGTGCACCTGTCTTATTTGTTAGGAAAAAGGATGGGTCGATGCGGTTGTGCATTGACTATAGACAACTAAACAAGAGGACAATAAAGAACAAGTATCCTCTGCCAAGAATATATGATCTCTTTGATCAGTTACAAGGTTCAACTGTGTATTCCAAGATTGATTTAAGATCTGGATACCATCAGTTGAAAATTAAAGATACAGATATTCCCAAGACAGCTTTTCGAACTAGATACGGGCATTATGAATTCTTAGTTATGCCTTTTGGACTAACAAATGCCCCAGCAGCCTTCATGGATCTCATGAATAGAGTATTCAAGGAGTTCTTAGATCACTTTATAATAGTTTTTATTGATGATGTGCTTATTTACTCAAAAGATAAGTATCTGCATGAACATCATCTCAGGAAGGCACTTGAAACTCTAAGGAAGAACAAACTGTATGCTAAATATAGCAAATGTGACTTCTGGCTATCTGAAGTATCTTTCTTAGGCCATGTTATTTCTGGGGAAGGTATATCAGTTGATCCTACAAAGGTTAGTGCGGTGATGAGTTGGGAACGCCCGAAGACTGTCACAAAAATACGATCTTTTCTGGGTTTAGCTGGATATTATAGAAGATTCGTGAAGGACTTTTCACGAATAGCATTGCCAATGACTAGACTAACTCAGAAGGAGGTTCCATTCTTATGGTCTGATACATGTGAAGCTAGTTTTCAGACACTGAAAGAATGCCTAACATCTGCACCAATCCTTACTCTACCCTCCGAGAGTGAAGGGTTTACAGTGTACACTGACGCATCTAAAGGACTTGGGGTGGTTCTTATGCAACATGGTAAGGTAGTTGCGTATGCATCACGACAGCTCAGGACACATGAGAAGAACTACCCAACACATGACCTTGAATTAGCTGCCGTAGTTTTCGCTTTAAAGGTATGGAGACACTACCTGTATGGTATTACTTTTGAAATCTTCACCGATCATAAAAGCTTGAAATATCTGTTTGATCAAAAGGAGCTCAATATGAGACAGAGACGGTGGCTAGAGTTGTTGAAAGATTATGATTGCACTATCTCCTACCACCCTAGTAAAGGGAACGTCGTAGCAGATGCACTTAACAGAAAAACTTATTCACCCGGGTTAGTGAGTGCTATCCACTTCTGGGGTTTACTATCAACGTTAAGCGAATGGAAACCATTTGATAGTAGTGCTGATACTATAACTATTCCTCATCGATACAAACCAGAGATATGGGATAAAATAAAGAAAGGACAGGAGGATGATCCAGTCCTTAAAGACTTGAAACAACAACTTGAGAAGAATGAGATAGAGGGATTCCAGATACAAGATGGGTTACTATATAACCATCACAGAGCTTGTGTACCAGACATACCTGAATTAAGGAAAGACATTTTACGTGAAGCTCATTGTTCTAGATTATCTATTCATCCAGGAATTACGAAGATGTATAAGGATCATCATTCATACTTTTGGTGGTCGGGAATGAAGAAAGATGTTGCTGAGTTTGTGAATTCATGTTTCACTTGCCAGCAGGTAAAGGCTTCACACCAAAAGCCACCAGGATTATTGCAACCCCTCCCTATACCTGAATGGAAATGGGAAAGCATTTCCATGGATTTCGTTACCGGCTTACCTCAGACGACTGGTAGTAAAGATAGTATCTGGGTTATAATAGATCGTCTGACAAAGGTAGCACACTTCATTCCGATAAGTTTATCTTTCACTCCAGACCAGCTGGCTGAGTTATATATTACACATGTGATTCGCCTCCATGGTATCCCGAAGGAAGTAGTTTCTGATCGAGATTCACGATTCACCTCACACTATTGGGAGAACTTCATGAAAGCTTTAGGTACACAACTATGCTTGAGTACAGCATATCATCCACAAACAGATGGTCAGTCAAAATGTACGATTCAAACACTAGAGGATATGCTACGAGCATGTGCCTTAGAATGGAAGGGATCGTGGATTAAACATTTGCCTCTTGTAGAATTCACCTACAATAATAGTTACCATACAAGTATTGGCATGGCACCATTTGAAGCACTATATAGACGAAAGTGTACTACTCCTTTGTGTTGGCAAGAGGTCGGAATAAAGAACCTTTATGATTCAGATAGACTTCAGGAGACACGGGAAGCTGTAAAACTTGCTAGAAAAAGACTATTAACTGCTCAGAGTCGCCAGAGAAGTTATAGTGATACCAGGCGAAGAGACCTTGAATTTGAAGTAGGTGAATTTGTATTTCTCAAAGTATCACCAATGAAGGGTGTCCAGAGGTTTGGCTTGCATGGGAAGTTAGCATCCAGGTTCGTGGGTCCCTTTGTTCAACGGATTGGAAAAGTTGCCTATAGACTTGCACTTCCTCCACATCTTTCGGAAATACATGATGTATTTCATGTATCAAATCTGAGAAAGTACATTAGGGATCCAGAGCATAAGATAAGTTATGATGATTTACATGTTGAGCCAGACTTGACATACCAAGAGATACCTGTGCAAATACTTGAAAGGGATATCAAGAAGTTGACAAACAAAGAGGTGCCTCTAGTTAAAGTATTGTGGCGAAACCAAGAGTTTGAAGAAGCCACATGGGAACCTGAGGTAGAAATGAGAGAGAAATACCCGTACTTGTTTGAATGATAACATTATATATTATGTATATGTTCATTTTAAATGACATGACGTTCATTCTCTTTAAGGTTGTTATGTTTTCAATCCTCTTTAAGGTTGTTATGCCTGCATTTCTAGTCTCGAGGACGAGACTTCCTTTAAGGTTGTTATAATTGTAAAGCCTTGAACTTGGCATATCTCGGATCATATATAATATGATCCGGCTCGTCAAGAGAAAACCAACGAAATTTGTCTCGTGTGAATCGGACTTCGTTTCGAATTGTTATGATTTTCCGAAAAAAGAGAAGTCATTAATCCATAATGACTGTCATTAAGACTAATTAAACATGATTAAAGAAATTAATGACGATTGAAAGCCGCTAATGATCATTAGTAAACACTAATCAATAGTTAACAAAAGATAAGCGTAAGCCGCGAAAGTTAAATCGCGATTAGTGAAAGTTAATCACGATTAGTGTTAATTAAGCGTCATTAGCGAATCTAGAATCCTCTAGAATGTTATAACTTGAGCTCCAAGTTTGGGATAAGTTTTGGCTAAAATCATGAGCCAAAACCAAGGGCCGCTAAACCATGGTTAAAGTCTAAACCATGGTTTTCTAACCATGGTTAGTGGTTTTCTGGGGCCTATAAATAGACCCCCCTACCCATTCATTCTCTACAACTTCCACTACCATCACCACCCCAAGGGCTAGGGTCGAGAGGTCAGGAGGAGGAGTGGGAGGCGAGGGAGGAGCGCTAGCAAAGCGCTGCCGGGAGAACGAGGAGGAGAAAGGTATGATCCTCTCTTAGTTACTTCGTAAGCTAGGCTTTCAATTCATACTCTTGTTCTTCCAAGTTTTGTTTTTGATTCATATTTCTTTTCGATTCGTTTTCCTGTTGTGGTTCGAGGAGAAATCTGTGTAACACCCTACTTAGGCGCGGGCGGCTATGCACGTCAGTGACCCTGTGATTCGTCACACGTTCACTCATCTAAGACGTGTGGTGTCTACCGATTCTCCATCATTTATATTTCTATTCTTCGTATTATGCTTTTATAGTTATTTTGATGAAGAAATCTGTGTAATACCCTACTTAGGTGCGGGCGGCTATGCACGTCAGTGACCCTGTGATTCGTCACACGTTCACTCACCTAAGATGTGTGGTGTCTACCGGTTCTTCATCTCTTGTTGTTGAGTATATTCTTTCAGTTTCGTTATTATTTTCCTCTCGATTGATTTTATAGAGGAAACTCTTTTCGTTTTTATTTTGAAATATGTCCCGATATAAAAGGAAACTCTGCCGAAATTTTAAGAGAAAATATGTTCTTGACGTTCTTCGTGTTCTTCGCGTTCTTCGTGTTCTTCGTTCGTTCTTCGCGTTCTTAACATGTTCTTAGCGTTTTGATACGAAAAATGAAATTCGATCTTTTCAGGAGCCTTAAAATAGCCTTTCTAAAAACGAAACTCGATAAAGCCTTGCATACACGAGAGAGAGCTTGATTAGGTAACGAAATCCTTCCTTTTGCTGTTGGGTTTTCATACGAAATTATTGGAATTCTTGACTTTGTGTTCTTTGCTACGAAGAACCCTAATTTTGGTTATTTTTGAAAAAGTCCGAAGAATTGCTTTGTGATTCCCACTAAAATAAGATTTACGCATCAAATTGATGTGTTGGCTCTGAAAGTTAGGGTTTGGGAGTTAATATAGGCATAAATAGGAGTATACATATGGTTATGAATAATATATATGTGAGTCGATACTAAGTATTGCGGTTTATGCAAATCAAAGACTTAACGAAAGAATTACATCATGTGAATTGGTGTGATTGGAGCTGGATCCTGAAAAGGATCATGTGTCACGATAAGGATGACTGGGAGTAGTACTACAGGTCGGGCATGCAACTTGTAGGTTGTCGGAAGGAACCCGTATTGGTGTTTCCCTACCTAGGTGGTACACGGTTGCCCTGTTATGATAAGTGCGCACAAATTGAATGTTTTGCAACGCGTGGTACCGGGAGCCAATATATTCGGGTTGGAACGACGGAAGATGTGGTCGTGCCATGTGGAGGCACGGGTTGTTCAATAACGCCTGGGTCACGATAAAATGTTTTTAAAGCCGCTAGGTTATATGATTAAATGTTAGCCTGAGGTTTTAAGCAACCGAGTCCTCAAGGACGGTGTGCTCTTTTGTTTTTCCAGGCTGAGGGTTGAGACCTTGTTTAATAAAAGAAAAGGAAATGGTCAGGGTAGTATTGGAGGATTGGTTGAGGCGACGTGCGGCGGCATAAGCTTACCGAGATCAACACAATCTCCAATCCCGAAGTGTCCACAGCTTCGGTATCCAAAAGTGGTGGGGTTCCCCTAGACTAATCCCTGATGTGGAATAGAAAGGAAAAGGACTTAAATTAATGAAAAGGAATGAAATTTTTGTGATATCAAGTTTTGAAAAATTACACAATTTGTTTGCTTTTCATCTTCTTCGTTACTTAGCATTTGCTAATTTTTATCCTATGATTTATGGAAAACACAACAGGTATTGGTGAGCCATCGCAAGAACTTTAAAAATTCATCCGGCTTACATACTAGACATCCAGCCAGTCACAGTAGCTTTACTCTTCAAGGTAGTTAGTAATCTTTTGTATATTTTCCTTTCAAAACTAATATAGATGTAATGGTTATAGTGGGACAGTGTATCATCTGAACTTTATTTTGTGAATGGAAAAATGTTGAAATACTTTCTTCCGAGTATTTTTATTTGCAGTATGTTTCTAAATGTTAGTTGTGATTGCTGAATAAATTATTGCTGAGTAACCAGATCCAGATATGGGAGGATCCGACGGCCCGGGAAACGGGGTCGTGACACCCGCCTTCTCCGGTGACCTGCAGAGGAGAAAGAAACTACAGGTGTCGTCCGATCATCCGGATCGGACGACCGAGATGAAGACGCGTGGCATCCCGAACCTCCAGCCGAAGCTACAGGCTCGGGTCCCACCGACCCTTGACCCGAGCCTCCCGATGACGCCACGTGGCCCAAGCCAGAGGGCCCTCCCGAGCCTAGGCGCCTCACGTGCGAAGCACCTGAGGGCTTGGGTAATTTACATGAAAAACCATGGATGTTTTGGTAATTGCAGATTGGTCCCCAGGCACGTGCCTCACGTGCGTGCCTGGGTAAATTGCAGGGAAGCCCTCAAAGTTTTGAAGATTTGCAAAAAGGTCCCGCACATATGGGAATTTTGCACAGAACCCCTGTCGGTTTTTGGTATTTGCATTTAGGTCCCTCCAGGGACCTAAATATAATATTTATCATTTATTTTTCTTGTATTTTTATACAATTATACCCCTGTATTGTTTTTAGCATAACTTGAGCATCGTAAGTCCAAATTGCATGATTTTAGTGTCATTTTGATCCTTGTTTCGTCCTCTACATCATAGCATGTTTAATTTTCTCATCTGCCACTGTTTTAAATGAAGTGATTTTTTTGTGATAGATGATGACCTTGTCCCCTTGTCCTTAATCTGATTTGATGGTTGTTTTTAATATTGTGATTAAAATGACACTGATTTCCATTTCTATAATGTTGCTCATAATTTTTAGGGTATATTTGTAATCTTTAGTCTGCATATAAATTCTCTTGCATTATTTTCATGCATCCTCTTATAATTGCATAAAAACTAACTAAAAATTGCATACATCATGGCATTGCATTGTAATTAGCATAGCGCATCTTGCAGACCTGAACTTGAGAATAATTCGCACTTGTACTTCAAGAATCAAAATTCGATAGATTGATTAAGTAGCTGTGTCCTTGTGTTCGACCTTGATAGACTTGCCAAGTATAAATACTCAACAACATTAAAACGATTGTGATTTTTGCTGAACCGAATTTGCCTCCTATACTACGACAATTCATCACTTTTAAAGAGGCAAATTCGACGTTCATCAAAGGGCCGAACTGAAAAAGTCGTGGTGACATCCTCGTCGGAGTCCATGGTCGCTGGAGAATAGAGTCTGAAAAAGTCTCCTCATCGGACAACTGGGTCTCTCCCATACTGGCTTAGAGAATGGGACATTTACTCTGGAATCTCTACGAACAAGGTTTGAAAAAAACGAAAGGCGGAACGAGGCGTTTTCCCTGGAAGCGAGGCGAGGCGTAGCCTCAAGGCGATCGAGGCGTAAGCCTCAGTTTGTATAGAAAAATATTTATAAATTATATAATAAATATATTTATTGGTGAAATAAAATAATCTGACAAAGATATAGTATATAACAATGTATTATATGATGATATTATGAAGATAAGAACACGAAAAAGGAAATCAAAAGGAAACTATATGAAGATATGTTAATGACATAAACCTTTCTACTAAATTTCTACCCAATCAAAAGGAAATCATTGGTGTTAGGGTAAAAGAATACTCAGATGATTATTCCATAGAGCCCTCGGGTCTCTTATATAGGGAGAGAGCCCTTGGGTAAATTGTAGTGACGTACAATATATAAATAGAAATTGTGAAACAGTACGCAACATAAATAAGTCTCTACACTCCCCCTCAAGATGGAGCATAGATATCTATCATGCTCAGCTTGGAAGAACATCTCTGGAAAGGTCCTCTGAGCAATGGCTTAGTGAATATGTCCGCAGTCTGGTCCTCTGAACTGACATGGGACGTGGAAATGAAGCCCTTCTGAATCATGTCCCTAGTATAATGACAATCCACCTCGATGTGTTTTGTTCTCTCATGGAAGGCTGGATTGTTGGCAATAAATAATGCTGCCTGATTATCACATTGAAGGTTCATAGGCAAGGGGACATCGACAATCAGATCTTCTAAGACTGCTTTAACCCACATCATTTCTGTGCTTGCCTGTGCCATGGCTCTGTACTCGGATTCGGCACTGGATCTCGCCACAACAGTCTGCTTCTTGCTTTTCCAAGAGACTAAAGAGCTTCCTATGAAGATAGCAAATCCAGAAGTAGACTTACGATCCCTTGGACATCCTGCATAATCTGCATCTGCACAAGCTGAAATAGACAGATCTGTATCTTTCTTGAATAGCAACCCTGTGCCTGGGGAAGACTTCAGATATCTCAATATCATATACAAGGCATCCATATGAACTTGCCTCGGCTGCTCCATGAATTGACTCACCCGGTTTACTGCAAAGGCAATATCCGGTCGAGTTATAGTGATGTATAAGAGCTTACCCACCATTTCTCTGTACCTTCTCTTGTCCACCTCCTCGGTATCATCATCGTACAACTTTATGCTCGGGTCCATAGGTGTACTTGAAGGTCTGCATCCAGTCATTCCTGTTTCAACTAGCAAATCGGTGACATATTTTCTTTGAGTCATCACCATTCCTTGTGCATTTCTTGCAAACTCTATCCCCAGAAAATATCGTATTGTGCCTAGATCCTTTGTAATGAACTGGCTTCCCAACATGGACTTGGTTATCTCAATCCCCTGTGCATCATCTCCAGTAACCAATATGTCATCAACATATACCATAACAACAATGGTACCTCTAGGGGTCTTCCGGACGAACAGTGAGTGGTCCGCATTTGACCTTCTGAACCCCTGTCGTTCAATAAGCTGGGAAAGCTTCTGGAACCATGCTCGAGGACTCTGTTTAAGGTCATAGATAGCCTTATGAAGTCTGCACACCTTCTGAGTCTCCCCCTCAGCAGCAAACCCGGGTGGCTGCTGCATGTAGACTTCCTCCTGTAGCTCACCATACAAGAAAGCATTCTTAACATCCAGCTGGAAAATTGTCCAGTTACGTACCACAGCAACAGATAGGAGGATGCGAAGGGTAGAGTGTCTCGCCACCGGTGAAAAAGTATCCAAATAATCTACCCCATATGTCTGGGTAAATCCTCGTGCTACGAGCCTGGCCTTGTATCCGTCTAGACGACCATCTGCATGATATTTTACCGTAAATACCCACTTGCAACTCACCACAGAGGCACCTGGAGGAGTAGGGACAAGAGACCAAGTCCCTCTAGATTGCAAGGCACGCATCTCCTCTTCCATGGCTAGACGCCATCATTCAGTCTTCATGGCATCCTGATATGTCCGTGGGATCTCCACTGACGATACGGCAGCGGCAAACTTCTGGAAATCCCCAGTGAGACGATGAAAGGAGACATGAGAGGCCAGTGGATATGAGGCACACTGTCTTCGCTGCTTCCTATGAGCAATAGGCCGGTCCAAATCATCCAGAACTGTGTGGACCGGTTGATCCTCCTCCTGTGGTAAAGGCTCCTGTACAGGTGCAATATTTAACCCATCATCAGTGTTAACATCAGAACATACCTGAGGCGTGTTGGATGGTTGACATGTAGCTTGAGCAGGGCCTGTTCGCCTCGTATAGAACTTAGTAACTGGGGGTGGTGGCGGGGGTGGTGGCGGTGGTGATGATGGTGGTGTCAGTGGAGTAGAGAATGGGCCCAGGCTTGGAGGTGGTGGAACATAGACATTGGAATCTGGTGATGTGGAGGAGACCAATCTGTCACCTGCAGGGGAGAAGTACATGACAGGTTCGAAAAATGTAACATCTGCACTCACATAGTACTTGTCATGAACAGGGTCATAGCAGCGGTATCCTTTCTGTGTCCTGGAGTAACCCACAAAAACGCACTTGATAGCCCTAGGAGATAGCTTATCAAGTCCCGGAGATAAGCGGTGGACAAACGCAACAGTGCCAAAAACCCGAGGTGTCAGTGTAAACAAGTCTCTGTCGGGAAAAAGAACAGAGATTGGGGACTTTTCCCCAAGAACAGTTGTAGGCATTCGATTGACCAGATAACACGCTGTAAGTATAGCATCCCCCCAAAAGGATAATGGTGCACAATTCTGAATAAGTAATGTGTGGGCAATATCAAGAAAATGTCGATGTTTTCGTTCTGCAACCCCATTTTGTTGAGAGGTGTAAGCACATGTGGTTTGGTGAACAATGCCTTTAGAAGAAAGGACGCTAGCAAGAGAGCGAGTGCAGAACTCCAATGCATTGTCAGTACGCACATACTTAACAGTAGATGAAAAAACATTCTGAACTTCATTAATAAGATTTTGAAGAACATTTCCTGCTTCAGATTTATTCTTAAGAAGAAAAGTCCAAGACACTCTAGAGAAATCATCAACCACAACTAAATAGAACATGTGCCCCAGATGATCCGGGACACGACTTGGACCCCAAATATCTATATAGAATAATTCAAACGGGGAGCTACTGCTCCGACTCTGACGACTGGGGAAGCTAGACCGATGGTGCTTCCCTAACTGACAAGCTTCACAACGAAAAGAGGAACTCGGAGAGATCTGAGGCAGGAGGTGACACATCTTCTGTAGCGGCAGATGACCGAACCGAAGATGCCAGGTGTACGGAGAAACGGAGCCCTGGGAATGCAAGGAGACGCCAGCGTAAGAGTTACGAACGAGACGATAGAGGCCATTGTGCTCAGAACCACAGCCAATCACCTGCCCGTTAGTATGTCCTGAAAAATAACAGACGATGGATCAAAAATAGCACGACAGTGCAAATCACGTGTAATCTGGCTAATAGATAAGAGGTTCATAGAAAATTCAGGAGCATGTAGCACATTCTGTAAGTGCATAGAGGGTAGCAAAGCCGTCTCCCCCTGACCGATGATAGGGGAATGAGTGCCATCAGCAATGAGCACAGAGCGGACAGGCTGAACAGCTCTGTAGGACTGCAGAATATTTTTCTCACGGCATAGATGATGGGTAGCTCCAGAGTCGACAATCCATCCTGTGAGGTCATGACTATGAAATGAGACTGAAGAACTACCTGAGGCACTGGCTGAGGCAGGTGTACTAGCTGACGCCGAAGCCGCAACATCAGAAACTTCAGCACCCTCTGATGATGATTGTGGCATGATATCACGAAGTCGTGCCACCAACTCTTCGTACCTGTGATCTGGAGTAGATGCTGGTGGACCCTCAACATGATCAGCTACTCGTGCAGAAGGAGGAAAGCCATGCTTGGAATAGCATGTATCCTCTGAATGACCAGTGCGGCGACAGAATGAGCACGTAGAGCGTATGCGACCTCCTCGGCCACGTCCACCACTTCCTCTGCCACGAAACGAGGACGAACCACCACGTCCCCTGGAAACTGCCATTGCTGACGGAGATGCAGTCGCTGTATTGGACGGAACAGGTACACGACTGAGCCTCCTGTATACCTCTTCCATCGGCGGGATGGTGGCATCTGCTAGGATCTGAGAGCGTGCTGCCTCGTACTCCGGGTCTAGAGCAGCGAGTAAGACGCCAACCATAGTGGCGTTGCGGAACGTCTTCTGCTGTTCCGGCGTGGCTGTAAGTGGAATGGTGCTATAAAGCCTCTCGAACATGCCACGAAGCGACGTGTACAGGGAATGAAGAGGCCTCCCATTCTGCTTCGTGGTAAATATATAGTGCTGCAACTGGAGCATCTCCGTCTCGTTGCGTACCTGAGAGTACGTCATGGCCAAAATATCCCACATCGCCTTAGCGGTGGGCTGGTGAAGAACATCATTCGCTATCTCCGTCGTGAGCGTACCTGAGAGCCACACCTTGGCGTACGCATCATCAGCCTCCCATGAGGCATAGATCCCTGTCTTCTCCGGCGGTTCATTCTCGGTAAGAATATGCTTCTTACCACACGACTTCATGAGACTGAGGAACTGCATTGCCCACAGTTCGTAGTTTGTCCCGTCCATTTTGACAATTGGTGTCGAACCTTTGAAAGCACCTATGGCGGGCATATCGAGCTTTTGTTCTGACATAATGCCGGAGAAGAACAACTACTGATAGACCAAGAAAATGTTGTCTACCAAGACCTTTTAGGATTCAAGTGCATATGTAGACGTTATGCACTTGAATCCAACATCTATCCGAGGCCGAGTGAAGAAGCGGTACTCCGGTGGCGAGTAGAGGCTTTGGAAGCCTCTACCAACTCGAGACGGTGGCTGGGAGAGGTCCCAGCAGCGGCTGGGGGTGCTGGGCGGAGAGAAAGGGCTCCCCGGCGGCGGCTGGAGGCCGGAGAAGGGGCGAAGAAGGGCCGGCGGCGGAGGGGCTGGGGCCTGGTGGAGGGTGTTGGCGGAGGGGCTGGGGCCCGGTGGAGAGGCGGAGGGGCTGGGGCCCGGTGGAAAGGCGGAGGGAGCCGGCGGAGGGGCTCGAGAGGTCGGCGGCGACGGGGGTGGGGGGGCGGCGGTGGAGAGAACCCTAGGTTAGGGTTAGGGCTCTGATACCATGTTAGGGTAAAAGAATACTCAGATGATTATTCCATAGAGCCCTCGGGTCTCTTATATAGGGAGAGAGCCCTTGGGTAAATTACAGTGACGTACAATATATAAATAGAAATTGTGAAACAGTACGCAACATAAATAAGTCTCTACAATTGGCTATAACTATCACTAAAAATTTTTTTATCAAAAAGGGATTGGCTATAGTTGCCACTAAAGATATCCAAGTTGTTGATATGAATCATACGATTTGAATCCTAATCGTATGTTCTACTGAATCAGATGAAGAACAGTATGATGCTCCCCCCTGTGCCACCATACCCTACCAGTGCAGGGGTTGCAAGGGGCAGCATCCCTGTCCAAATTTTTTTTCTTATATGGGTATTTGAATTCGTATATATTTTCTTATATGTTTAAAGGGTGTAATAGTAAGAGTTTATTGAAATAATTGGACATGTTAATGTTAAATATGAATATGAAAGAGGTCAAATTTAAGCATATGAATATGAAAGAGTTCAAATTTAAGCATTCATCTTGCATAAATATATACTCAACAATAAAACCTTTATAAACATATGAAAATACGAATAGGATCATTTTTTTCTTTGAAAAAATACTTAAAAAATCCCCCAACGCCTCACCTTGCGCCTCGCCCCACCTCAACGCCTCGCCTCGCCTCGACTTCCTCAGGCATCAGAGGCGCACGCCTCTGTCAGGGGGTCTGAGGCGGTCTCCTCAGGGCGATTTCTCAATGCCCCGTTTCGTCTTGAGCACCGTTGCGCCTCGAGGCGCGTTTTTTAAACCATGCCTATGAAACCACATGAAAACCCTACCCCACATGGCATAGGGAATGGGATCTCAATTCTGGAGTCCCTATGGATTACATGAAAACTCTGACCAAAACAAAGATGGGGACCACAAAACTAAAGATCGCATACATGTGCGAATCAACCTGAAGACTCGGAATCCGAACGTCAAGTCTGAAAAATCATAGTCTGAAATCTGAATGGGCATCTGGACTGGAATCTGAACGAGCATCTGGACTGGAGAATATGAACTCTGAACTGGTTTCTGAATCATCAAAGTGGTGATGTTGTATGATGTCGTAGAACTGCACACTATACTCCCCCTTTCTCCCATACTGATCGGAATAACAAACATCGACCAAGTTTGGAGAAGACATGAAAATGGGAAAACAAACTGTTGAGCCCTCAGGATCCGGGTACCCGTTTACGACACAGTTCTCAACATTCCATTTTATTGACATCGCATTATAAGCATAAATTTATGGGAAAATTTTTTTCGCAATGAATATATTTGCAAGTGATATTCGACATTCACATTCACAACCACAAGATAATAAAGATAAATGTCACCAAAATCTCATTTCATTAACTTTCATATATTTTACATGTACAAAGTCTGACAGTACATACAGTATATCCCAAAAATCTGACTGAAGAGAAAATAAGCACATTACATTAATAACAGGACAAAAACTTGACACAAAAACACATACCTTGTAGTATAAACTCTATCTCCTGGAACCCTGTATAGTTACTGAACAACAGACTCCTTTCCTGCCATGCGTGATGGAAATGAATGTCAAATTTGCGCGAAAAATTTTCCCTGCTTTTCTACAACTCTGTGATCAATGTGAATGAAATATTGCGAATTTTGTCGTAAACGGGTAGCTGCAAGTGGCAGTTGTTGAAGAATGTAGCAGCCCAGTTGTTGTAGTTGTAATGGCAGTTGTAGCTGCAGATGAATGCCTGGACAGCAACAAAGAAGGAGAGGGGATTCCCTTTTTTATGGAAATTTGAGAAAAGAAATAAGGAGAGATGTTACGGCTGTGCTTGGGCATTATATATATAAGGGTAGGAGTCTCTTAGTTGTTGGCCAAATGGAAGAGAAGAGAGGTCCAAATGGAAAAAGATTGGAGAGCAAGTGGAGGAGAGCAAGTGGAGGCTGTTAGTGAGAGAATGAATTCTCTCTCTCTCTTTTTTTTTCAACGGATGTGTGCAGTTCAGAGTTTATAAATTATATATATTCTATTTTATTTTTTTTAAAAACCAAAACTCTGTCAACTTAAAGTTGATCGTATGTGCGCCTTGGGTCTCGGATTTTGACGCGTAATATCTTGTTTTGATCATCTTTCAACGATGATCAAAATGAGTATAATATTGATATACTTTCGGTTGAGTTTTGAATACCCGAAATTTTCGGATACGGTTTTTGTTTAAGGTTATGATCATGAACAATAATAATCCACGAGAATGAATCTCCAAGAACAATCAAGAACTGAATCTCCATAAAAACCTTGAGAATCAAACCTGACTCTGATACCATGTTAGAAAATATTATGCAGAAGCTAATATCAGAGAAAAGAATAAAATATTGAAGAACACAGGATTTTACGTAGAACCGTACTCCTCAAGGATCGGGATGGAACCACAGGAGTTGCATTCAACATTCTCACTGATGCAGGAGGGTGATGGGCTTCTTATATAGCCCTCACTGAGTCTCCGCATCCCACAGATGGTTGATGTAGGACTAAACAACGAGTAACACATATACTCCAACACCAAACAAATAAAGTCCAACTAAATCCGATTAGTTGCCTCACTGTTGATTAATCCTTAGTCAGTAACCCTATCAATCGAGTACCGACTACCGACTTTTGCAACCTTGCTTTTACCATACTAAATAACGCATATAACGATAAAATTTTAAAAGTACAAATATGCCCATTATCATACAAAAATAGAATCAACTATACAAAAACTCCTCCCCTCATTGACATAACAAAAAATGTATATGTATACAAAAACTTACCCATATCTACAATAATAAGCGTAATCAATGTTGTAAAAGTCACCCGATTAGTCCGACTAGTAGGTCCGACTAGTCTAGTCAGTGGGGTCGCCGACCGAGTACCGACTAATTCTGACTAGGTCCACTATTCAACCAATTTTTGCTTGGAGTTACCATATTTTTTACTTTTATAAAAGCAAACTTATTCTAATACGCTTAATATTTTATTTAAATTCAATTACTTCTTTTGATTCATTATGATAGTAAAAAAATATAAATCTATGTAAATATATAATAGCATATGTATAAAAATATTTTATATATTTAAAAAATCAAAGCCGATTAAAGACCGACTAAATCCGATTAATTACCCGACTGTCGATTAATCCTTAGTCAGTGACCCGACCGACCGAGTGCCGACTACCGACTTTTGCAACCTCAAGCGTAATTAGTCAAACATGATCTTTAAAATACAAAAGTTTCCACTATAATACAAATATTGAATGAAGAATATTGTATGATATTGCAAAATGTTGTACCTAAAAGAATTATTTTTATTATCGTGTTTACTTTTGTAGAGCTAATCATATTTTAGGAATGTGTTATTTAGTATGATCAGCAGAAAGAGTTTTTAAGGTCAATTTTACTTTTGTATGATAGTGCAAATTTTTGTAATGTAAAGAGTTTGTTTGTATAAGTCTTCTTACATTGGTAGATCTAAGTAATTTTTTGCAGAAATATGTGTTGTTTAGTGTGTTAAGAGTGACTAAGAGTTTTTAAACTGTCAACTTAAATTTTGTATGATAGTGGAACTTTTTGTATTTTAAAGGATTTTTTGTACGATTGCTCTTATTGTTGTATATCTAAGTACATTTTGGTATGCATAAGTGTTATTCCTCCGTCGCACCTACTCAAAGTCCGGCCTTGTCGTACTCACACATGTTCCGCTTTGCTTCATCTACATCCTGAATTTGCTGCACCCATGGCCTGGAATCACCTTGCAAGCATGTGCATCCTGTCGTGGCTCTCTGGTTCATTTTCCTCTGTCGCGCCTAATCTCGGTCCCGCTCCGTCACACCAACTTGCAGTTCCACTTTGCCGCATCAACATCTGGCTTCACTGCACCCATGGCCTCACTTCACTGTATCGTCACGTGCGTCAAAATTGTGGTTCGCGGCCGCCACGTTTTGCTTGCTTTTAGCTACCGTCGCTCATTGAGGAGGGTGAGGATCATCCACGAAGGAGTGCTTCTGAACGGAGGGCGGGAGATCGCTCGCTAGAGGAAGAAGAGAGCCGGGGTCACTTATGGAAGAGTGGCACTGCTGTGGAGGAGGGCGGGTCTGCTCGTCGGGTTTTCCATGGATTAGACGGAGGGACAATGGAGAGATGAAAAGGGGACTAAATCTGACTATTGACTTCTTTTGAGCCGCATGGCGTCCATCCATAAATTACAGCAAAATTTGCTATAAATACATTTACAGAACAGGATCCTCTCCCCTTCCCATGCATCTAACATTTATGGCCTCCTTTTGACCAATATTTCCAGTTCTATAAGACCAAGATGTTTGAGAAGATGGCATCAATTGGCTTATAAAAAATTCGAGGTCATTTATGAAGCAATGCTGCAAGCGAACAGTTGAAGAATGATCTACAGATATTATGGCTCCCTTGTAAAAAGTAATCGTATTTACACAAATCGTGCATTATAAAGGCATCAGATTTATGACTCATACTATAAAAATGCGGCAGAGGTAATTGGAAAAGAGCTCGAGGCAAGTCTAACACAATAAAGAATAAATATGTTTTTGTACATGGTAGTTTTGACTAGGTGATATGATCCATGAAGAATTTGGAGAATTTTTTTGAGAAAACATTCATATTATTTCCTCGGACAAGTTCTAAAATATCACTCCCAGGACCATCATGTGGAGAATTATGGAAGAGAAAGGTGCCCCTATATCAACCAATAAGAGATGTGGCTGATGACTCTGAATCAAGCAATTGTATTTCTCATGCAGGACTCAATTTGGAATCATGACTTCTTGTTTGATATTATTATCAATCTATATATAGGATCAACTTTGAATAGTCACTTTACATTGATTGTGGATGAGTGATGTTACATTACTGAATGAGTCAAGGGAAGGCCAGTCAGTACACAAGCTGAAGGGATGCAGTCAAATGTAAAGTATTTCAAGTTAGTAGAATAAGGGCATTCATGTGAAATGCAAGTTCAATATAACAATGCGAGGTGAATTATATAGAGGTGAAAACAGGAATAATCACATCTGATAACAATATATTTAGTAATTGGGTCGGTTTTTCACAAAATGGAGCTAATGGCAGAGATATTACGTGTAGTTTCAACGCAATATTAACTTCAGAGTTATAGGAACTGGTACATTAATGTTAGTAAGATCGCACCCAAGTTGTTTTGCAGAAAAATCACAGAGAGAATCAATACAAGTTGGTCGAAGACTCGAAATGAAGAGGAAATGCATGTTTTCTTTAGCATTGGCAAATGTTATATAGTTGGGACATTTGCACGAAGGACAATCCCCCGGTTTGGTGCAAGAAGATGGATGATGCACCTTAGGACGGGTACAGACCAAGCATATAAAAAACTGTTAAGTATGAACCTGTTTATTTGTATTGAAGCACGTGTTCGATCAAGAATATATCTACTTCGGCACAGTGACTCCAAATAAGCGATACATAACCTAGAAGAGGCTTGATTTTGGTCTTTAATTGGTCAAAAGAGCACAACGATCTTCAAAATTTTACATAAGCTGGGCCTTGTGAACTTTCATTTGCTTTTCAGAGAAACAAAAAAAATCAGATTATTTATAACGCAAGACCTAGTCTGGTTCAAAACCTGCCAGTGTCAAGTGATCAGACTTTCCAATCATAAAACATGCCAAACTTGGAAATGAAGATTCGCATTACCTTTGAGCTTCCTGTAAATGATACTAGTGATTGTTAGAGTATTTGGAGCATGCGTCACTTATGTAACAGGTGGGTAAATGGATCCCTCCAGGGTCCATTTACCACACCACTGAGTTTAGTCCCATACCGCCTAGTGGTGGGACTTGGAGGCCCTGTAGAAGCTATATAAAGGACCCCAGGCCTCCTGTACTCATTGAGAAAGTCAATAGACAAACACGCCCAGTTAAGGGGCTTCTCCCGTGGTTTCATCCCGCTCCTCACGGAGTAGGGTTCCACGTAAAATCCCGTCTACTTTATATTTCTTTATCTTTTTCCATGTTCGCTTCCGCATGTTTATTTTCTAACATGGTATCAGAGCGGGTTCGATTCTCGAGGATTTATCTTTTATTTGTTGTAATCGAGATTCATTTTTGTGTTTTAAATCCGGAAGATTATTCATATTCTTCCATTGTCTAAAGATCTGTATGATCTGTTCTAAATTTGAGGGTTTGAGATATAGAGTTTTTTTTTAACCCTAATAGCTGTAGCATTTTCTCTCGGTTCTGGCGAGAGGCTGTGATCTCTTCCAGCCGCAAAGTCGCTGCAGCCAACAACTTCCGGCTGGGCCCATGCGCCGAAGCCCCCGCATCACGCAGCAGACCCCAGATCCTCCTGGCGACCCTCCTATCTTCTCATGGCGAGACTGTGCACACTTCTTCTAGCGGCAAGAGCCGCTTCTCTGGGCGACGTAACCCCATCGATCTCACCATGGCAGCCCCAGCGGTCTCACAGGATGAGATCTCCAGCATGGCGCAGGCAGCTGCGCATCCACCTTCCCAGGCCCAAGGCCGAGACTCCATCGAGTAGCGGCGCCCCCAGCCGCTTCAAGAACTCCAAGGACCATCTCATCCTGGCAGCAGCCCTTGTCGCATATTCAGGCCGCAGCAGCAGAAAGTCGTAGGCGGTGCATCGAGTCTCCCGCACGCCCTTCTCCAACAAAATCTCCAGGCGGCTCACGAGCTCCTCCAGGAATCGTGCGGCGAGTTCAGAAGATCCAAGTTCAGAAGATCATCGTGGCGCACCCTTGGCAGCATCATCTCCTTGCGCCGCGAGTTCAGAAGATCCCCAGTGCGCGCAAGTCCAGGCGCCTCCCCGAGTCTCCTACCGTGTATCTCCTTCCAGTTGCGACGATGGCCCCTGCCGCAGTGACACTCGAGGCCCAGGAAGGCGGCGCGCAATACCAGAAACCCCGATCGGGGATGCTTGGCGATGGAAAAGGGTTCCAATAATCGGGAACCCTAATGCGTTGGGAGAAATAAGGGCCCGATGGGCCGTTCTTTATTTAAAAAAAATGATGAGGGATACTTAGGTCCAGTTGGGCCGAATAGAATTTTTTTTTTTTAAAAAAAAGGAGGGGCAGAAAGGAGCCGAAAAAAAAGAGGAGAGGAAATTTAAAAAAAAAAAAAGAAAAAAAAAGAGAAAAAAAAAGGCGCGTACAATTGAAAAGCCGTACGCATTAAAAAAAAAAAGGAAGAAGAAGAAGAAGAAAGAAAGAAAGGAAAAATGTTACAAAAAAAAATGGCGGTTTAAAAAAAATGATGATGATAAAAAAAAAACGCAAGTTCATGGTTTATTTTCCCCATATGTATGTATTATCTTATCTTCTCCCAACGTGGTCAACAATGTCATTCCGACCAGTATGGGAGAAAGGGGGAGTATATGTAGAGTCACAGGTCTTGTTCCAAGATTCAAATATCAGATTTTCCAGACCGGTCAGATGTTCAGACTCTACAAAATTCAGATTCAGACTCGACGATGACGCATGCCAATCATTTATCATTCCTGTTGGTCGGCCAGAGCTTTCATGTGAGCCATAGGGACTCCAGAGCAGAGGACTATTCCCTATGCCATTAAGGGCAAGGGTTTTCATGTGGTATCGTAGGGACTCCACAGTAGAGTACCATTCTCTGAGCCAGATAGACACTCCAGCCCCGTTCGTCCTCCTCACATGCACGCCATGAGAAGCAACGTCCTCGACTGCAGCAGTTGTGCGCGTTGGGTTGATATTGTCTGTAGTGTCATGTATTGTGAGTTGAGTTTCTTCCTGTTTGTCCAAGCTGAGCATTGCATGCTCCAGCTTGAGGGGGAGTGTTAGAGTATTTGGAGCATGCGTCACTTATGTAACAGGTGGGTAAATGGATCCCTCCAGGGTCCATTTACCACACCACTGAGTTTAGTCCCATACCGCCTAGTGGTGGGACTTGGAGGCCCTGTAGAAGCTATATAAAGGACCCCAGGCCTCCTGTACTCATTGAGAAAGTCAATAGACAAACACGCCCAGTTAAGGGGCTTCTCCCGTGGTTTCATCCCGCTCCTCACGGAGTAGGGTTCCACGTAAAATCCCGTCTACTTTATATTTCTTTATCTTTTTCCATGTTCGCTTCCGCATGTTTATTTTCTAACAGTGATATTCGTATATCACGAGATATTGCCTCACCAATTTCAGCACCACCACAAAATGATGTAAAGATAGCTCCAGGTAAGTTGTTTCTCTCCAGAACTTCTGCAACTATTTCTGTCATTGCAACAGTGATCAAAGGTGTTGTTGGTGCACCTTTCCTGCCGGAAACAAAATTCGTAGTCTCATATAAATTCAGAGGTAAAACATTGTGTACTAACAAAGTAAATAAAGAAATCCATGACACTCCATTGTCATAGGTACTAAAATCACATGTTGAATGTATCTTTAGCATGTGTTCGAATTCCATATTTTTAGCAAATGTATTTTCATTAAAAACAAGGAGATGTATCTTTTCCTCCATGCAAAGCATCTTTTAAGTTCGTACTTTCATTTACTGCACGCAAACAAAACATGCACAAGATGGTTTGGGAATGCCAGCATCCGTAAGAAAATGTAATTCAAACGAATCTGGATAAAGACAACTAGACAGTTCCTTTTGCCATCTTCCTTGCATGGCAATCTGCATGCTTAAAACTTCTCAAGGGATTCACAACAAGATCACATTTTATAAATGTTGGAATATATGTGTCACTTGTGTAGATGGGTAATTGGATCTCTTCAGGGCCTAATTACCACATCCAGTGGTTTGGTCCCACATCTACCAGTGGTGGGACTTGGAGACCTAGTGGGGTTTATATAAGAAGCCCCACACCTCATGTATCAGATGAGAGAGAAACTTCAATAGAAGAATCGCCCCTTTGAGGCGTTCTCCCGTGGTTTCATCCCGATCCTTAGGGAGTAGGGTTCTACGTAAAAATCCTGGTGTTCTATAATGTTTATTTTGTATCTCCGGTGTTACACTTCCGCATTCTTCGTTTTCAAGCATGGTATCAGAGCGAGATCGATTTTCGAGGATTTTATGTTAGTTGTTTAGGTTCGAGATTCGAGATTCAGTTCTAGGATTTTTACTGAAACCCTAATTCACGATTTGGTCAGGATTCGAGTCTTTGTTGTTCCTGTAAATTCACGATTTGGTCAGGATTCGAGTCTTTGTTGTTCCTGTAGATTTATTTTTTGTGTATTGTTAGAGATTTGATTAGCATAGCAGATTCATTCTTTGATTGTTCGTTCTAGAAGATTTATTGTTGGTAATCATGTTCATTGTTCTAGGGTTTCCAATGAAGCCCTAATTTAACATTTAGCCAAAAGACAACAGTTCCAGAACTTATAGCCCTAGAAATATGCCGACTTAATCATTCTTCTAGAAATTCATGCCCTTATTTCGAAGATCATCATTTTCACGAAGTTGCAACTCCACCAGATCTGATAGCGGCACCCTTCAATTCTTCTCGTACACTGGGCATGATCATCAACTGGTTCCATCGAGTTACTGGAATCCTAGTTCTCCAGGCAGTGCACTCAATCCCACGTTCCTTGTCATCGCCATACGAAGAAGCAAAGCAGAAGAAGGGTTCCTATGGAACCCTAGTTTCAGACGCCGCCGCACTCCCATTGGCAATGCCTCGCTCAGACGGCGTCGCCCTCCCATCATCAGTTCCTAGGCGGCGATGGTTGCGATCCCTCTTGGCAAAGGCTTCTCCAAGCGGAGTTGGCGACATCCCTATAGACTCCATCGACTCCGCCTTCTCTCTTCTTTCGGCAGTGGCAACGCTCGAAATACGCCTCATCTCAAGCAAACCTCAAGGAGGCGCCACCTTCACTTTTCGAACCTCAAGTGAACTGCTTGCACCAGGCGAAGATGGTGCTCCCTCCAGGCGACGATCCCTCGTCTCCTCTCTCGCACAAGCGGTGCGAGATGACCTTTGCGATCTCCATGCAGCAGTGTCGATGCTCCTCCCAAGAGCCCCAGCAGGTGCTTCAGCGGTGGTGGGTTCCCAATCTGGGAACCCTAGAGAAAGAGCGAGAGGTATGAAGCCCTACAAGGGCTCTTAAATTGAAGAAAAGGGGGCTGCAATGTTTTGGCCCATTGGGCCATGTTTTTAAAAAAATGAAGAGAGATATGCATGGGACCTTTGGATCGAGAGAGGGCAGAGAGACACGTTCCTTTATTTAGATAAAAGGTAAAAAAGGGATCGTACAAAAAATCGTAAGAAAAAAAGAGAGAAAAGAAAGCCGAAAAAAAGAATGGAACAACTTATTTACAAAAAAGGAGAGACAACTATAACAAAAATAGCCAGGAAAAAAATCATTTGAGAATGTTCTGTTTTACCCCCATCTTCTTGTCTTTCTCCCACTTGATCGATGCCATTGTTTTCCGACCAGTATGGGCGAAAGGGTGAGGATTGTGTAGAGTTGCATGTCTGATTCAGATTTTCAGATTCCAGGTTAGCCAGATTTTAGACTCTACAGAGATCTTCAGATTTCAAACTCGACATTCAGATTGGTTCTGAGTCTTCAGGTTGATGCGCAAATGTTTACCATTAGTTGTGTGGTTCCCATCTTTGTTTTGTTCGGTTCATGATTTTCTTGTGATCCATAGGGACTCCGGAGTAGAGATCACGTTCTCTATGTCATGTGGGCTAGGGTTTTCATGTGGTATCCCATTCTCTGAGCCAGTATGGGAGAGTCTCAGTTCTCCGATGAGGAAACTCTTTTCAGTTTCAATGACTCTAACAGGTGCAGTACAAAGCACATGTTCTCCAACAAGGAGACCCTATTCGACTCACACTCCAGCCCATTTGTTCCTCCTCACATGCACAACATGAGAAGCAACGTCCTCGACAGCAACCGACAGTTGTGTTTGCGTTGATTTGATATTATATGTAGCATCATGTATTGTGAGTTTGAGATTTCTTTCTGTTTGTCCAAGCTAAGCATTGCATGCTCCAACTTGAGGGAAAGTGTTGGAGTATATGCGTCACTTGTGTAGATTGATAATTGGCTCCCTCCAGGATCCAATTACCACATCCAGTGATTTAGTCCCACATCTACCAGTGGTGGGACTTGGAGACTCAATGGCGGCTATATAAGAAGCCACACACCTCCTGTATCAGATGAGAGAGAAACTTTAATAAAAGAATCAAGCATTTGAGGCGTTCTCGTATGGTTTCATCCCGCTCCTTAGGGAGTAGGTTTCAACATAAAAATTCAGGTGTTCATTAATGTTTATTCTGTATCTCTGATATTAAGCTTCCTCTTTCTTCATTTTCTAAACAATAAAGAATGTGTGACTAGATCAAAATTGCAAAAAAAATGCTTAATTAGCACCCATCTACAATTCAACAGCAACACATGGTAATGAAAGTAATGAATGCAGTACAGTCATTTAGAGTTGATGACTCTCAACAGAAACCAAAGTAAAATATCTAAATGCTTCGCCACTATGTGAAGGGTGCCATTCCCAAACATTGCTTCCAACAATGTGATGTCACAGACATCAAAATATACTTTCTAACACTTAAAATGTACTTTCTAACACGCAACATAAAGAACACACAGATATAGAATGTGCAACTATTGGAATCCCATGCCCTCCCGTAAGACCATGACATTGAAAATCATGCCTCAAGGCACTCGAGGTGTATGCCTCAAGGCTAGATAGCATTAAGACGTATGCCTCAGTCTCATTTCACAAGGCACATGCCTCTCTTGGGTGAGGCAGTCCAAGGTGTTGAGGCACAAAATATAAATGAGATGATTATTTTGCTATGGGGGTCGTACGTAAGCATGTGCTTTACACAACCCATATATGCCTGAAAAGGCTTGCAGCCTGATGTAATTACTCCACCCATCATTCCTTCTTCACTCGAAGCCTTGAATTCCTCTAGCATGAGCCGCCAAGGCTGCCTCTACCTGTTCTGCCTGTGACCATGAAGGCCCTTAGCTTCAACTACCAATGACATCTCTCGCTTCAGCCACCAGCCTCAGGAGTCGATTTCTTCTGTTAGGTCTTTGTATTCAATTTCACCTTTTTTATTTAGTTTCTTCATGTAAATATAGAATGCAAAATAATGTGATTGTTAAACTAGGGTTCAAATGATAACTAGTTGTAGGGTACTAAAAATGAACTACAACCCTTTTTGAATATTTTAGGTAAAGCAATGATTGATGTTGATGAGGAGAATTGTGACGACAATGAATATAATGATGCGGCAAAAAGTGATGCTAATTTGAAGTATATGGATGACATGTTGGATGATCCAACTGTCAGTCGTGATTCATGATAAAAAAACAAAGATCTTGATGTTGATGATGGGATCATGTAGGCGACAATGAATAGAAGATTTCTAAGGACATGGCTATATTTCATTTCTTTTTTTAGAAAAGAAATTAAAACTAGAAACTTTATTATGTTTTATGATCATTGTTTTTGTTTCAATTTAGCACTAGCAGTAATGTTTGATTCTCTTTAACATTGAAGAATTACATCAAATTTCTTTAATTGCTTTAAATGTGCGGAGATCTATTTTATAATGAAATTATCTTAATATTGATACAATATTTTTTGTCATAATTTTTTTGGGTATAATTAGTCTTATTATGCTCCAATCGCCTCAAGGCTATGCCCTGCCCCAATTATAGGAAAAATTGCCTCATTCAGCCTGTTGTTTTCTAAAACCTTGCTCCTGCCCAAACCATCCTTTACCCATTATGAAGCAAACACAAATTTCAAAGATGTGAAAAAGAGTAGATCCACCAATCATAGATCCGCATCCTCTTAGACCTCAGCAATGACCACATCCATGAAAGCACAAAACTACCAAGGCAAATGTAGTGTTTTGAGTAAAATAGCCATCGACAAGACATATATCCGTGTTAACCAATTATACACCGAGGTCGCAATGAATATCTCTATTATGGTAAGCATTGACTATAAACAACCTCATATATATGTTGACGCATATATATTAGTATCCGTACCTGTTCGTTATTTTATTTTTTAGTTGTATGCTTTATGTATTTTACCCATAGGCTACTCTCCTATATAAGAGAGCCTAGGGATTATGGAATAAACAAGCCATTCATTTTTCCCAACATGGTATCAGAGCGACGGTCCTAGACCGGAGTTCTCGAAACCCTAACCCTAACCCCACCACACCCGCCGGCCTCCCCTTCTTCTTCTTCTCCTCGCTACATCGGTGCCGCCCGAGCTCGGCGTTGATCCATCGGCGCCGCCTCTCCAATCGGTGTGCGCCATCGCGTGTGTGCGTTGGTGTGCGCCTCCTCCTTGCGCACTTGCACGCACGCGTGCTTTGCGTTGGTGTGCGCCTCCTCCTTGCGCACCTGCGCGCCTCGCCTCCACCGTGCTGCGCGCATCCTAGCGCACCGTGAACCTATGCGCAACCATCTGCGCATCTGCACTGGGGCGCACAGACGATGCACTGGGGCGCAGCACGATGCGCAAGGATGTGTTGCAGGGGCCAGATGAGACTACATGTGATTTAGATGTTCCCATTGCTTTGCGCAAGTCGAAGAGAAGCTGTGCTACATATCCATTATCGGCATCTGTATCTTTTGAGAGGCTATATGGAGATTTCAGGTCCTTTGCTGTGGCACTTTCAGCTGTCGATATTCCAAGGAATCATCATGATGCTATGCAGGATAGTAGATGGCGGATAGCGATGGAGGAAGAAATGGCGGCACTCCAGTCCAGAGGAACTTGGAGTTTGGTTCCTATACCTCCAGATGTGAACCCAGTGAGCTGCAAGTGGGTGTTTACAGTAAAGCACAATGCAGATGGTTCTATTGACAGGTACAAGGCACGTCTGGTTGCACGTGGCTTTACACAGACATACGGGGTGGATTACCTTGACACATTCTCGCTTGTGGCGCGTCATTCCACTCTACGGATCTTGTTGTCATTTGCAGTTGCTCGAGACTGGCCGCTTCATCAGTTGGACGTGAAGAATGCATTCCTATATGGAGATTTGCAGGAAGAAGTTTATATGCAACAACCACCTGTTTTTGCTGTTGAGGGGGAGTGTTCCAAGGTATGCAGGTTACATAAGGCTATCTATGGCCTTAAGCAGAGCCCCAGAGCATGGTTTCAGAAGCTCTCAGATCTCTTCGAGAAACAAGGATACAAACGCTCTAATGCTGATCATTCCTTGTTTGTGCAGAAGACTACTAGAGGTGTCATTGTAATCATGGTTTATGTTGATGACATCTTGATTATATGAGATGATGAGCAAGGCATAAAGCAGGCGAAAGAAAAACTGGGAACCGAGTTTGTCACCAAGGACTTGGGAGTCCTTAGATATTTTCTGGGGTTGGAGTTTGCTAGAAATCCATATGGATTAGTAATGTCGCAGAGGAAATATGTTACAGATCTATTGAGTGAAACAGGTATGCTAGGGTGTCGGCCTGCTACGACACCAATGGATCCCAGCATGAAGCTCTATGATGATGACACGGAAGAGGTGGACAGGAGAAGGTACAAAGAACTGGTAGGCAAACTACTGTATGTCACGATCACTAGACCTGATATATCATTTGCAGTGAGTCGCGTGAGCCAGTTCATGGAGCAACCACGTCAGGTTCATATGGATGCTATACACATGATTCTGAGATATCTAAAATCATCTCCAGGTGCAGGCTTGCTATTTAAGAAGGGTAAGGAGATCTCTATCACAGCGTGTGCTAATGCAGATTATGCAGGATGCCCCAAGGACAGGAAGTCCACCTCAGGATTTGCAGTCTATATTGGAGATGCCCTAGTCTCGTGGAGGAGCAAGAAACAAACAGTGGTAGCTAGATCCAGTGCTGAATCTGAATACAGGGCTATGGCCCAGGCTAGCACAGAAATGATGTGGGTGAAAGCTCTA
This sequence comes from Ottelia alismoides, assembly GCA_037367405.1. Classification (NCBI taxonomy): domain Eukaryota; kingdom Viridiplantae; phylum Streptophyta; class Magnoliopsida; order Alismatales; family Hydrocharitaceae; genus Ottelia; species Ottelia alismoides. The sequence goes on from JAZKJV010000139.1 coordinate 1,221,790, forward strand.
CTTACAGATCTATGTCTTGATATACCGCTCCCTATGAAGCTGGAATGTGACAATCAGGCAGCCTTGTTCATTGCAAACAACCCAGCCTTCCATGAGAGGACCAAGCACATTGAGGTTGACTGTCACTACATACGTGACATGATTCAGAAGGGGTTCATTGCTACAGCTCACGACACATCAGAGAATCAGACTGCTGATATATTCACCAAGGCATTACTTCGAGGCCATTTCCAGAAGTGTGCGTCCAAGCTGAGCATGATTGATATCTATGCTCCATCTTGAGGGGGAGTGTCGACGCATATATATTAGTATCCGTATCTGTTCATTATTTTATTTTTTAGTTGTATGCTTTATGTATTTTACCCAGAGGCTACTCTCCTATATAAGAGAGCCTAGGGCTTATGGAATAAACAAGCCATTCATTTTTCCCAACAATATAAGATCAAGGCATGCGAACCTCTGACCATAATCTGCTCCAAGTTATGGGAAGGACATGTTCAGACAAAAGCATGATTGTGAAGCCTCTCAAAGTGACCCCTCATTGTAGAATAGTGCTTGTAGAAAATAATAGTGCAGAAGCGGAAATCAGGGATAAAGTATAAAGAACAGTGGAAGAACACCGTGATTTTGCGTGGAACCTTAGTCCCTACCCTAAGGGTGTGTTTGGTTGGGGGGTTATCCCCCACTTTGGGTGGGTTATCCCCCAAAACCCATATTTCCAACCTACTAGTGGGGCACACTCTCTTTCCAACCAAAAAAATATATATTATACCATCATATCATTTAAATTCATAAAATACTCAACTTCTACTCACTATTCCAAACATCAATACAATCACATCACAATAACCACCCACTTTTTCAAATTTCAATACAATCATACCATAATAACTACCAACTTTTTCAAATTCCAATACAATCACATCACACAAACCCTCCCAACCCTTAACCCACCAACCAAACACACAAACACAAAACCGGGTTATCCACCCCAGGATAACCCACGAACCAAACACACCCTAAGGAGTAGGATGAAACCACAAGAGAATCGCCTCAAAAGGCTGATGTTATCATTAACTTTTCTCAACTGGTAGTCTGGTACAATGTGACATCCGAATCCGAATAACACGAATCAGACCTGATTAAGGTCTATTTGATCCGATAAAACTATCGATCAATATTAAATGATCTGAATCGATCAATAGATTGTAAATCAAAATTAGTTTGGGGTCAATCAATCAGAAATCAATTGCATCGTAAAGCGTGCCAACAGAAAAGCCGCGACGCAATTGAAAATCGTAAAAATAATCCGAGACCATCATAAAATTCGTCTCGACAAAATAAGACCAACAAAATCGACCGTTCGTCGATCGAAGGTCTTCGTCAATTTCTGTATTCGTCTTAGATCAGAAAAGGAACCAAATTCCTAAGTAGTACCTTGGATTTACTTAAATTCCTTGATACCACAAAAAGTATTTTTTACCCGAAAGCTACATTGGTGTCGCATATTGAACATGCGACACCTGAGAAGTTTTTTTTACCTCGGAACAACAGCGATAGCGCATCTTCAAGATGCGAGATATAACACACATATTGAATATGCGAGTTGAGGCCTAAAAGTAGCGCATCTTAAAGATGTGATATACACTGATCTCCCTGGATATCCAGTTGAATAGTTCCAGGAACTTTCCCAGATAGCGTATGTTGAACCTACACCATATGAGTATCTTCCTGGAACAATTCTAGGAAGTATCTCATATAGCGCATGTTCAACATGCGCCATATGTGGTGCTCCCTAGAATGATTCCAGGAAGTTTCTCATATGGCGCATGTTCAACATGCGACATGTGAGGTTCTTTCTGGAAAAAATACAGTATTTTTTGCAGATTACCCTGCTTAAATACGATTTACCAATCTCCATTTAACATAATCTTTTGTTGAAGTTCTTTCGTAGTCGCATTTTAACTTGCGCCATATGCGTTATCGATGCACACACATTCACGGAGATACATTTTCATATCGATATATATTGATGCACATTCACGGAGACACATTCAGGATATATATTGATGCAAACAGACAATCACACAAAATAGATATATTGAATTGTCCACGGAGATACATATTCATCATATTAACAACTACTAATGTACAACTCAACGCTTTCTCCTACGCTGATATGTTCTCGTTGTATCACGGAGATGGAAGGGTAACAATCGGTTCGTCTCGTCTATCATGTCGATTTGCGAGGGTCTTGCACCGAGGGTCATGATGGTTCTTCCCCTGGACCTCGAGGGATGCGATGTAGTAATCGAATTTTTTGACTATTGGCATCCAGGTTGAACTTACAGTAAACCAAGTTCAACATCTCATCGAACGTCATATTAGGCATTAATACGAACTCCCGTACGTTGGTCATCGAGCCGCCAATAAGTGTACTCTTCAAATGAAACCTACAATACAACGGCTCCATTCCGACCTAATACGTGACACAACGTACAAGTAAACTAAATACATTCATTAATTGAAGAATAATATGCATATTATATAAACAATAATCTCAAGAAAAAAATTTTACCAAGTCTCAATGTATTGTTCAACGGCTAAGCCCTAGGGGGAGGCGGTGGCGGCTAGGACGGTACCGACGAAGGAAGCTACGGAAAAGGAGTTTTCCGCGAGGCTAGGAGTGATCAAAATATGCCTTTGTGAGAGATGGGGAGGTCAAGGTCGGCGGGTGGCGAGTGGGAGGAGTGCGGGCGGCAGGGCGGCAGGGACAATCATCTGGCAATGAGATCGCGTGCGGGGAAATGCGATGCTCGCGTTTCTTATTTAGGCCTCAAATCGCATATTCAATATACGGGTTATATCTCGCATCTTGAAGATGCGCTATCGTTGTTGTCCCGAGGTAAAAAAAACTTCTCAGGTGTCGCATGTTCAACATGCGACACCAGTGTAGCTTTCGGGTAAAAAAAACTTTTTGCAGTACCTGGTGATTTAAGTAAATCCAAGGTACTACTTAGGAATTTGGCTCATCAGAAAAGTATGGAATTTATATCATTAGATCGTCATGCATAATAGACGATCGAAACGAGATATATAAATTAGAATCGGAGATTCAAGGCGCAAATATAGATGACTTTAGTATTCAAATAAGAAAGAAAAAATGGTTTAAAAATAAAAAAATTTATTTCAGAATTTCTGTTCCAACAGTAGCCATTTGGCTTCTCCTTCTCCCTCCATTTGGCTCGTCTTCCCTCCACTTGTCAAACTTCCAAGACCTTCTCTTGGTTATATAAACAACCAAACTCCTCTCTCTTTTAGCCTTTTTTTCTCCAGCCGAAGGAAGCCTCTAGCCCTCCCCATTTGTAGCTAGAGAGTGCAGCAGGAGCTGTTGCTCCCAAGCAGCCACAGCTGCTGCTGCTGGAAATGCACCAGGCAGCGGCTATTGCAGCAAAAAGCTGTTTCCCAGCAACTCTCGAAGAAGGTGCTGCTGCATAAATAGCAGCCAAAGCTGCTGTCCTCTCTCTGCTGAAGCTTCCCCTTGATAGCTTGGGCTGCTTCACAAGCAGCAGGAGCTGCTGCCTCCCTTCAGCAGCAGGAGCTGCTGCCTCACTTCAGCAGCTAGGAATTTCTACTCCTTGATTCCAAGGAGTCGATGCTCCTCACCAATTGGAGTCACCGCATGCATGTATGTTTGTATCTCCAAATCCTGAGGATCCAAAGGTACAATCTTACCTTCTCTCTGCTGCCATTCATGTTCTTTTGGTTATCATCTGACTGTCTCCATATACTTCTAGGTACAATCTCTTCTAATTACGAATTTGAACTAACCAAGTTCCAAATCATTTCATGCTCAAATCTAATCAATCAATTATATGTGCTCTGAAATGACACTTTTAAGAGTGAATGCATGAATGTAGATCCAAATTCTGTCTTTAAATCTAACTAATGGCGATGTCTGAACGAGATAAAGGAAAATGAAGCCGTTGTCTGATCCTGCATATTATATTCGCAGATGCAAGAATAACGTGATCCATTATTTAATTGCAGACCATCATCAATTGTTCATGATCTCAATTCCTCTGAATAATTGCTGGATTCGAGAACTGATTAGTCCACGTCTTGGGCATAACCTCATGGTTTGAGAACGTCTTCTGGGGTCGTATTAAATGATAGTTTCAGGAATTAAGGACATTGCTCATCAGCACCAAGTCGATCTCCCAACCACCACTACTGTTCACCCCTTAGTCAAGTGGAATGTTGTTAATCTTGATTGTAATATAGTGTTGGAAGATGGCCCATCACATCCAACTTCCCTATTGTAAAAGGATGATAAGAAAAGATGATTCGTTGTTTATTCAAGAGGTCTAGGGGTCCTTATATAGGACTAAACCCTAGAGGGATCAAAGGAGAATATTCTATAGAATATTCTTTTAACAAATAGCCACATAGAATATTCTCTTAACATAAAAGCCCTCGTGGGGTTACAATAATATAAAGAAAGAAATCTTCTGCAATCTCTAACATTCCCCCTCAAGTTGGAGCATATCCATCGATCATGCCCAACTTGGAAGATATCTAGGAAAGGCGCTTCTTTGATAAGGCCTTTGTGAATATGTCTGCAAGCTGAAGGTCTGTTGAGATATGTGGTGTAGAAATCTTGCCTTCTCATACAGCATCACGAACAGAATGACAATCGATCTCAATGTGTTTGGTTCTCTCATGGAACACGGGATTTGTAGCAATATGAGTAACAGATTTGTTATCGTGGTATAGAGGAACATGAGTAGTGATAGCAATATTGAGTTCTTGCAAAAGAGACAGTAATCAGGTAATTTCGCATGTGGCTTAGCCATTGCCCTATATTCTGCCTCTGCACTGGATCGGGAAACCACCGTCTGCTTCTTGCTCCTCCAACTAACAAGGTTACCTCTTACCATCATCGCATAGCCCGTCGTAGAACGACGATCCTCAGGTGAGCTTGCATAATCAGCATCAGCATAAACAACAACCTTAGTGTATCCATTTGCCCCATAGGATAGACCACGTCCAGGGGATTCCTTCAGGTAGCGAAGGATCTGAAGAACATCTTGCCAGTGGATGTAGCATGATTTCTCTATGTATTGGCTAGTTCTGTTCACAGCATATAATATGTCTGGCCTAATAACAGTAAGGTACAGAAGTTTGCAAACCAGGCTTCTGTATCTTGTAGTATCTTCAAAGACATGATCATCTAGTGTAGAATGTTTCTTTGGTTCTGCAGGTATGCCAGAGAGCTTGCACCCAAGTAGTCCTGCCTCAGTCAGTATATCTAAGCAATACTTTCTTTGTGACATATGAAGCCCCTTCTTGGTGCATAAGACTTCTATACCGAGAAAATGACGAAGTTGCCCCAGATCCTTGGTGACAAAAATCTTTTGCAGAAAAGTCTTCACTTCTAGCACTCCTTTATCATCGTCACATGTAACAACCATGTCATCCACATATACAGCTAGTATGACAGTACCCGTTGATCGTTTTCTGACAAAGACAGAATGGTCAGATGTAGTTCTCTGAAAGCCCAGAGTGCTAACCTCTGAACTAAGTCTGTCAAACCATGCTCTCGGACTTTGCTTTAGACCATAAATTGCTTTGCGAAGTCGGCAAACATACTCCCCCTCGACTTCGTAACCTGGGGGTTGCATCATGTAAACCTCTTCCTCAAGATCACCATATAGAAATGCATTCTTGACATCCAGTTGAAAAATAGGCCAGCCTTTGTTCACGGCTACAGAGAGTGTTAGAGTTATTATATTTACATTTATGTTTGTAACCCTTCAGGTTCCGTAACCCCCCGTGACCCTTCGGGTTCCGTAACCCTCTGTGGCCCTTCAAGTTCCGTAACCCCCAGTGACCTTTTGGGTTCCGTAACCCTTGTACTCTATAGGGTTTTTCTCTATATAAGAGACCCTAGATCTATGAAATAAACATCTCATATGTTCCTCTTCTCAACATGGTATCAGAGCGATGATCCTAGACCGGAGTCTAATACCCTAAATCTGCCGCCACCACCAGCCCTCTCTCCGCCGATAAGGAGAGAGGGTTGGACCTCCTACATCGCTCGTTGATTCGATGGTCTCGCGCAAGGCAGTCTGAGTGCCCGGTAGCACCAGCTGCCACCTCCAGCGACACCTAAAGCGCCACCCGAGGCTCCAGCAGCTCCTGCCGCTCCTCCGACGTCGTCAGCACTGCCTGGAGCCTCCCCCCCCCTCCAACAGCCCATGCTTCACCACAACTTGTTTCTCCCAACTTTTTGTTTCTCCCGACTTCATGTTCCATACTCTTTATTTTATCAAGTATGAGAGAAAGGGGGAGTCAGAGATGACTCTTCAGGACGTCTACTGCCCTACCATGAATGATAGACCGATACTCCAGAATACTACTCAGATCATCCGTCTTCACCAAACATCGACTTCTTCGTCAAGGCGTATACTTCTTCTTTTACGACCCGACTACTACTCCGGTTGGATTTCGTCTATAGCGATTCTTCTCCAGGCACGACAGAGATAAGTTCTGGTGACCTGCAGGCACGACAAAGATACGTTCTGGTGACCTGATATCGCAGCGACTCTACAGGCATGGCAGAGATACGTTCCGATGACCTGAAAGTCACAGACCCATCCTCGAGCCAGGTCTTCTACCAGCAACGGACATAATGTTCTTATGGTGCATCGTGTGAAGATGTGGTATATGCTTTTTCTTTTTGTTACAAGTTGCAGCTTTCTCAGCTCCAGCTTGAGGGGGAGTGTAAGAGCTATTATATTTACATTTATATTTGTAACCCTTCAGGTTCCGTAACCCCCCGTGACCCTACATCTATGGGATAAACATCTCATTTGTTTTCTCTTCTCAACATAGAGTATAGTGCGAATAGACCTCATCCTAGCAACAGGTGAAAAAGTCTCGAAGTAATCAACTCCATATGTCTGTGTAAAGCCTTTTGCCACAAGTCTTGCTTTCAGTCTGTCGATAGAACCATCTGGATAATGTTTCTTAGTAAAGACCTATCTGCAGGCAACAAGCCTGACACCTCGGGGACACTGAACTAGATCCCATGTTCCTCTGGAATTGAGAGCATCCATTTCTTCATTCATAGCTTGTCGACACCCGTGGTCCTGTAATGCACTGTGATAGTCTCTTGGAACAGAGATTGTCATAAGAGCATCTGCATATCTTTTATCAGAACATGATAGGCTATCAGTGGACGTGAAATTAGACATAGGATGAATAGTGCATTGCCTCTTTGTTCTGCGTAGGGCAATGAGAAGCTCCTGAGGATCATCTGGGGTAGTGTTGGTGGGGGCACTTGAAAATGACATATTTTCCTGCAACAAAGGAACATGTAGAGGAACATGAACAAGATGAGATATATGTTTTCTTTTATACACAATTGGTGGAGGAGGAAGTTTTAATGGTATGTCAGACACACCTTGATTGAAGAAGCGAGTTTGTTCGAAAAAGGTGACATCAGCTGATATATAATAGTATTACCACAAGGATCATAGCATCTATACCCTTTCTTTGTTTGGGAATAACCCAGAAAAACACATTTAATTACACGTGACGATAATTTGTCTACAGTATGAAAGTTGTAAACAAAGGCAGTGCATCCAAAAATCCGCAGAGGTAGAGGAAATGGTGAGTCATTTGGATATAATAAGGCAAAGGGTGTGGAGCCATTTAGGGAGACAGAGGGAACTCTACTGATAAGATGGACAACAGTGAGAATAGCATCTCTCCAATAGGTTTTAGGAACCTTCATTTGGGTAAGAAGAGAGCGGGCAATGTTGAGGAGATGTCGAAGTTTCTTTTCGGCTACCCCATTCTGTTGGGAAGTATATGGGCAAGAGGTTTGATGGATAGCACCCTGGGAAGCAAAGAATGATGTCAAATCATTTTGTGTAAATTCCAATGCATTATCAAAACGAAATATTTTAACATTAGTGGAGAAGATGTTTTTTGACATAGTAAAAGAAATTCTTGACAATATTGTTAATTTCTGAACGTTCTTTTAACAGGAAAACCCAAGATGATCGACTGTAGTCATCCACAAAGACATCAAAATATTTATGACCACTTAGACTTCGGACCGGACATGGTCCCCAGATATCACAGTGAACAAGTGCAAAAGGAGTACGACGGTGAGGCTCAGTCCGTGCAAGAAAGGAGGCTCGATGATGTTTCCCGAACTGACATGCTTCACACTCAAAGGGTTTCAACATAGAAAGTTCAGGGAACATCATTGAGAGAGCTTTAGCAGAAGGATGGCCAAGATGAAGGTACCATAGAAAAGGATCTTCAGAGATGGAGACCGCACCAGCAAAGTTAGAATCAGAAGGGATGTCGAGGTAATAGAGGTCGTTCCTCTCATGACCCCACCAAAAATCTTCCTCGTCCGGATGTCCTGAAAATAACAACAAACCTCATCAAAAATAACACGACAGTTAAGCTGATGACATAGCTTCTATACTGATAGAAGGCTGAGAGGAAAAGCAGGGGCACAATGAACATCTGTCAGATGCAGCTTGGAAGAAAAGTTGACAGTACCAACAGCAGTCACTGGGGAATGATCCCCATTAGAACCCGAACAGTCTTCACAGAGGAAGACGGTTGGGAGGAGGTTCGCAAACTTCCTTCTCCAATCAGATGGGTAGAGGCTCCAGAATCAATAATCCATGCATGCTTAGAGGCAGAGACAGAGTTTGCTATTGTACCTGATGTAGTAGCCAGGCTAGCAGTAGGGGCAGAAGCATTACTATCAGGAGGACTAGATTCTTGCAGCAGTTGTCGTAGACGAGCATATTTAGAAGCAGTGAATGGGGTTTGTGCCTTGCTGGTTTGCTGAGGAGATGTTTCTGTAGTTGCATCATACGATACTTCATCATAGGCATTGTTGGCATTAGGTTGCATCCCAAACATTGTCCAACAGCGATCAGAAGGATGATTCCAGCGTCCACAGTGTACACATGCTGGATACCGAGCAGAAGAATCACAACCACGTCCACGATCGCGTCCACGTCCAGAGTCACGGCTGCGTCCAGATTCACGACCACGTCCACGCCCTGAGTGCTGAATTGGAGCCTGTAGCTCACGTAAGCGTCTGAATTGCTTGTATCCTGAGGAGGTATAATGGGCCATCGTCTCTGTAGAGGTGTGGGTGGTAGAGTGCTGAATTGAAGCCTCTAGCTCCTGTAAGCGTCCGAAGATGGTCTCAAAAGTAGGTAGAGTATCAGCCATCAGAAACTGATTTTTTACAGGCTTATATTTTGGATTTAATCCAGAGAGAAATCTGTAAACCTGCCATCAGCACGTTCTTCTACTTGTTTATCACAACATGCAGGCTGAAAAATAAAGAGTTCCTCAAAAAGACTTGTGAGAAGCATGTAGTATTCGATAAGACTTGATTCTCCCTGAGTAGCAGACCAAATCCTTGTGTATATGTCTGACAGACGAGACTTAGTCGTCTTCTGAGAATATGTACGCTCAAGGTTTTCCCACATTGCCTTAGTGGTGTCTTTGTAAAGAAGATTCGCAGCAATGTTTGGATCGACATTGTTCGTCATCCAAGTGATAACCTGGCAATTATCAACAAACCAAGTTTCATAGTCTTTGCCTGTTTCCGTAGGTGGAACTTTTGTAAGAACGTAGCTCTTGCGCTGGCCACCAACAAACACTTTGAAAGACCGAGACCATAGAACATAATTTTCGGAGCCCTTCAACTTGATAGAAGTGCCCTGTACGAGCAAAGAAGAAGTAAGGTACGTGGGCTTGATCTCGGCAAACGTCATCGTGGCGGCTTAGGTCAAGAAAAAGTGATCTAGAGTATATCTTTCCTCAATTTATCATCAAATATCTAAAACCTCATCAAGGAGTAAGAAGTATGAGGCAATGATAGTTTGATGGCACAAGAGGGGGCCTGGCGGAGTCGGCATCCTCTGGTGAGTAGGGCCTGACCTTCTTATCAGAGGCGCCTGACGGCGCTGGGCGGCACGAGGCGGCGTAAAGGGGAGGCCCTGGGAGGCCTGGCCTACCTAGTGGAGGCGCCTGACGGCGTTGGGCGACGCAAGGCGGCACAACGGGGCCCTGGAGGGGCCTGACGAAGGCGCCTGGCGATGCAAGGAGGCCCTGGAAGGCTGGCAGAGGTGCCTGGCAGCGCGAGGAAGCGCGAGACAGGCCTGGCCGGCCTGGCGGTGGTACCTGGCTGCCCTAGAGCAGCCTGGCGACGCCCAACCCAGCCCCCTCGCGTGTACAGAAGGCTTGGCAGGGCCTGGGGACCCAAGGCGGCGCGGGCCTAAGGCAGGAGATGCGGAGACCTGAGGCGGCACGTGGCTGCAGAGGGACTTGGAGGGCTGGCGGTGGTGGAGGGGTGATTAGGTCAAAACACCGGCGTAGGACCGCTGCTCTGATACTGTTAGAAAATCGGAAGCGGAAGCGTAAACATGGAAAAGATAAAGAACACGAAGAACAAGCGGGATTTTACGTGGAACCCTACTCCGTGAGGAGCGGGATGAAACCACGGGAGAAGCCCCTTAACTGGGCGTGTTATGCATTGCTCTTTCTCAATGAGTACAGGAGGTCTGGGGCTCCTTATATAGCCTTCCCAGAGCCTCCAAGTCCCATCCACAGGCGGTATGGGACTAAACACTGGATGGGGTAAATAGATCTTCTCCAGGATCCATTTACCCTGCTACAACTCAACATGGCGCACTACCAAATACTCTAACACTCCCCCTCAAGCTGGAGCATGCAATGCTCAGCTTGGACAAACAGACAGAATCTCAACTCAACGCTACAAGACACTACGGACAATATCAACCCAACGCGCACATTGCTGCAGTCGAGGACGTTGCTTCTCATGCCGTGCAAGTGAGGAGGACGGACGGGCTGGAGTGTGAGTCAACTGAAGACTCGGAATCTGACCATCGAGTCTGAACTTGCGCCTGAAGTCTCCTCGTCGGAGAACTAGGTCTCTCCCATCTGGCTCAGAGAATGGTGCACTGCTCTGGTGTACCTATGATACCACATGAAAACCCTTGCCCTCAAGAGAATGGTCCTCTACTCTGGAGTCCCTATGGCTCACATGAAAACTCTGGCCTGACAACTAGAAGAATGATGGGGACCTCTGACAAAGATGGCAACTTATGCTCATCTGACAATGACCGCACACTCGTGCGTGTCTGAAACTGGAGACTCGGAAGACAATCGTCGAGTCTGAACAACTGCGCTTGAAATCTTCATCTGAAAACAGTAGAGTCTGAAAATCGGTTGGTCTGGAGAATCTGCACTCTGGAACTGGAGAAGATATCTGAGATGACCTGTGACTCTACATATATACTCCCCCTTTCTCCCATACTTGTCAAAAAACAGACAAATTGACAAAGTTGGGAGAAGACAACATAATGGGGAAAACAAACATCACTTAAAAACTTCTTGCGGCTTTTCTTTCTTTCTTTCTTTTTTTTTTTAAACCGCCCAACTTCTTCTTTTTTTTGTTTAAGCCGTTTCAATCAATTTTTTTTTGTTTTACGGCTTTTGTTTTTTTTTTTGCTTGGCGTACGGCTTTTTTTTTTGTACGCGCCTCTTTCCTTCTTTTTTTTTCTTCTACTTTTTTTTTAAAATATGGCCACATGAGCCCATCAATATTGCATCCCCCCCCCCCCTTTTTTTTTACAACCATCGGCCCCCCTTTTTTTTTTGGTGAACCGTCAGCCCCATTAACACTTACAATTTTTTTTAAAAAAAAATAAAGGGGGCCCACCGCTTAGGGTTCCCATGAGGGGCAGCCTACGATGGGTTCTCTCCCATCGCATGCCGCCTGCGCCGCCTGCGCGTTCGAGATGAAAAGGAGTCGTCGGGGGTCGCCTGCGAGGTGCGCGCGGAGGTTGGAGAGTCGCGCCTGCGAGGTGCGCGCACTGCGGGGGGCTGGGCCTGAAGTCGCCGCCGCGAAGAGGAGATGCGAGGGGGCTGCTGTTCGACGCGTGGGGGGGGCGCCTGGGCCTGGGCTTTTCGCCGCCCTAGGAGTGGAAGCGCATGGAGGTGCAGGTGCGCCGGAGATCTGCTGGGTTGCGCGAGTATCGTCTTCACGTGCTGGGGGAAAATCTGGAGGGATCTGCGCCAGATCTGCGCATGATGGAGCCTGGGACTGGGGCCCCCCGCCGCCCGCTCGGAGGCGCACGAAGCTCGTGCGAAGGCAGTCTGGAGACAAGAGCGATCTGCTACTATGGCGGCGCGAGTAGCGCGAGTGGGGTGGTGCTACTGCACCGTACAGCAAGGCGGCCTGGAGTTGGTGTGTCGACTGCGCGCGTGGCTGGGAGGTCGGATGGGGTGCGCCTGCGCATGGGGTTGCGGCTGGGATGCCGCATACTGGAGGAGATGCGGAAGGGACGATTACCGCTGCTTCTTTGAACAAAAAATCCTAGAACAGATCAGGCAATATCATGAAAGGAACTGCAGCGGGGAATATCTTCCGACCTCTTGAATCAATAGTCCATCACAACAAGAAGGGATGCTGATCTCTGAAAACTTGGAGAACAATAGGAATCGCTATGAACTTTAGGGTTTCAACAGGAAACCCTAGAATCTTGAACTATATAAAAAAAAACTCCAAGAATAAAATCGAATCTCGAATAACAAAGAACTTAAACACCTCGAGAATCGACCCGCTCTGATACCATGTTAGAAAATCGGAAGCGGAAGCGTAAACATGGAAAAGATAAAGAACACGAAGAACAAGCGGGATTTTACGTGGAACCCTACTCCGTGAGGAGCGGGATGAAACCACGGGAGAAGCCCCTTAACTGGGCGTGTTATGCATTGCTCTTTCTCAATGAGTACAGGAGGTCTGGGGCTCCTTATATAGCCTTCCCAGAGCCTCCAAGTCCCATCCACAGGCGGTATGGGACTAAACACTGGATGGGGTAAATGGATCTTCTCCAGGATCCATTTACCCTGCTACAACTCAACATGGCGCACTACCAAATACTCTAACAGATACCATGTGAAAGGATGATAAGAAAAGATGATTCGTTGTTTATTCAAGAGGTCTATAGGTCCTTATATAGGACTAAACCCTAGAGGGGTCAAAGGAGAATATTCTATAGAATATTCTCTATAGAATATTCTCTTAACAAATAGCCACATAGAATATTCTCTTAACATAAAAGCCCTCGTGGGTTATAATAATATAAAGAAAGAAATCTTCTGCAATCTGTAACACCTGTCAATAAGAAAATGCATATAGTTTGCAATTAAGGGCAGTTCTGAATCAAGTAACAGTAATTAAGAAACAAGTAGCGCTAATTAGGCGTGCTTTGTCATTAATATTCTTTCCCTCAAACATGCACATCTCCTCTAGTTTGCTCTCTGTGCTTTGATATCTACTTAAGGTCCTAATCTCAGTAACCTGAAGGAGTTGACGTCGATATCCGAAATCGTATCTTGATTCCTAAGGGAATAGATATACAAGTCTGGTTTGTTTTTAGCATCTCTAAATCGGTAGTAAGGACATGGTTGGTCTTATTTGATTCTTAGCATATAAAGCATTATTATTACTCAATACAAGGCATTGAAGATACTAATTAGATGGCTTATGGGACTACCTAAACATATCTATATAAAAGGTGAATGACTTATGTAACTCAAGTTATAAGCAGCACGTTTAATTTGACTTGCGTGTGGAACTCATCGATGGCAGAATCTTTGGTGAACAATCTTGTGTCCCTATTAAGACCAATACATATCTTGTCTAGACGTTCCCATGCAATGTGTTAACCTTAATCGCAACTAAGGTCACAATCATACAACATCAAGTACGATACGATCACAATAACCTATTATGATGAATCTCATGCATGAAAGATGAATCATCAGGGAATTAGAATGTAATTTGCCTAAAAACAGATCAATATTTAGTCTAAGTGTCGTAGTCGTTTAGAAGATTTTTGAATTACACATATGAAAATGATAATAACATTCTCTTATAAAGACAACAAAGGATTTCCTACGGTCATTATGACTATTTATCCTCAATCAGTTTTTCCTTGAGTATCATCTGCTAATTAAATCATTATTGATAAAATTATGAACAAAAGATATAGATATGTATAGTCAACCACATAAAGGATTGAGAAAGAAATGAGTAGTCAAGCAAGTGAGAAAGTTGGGAATCAGTGATGACTGATCATTAATAGTGTTAATCATGGTGACCTTTACACCTGCCGCGCAAGGGCGCGGTGACCCTCAGCTGGGCGGGAGATAGGAAGCCCAGTTAGGGCAGTGACATCTAGTGCGCGGGTCTAGGATCCCAGTCCTGTACGGTTTTTATGCGGGCTCGCAGTGTTTTTACACTTCGTCGAGATCCAAGTTTTTGACCAGTTCTGCTGCCCCTGTTTCAGTAGGGTGCCTAGGAAGAAGGCCCTTTGGTTTTGATTTTTAGCGCTCTTTTTGCTCGTATCGGTCGGGCCGATTTTCTGGAGTGACTTAGGAAAGTCTCTCCCACCCATCTCAGGGGCGTAGTTTGGGAGTATGCCTAACCCTCTCCTGTATCACACTTCCACTGGGAGGGCGAGACGGAAGAGCCTCTTTAGAGGCTTCCTCACCGCTTGAGTTTTGGTTATTGTTCCGTCAGTAGGTCCTGGAGAAGAAGAGATCGTTGTCAGGTGCAGTTGAGATCAGTTACTGTTGGCTTTGGTTACAGCTGAGCTAGGCAACAGTTGAGTTTAGTTACAGTTGAGTTGTATTGTTCTTGAGAGTGTTTACTATTCTGCCAGTAGGTCCTGGCTAGGAAAAGATCATGAGACAGAATCATCAATCATCAAACATCGGTATTTGATCAGAATTTAGAACGACTACTATGGATATGGATGTTAGAAAACGTTAGTGCACGTGTTGGGAACTTGGTTAGGATGCATTATACTCCACAGCATGCCTACAAAGGCACCGCAACCCTAAGGTATTCTTCACACCTTAGAGTCATAGTGTGAGGTCACATTCAGACCAAGATCACAGACTATCCATTAAGCTTGAGAATTTGACATAGACAAAGATCAAATCAGGAAATCATATACAATCCCAAGATCCATCAACATGAGTCATAAGTGATAAAAAGATAATAACCTACATATGAATCATATAATTAATATATGAAAATGTTATATATGGAAAGTTAAGGGGTTTCACATACATAACATCTTGAAAACCAATTTCCACGCAAGTAGTTTGTTAAATTTAAATATCGACACCTATCTATTTGCTTTCTTTTGAAACCAGTGAATTACCTGTTATTTCTAATATGCTAGATTGTATGTAACCTTTGTTGACCCTCTTTTCTTCCTAACATGTATGGCAGGCAAGGCGTCTGTATCACAGTAGATTGACAGCTAGATGTTGAGCTTCCATAGTTTCTGTTACAGTACACATGTTATAGTTTTTTCCAAGCTAATGTATGCTTTTTCTTTCTCTTTTGTTACATTTTGGGATACATGTACATGATGCCAGTTTCTTTTGTTACATTTAGCTGTATATGAAATTTTATGCAAATATGAATTTGGTGGCGCACTTGTTAGTTTTGTGGTTGTATATATTATTGCGAATGTCATTCAAAATGCGAAAAAATTTCCTAAATTTCAGTGACCTAATGCGATCGATATCGAAAATAATACTGCAAGTGTTGTGTAAAAGGGTAACTCGGATCCGTGGAAGTCACATACAATGAGTGTAGGGCTTCTTATATAGCTTCACGGATAGACTGGAGTCCCACTACTAGTAGATGTGGGACTAAACCTGTGGATGCCGTAATTGGACCTTGGAGGGATCTATGTAGAAATATGAAATGCGGAAGCGAATTAAAGCAAGAACAAAAAAATGACGAAGACTTTGAGTTTACGTGGAACCCTACTCCGTAAGGAGCGAGATCAAACACGGGAAAACTACCTCAAAGGGATGATGTTGTTTTATTCATCTTTCTCAAAGGATACAATGGGTGTAGGACTCCTTATATAGCCCCACCAAGGCACCAAACTCCCACCATCACACGATGTGAGACTAAACTTGTTAGCCACCAAAGACATTCTTCAACCCTCGTCAAGTCGAAGCATGCAATGCTCAGCATGGACAAAAATAAGGAAAACACTCACTCACATACAAACTACATGACACAACATACAATATCAACTCAATGCATACATTGTCGAAGATGTTGCTTCTCATGCCATACTAGTAAGGAGGAACTAGAAGTTGGAGTGTGAACTGACTCGAACTAAAATAAGTCTCCCACCGGAAGAACTTAGGCCTACAGCATGTCTTCTTCACTGAAGACTACATCTCTTTGAAGGATCGAACAACAAATAAATGTAGTGCATATTGGACTTCACGGTCATTGGAACTTGTCGTGGAAATATCCATGTGTACCGGAGTTAATAGTCATTGGACTTGTTGTGGGTATATCCATACACACTAGAGTTCATGATCTCATGCCGTGGGAATATCAGTATACAAGGAGTTCACTGTCAATGGAGAGTGGAGCAAAACAATACGTCTCACCAGGAGAATTCTGAAACATTGCGCCACTCTAACTTAGAGTACCTCAAACAATGGTAGGGTCCTCAAACCGCTACCCAACACTCCCCTTTTCTCTATACTTGTCGAAAATTGAAGGATAATCAAGTTGGGAGAACAATTGAATAGCAGTAAACAAAATATTCTTTTGAAGTTGTTCATCTTTCCGGTCCATCTTCTCTGCTTTTTTGGACTTTCATTCTTCATTTTTTTTTAATTTTTTCTCTTCGCGGCATTTGCCGGCTCCTTTTTTTCACTCCCCTTGTTTTTGCTACTATTCCCCCTTTTCCATCAGCCTTCTCCTTTTTTCTGTTGATTTGCATTCCAGTTTTTTTGTTAGAGAGTAGTGGCCTAATAGGCCTAACGGAAAGAAAAAAATCATACAGCGACCCGTTGGGCTGAATGAGAAATAAATGGCAAGGCCTGATATTGGTCCAACATATCCATCACTCTCCTTTTCTTTCATTCATTTTTTGTCGTGTCCCTTTTTTCAATTCGTTTTTGTACAGTCTGCAACCTCACTATTTTTCCTTTTTTTTATAAAACAAGGGTCGATTCAGCCTTGTTGAATGAGAAGCAACTGGGCTCAAAATCCATAGAGCTGCCTATGCCCCCTTTTTTCAGTCATTCAATCTCCGTTTTTTTGGATGCAACCTTCCCTTTTTTATAGCTGCTTCATCATTTTTTTTGTGCAGCTTCATCAAAAAAATTCCGACAGCTCTCCTTTTTTTACAGGAGTCGTGGTCCTGTTGGGCCCGGAGTTTTTTCAAAGGTTTACAACTGTTGCAGCCCATTGGGACTAATAGAGATTAAATAAAATACATTAACCTAAATAAAGGGCAAAGCTGCCCTTTTCTTATTCTGCACAACCGAATGGGAGAACCCATTCTTCTCGGTCTCTCATCTAGGGTTCGAGATGAGCCATTCTTCAAGAAACGCCGCTAACGCTGCTGCAGCAATCGTCGTGCTTCGAGCACCGCCAACAGTCGCCGTACCCTTGAATCCGAAGATGGGAACCCTTTTTCAAGCTAGGTTACTTGTGCCTCTATCTCTCTGTCGTTGACGATGAACCTGGAGGCGGTGAGTCTGCCGCCATCACCTTAAACTGATGCTTTTGGGTTTAGAGCCTCATGCTTCTACCACAGACTAGGGTTTTTGTTATCACTGTAACATTGATTCTGAGAACTTGGAATAAAAATGACATCGAAGAAAAAAATGAATTTTGAGAATAAAATTCTATAATCGACTTGCTCTGATACTATGTATAAATATGAAATGTGAAAGCGAATCAAAGCAAGAACATAAAAATGAAGAAGACTTTGATTTTACATGGAACCCTACTTCGTGAGAAGCGGGATGAAATCACGAGAGAATCGCCTCAAAGGGCTGATGCTTCACTCATTTTTCTCAAAGGATACAACGAGTGCGGGGCTCTTTATATAACCTCACCAAGGCACCAAACTCCCACCATCACATGATGTGGGACTAAACTTGAGAACCACCAAAGACATTCTTCAACAATCCAATTACCCATCCATGAGAATGATGCATACTCTAATACTCCCCCTCGAGTTGGAGCATGCAATACTCAGCTTGGACATATAGAAAGACTTTGTTCACTCAATATGCAAGACAATATCAATTCAACATAAACTCTGCAGGTTGGTTGCTAAGGATGTTACTTCTCATGTTGTGCTGGTGAGGAGGAACTGAAGGGCCAGTGCATGAAGTGAACTAGATCTCCTCTTCGGAGAACATGTGCTCTATATTGTGTCGGTCAGAGTCACTGAAACGGGAATGAGTCTCCGCATGGAGAACTCAAACTCGCAATTGTTACATCTCTCTAAAAAGCCAAACAAAGAACATCGTTAATATCCATACGTAGATCTCTGAAGAAGGGGCTCCCTCATAGGGACCTCGAAGTGGGTTCTCTCTCATAAAAACCTCGAAGGATCCCATACTGGAGTTCACAGTCATTTGAGAATGAAGTCTGAAAAAGAGTCTCCGCATAGAAGAAATTGGTCTCTCCCATATTGGCTTAGAGAATGGGATCTCTACTTTGGATTCCCTATGAATCCACATGAAAAGACTGAGCTCACACTAGTTTGGAGAACGAGATCTCTACTCCGGAGTCCTTATGGATCACATGAAGACTCCGTGACCAAATCCAAGAAGGGGACCTCTCACATAATGATCGTGCATGTGCAGTGTGCCATGAGCAGGAGTATGAAACAATCTGAATGTAGAGTCTAAATCTGAACAGTAAATGTTAAGAAAATAAGTCTTTGATAATACTTCAGGGAAAAACCCTAAACTCTCTAATATAGGGAGAGGCCTTAAGGGTAAATTACAGAGATGTCTAAATAAGAAAAAGAAATACCAACAAGATATATAAACTAATAATAAATCTAGAAACTATCTCTACACTCCCCCTCAAGATGGAGCATAGATGTCTATCATGCTCAGCTTGGATGAACATCTCTGAAAAGGTCCTCTAAGCAGTGGCTTGGTAAATACATCTGCAGTCTGATCTCCTGAGCTCACATGTGCAGTAGATATCAATCCTCTCTGGATCAGGTCCCTGGTGTAATGGCAGTCAACTTCAATATGCTTGGTCCTCTCATGGAAAGCTGGATTGTTGGCAATGAACAATGATGCCTGATTGTCACACTGAAGCTTCATAGGTAGAGACACAGCTACATGTAGATCTTCTAATACGGAGCGAACCCACATCATTTCCGTGCTGGCTTGAGCCATGGCCCTATATTCGGATTCTGCATTGGACCTTGCCACCACAGTTTGTTTCTTGCTTTTCCAAGAAACCAGAGAGCCTCCAATAAACACTGCGAACCCTGAAGTTGATTTTCTGTCCTTAGGACATCCTGCATAATCTGCGTCTGCATACGCTGAGATGGACAAGTATGTGCCCTTTCTGAATAGCAGCCATGACCTTGGAGAAGACTTCAGGTACCTCAGTATCATGTGTATAGCATCCATGTGAACCTGTCTAGGCTGCTCCATAAATTGACTTACCCTGCTAACTACGAATGCAATGTCTGGACGGGTTATGGTAATGTAGAGGAGTTTTCCCACCATTTCTCTATATCTCCTCTTATCTACTTCATCAGTATCGTCATCATACAACTTCATGCTGGGATCCATGGGGATGCTTGATGGTTTGCACCCATCCATGCCAGTCTCAATCAGGAAGTCTGTAATGTACTTCTGTTGTGTCATCACCAAGCCATGTGCATTCCTTGCAAATTCCAACCCCAAAAAATATCTTAGGGTTCCGAGATCCTTTGTAACGAACTGACGGTCTAGGAATGCCTTCGCCCTCTCTATGCCCTGAACATCGTCTCCTGTAACAAGAATATCATCCACATAGACCATAATGACAACCGTACCTGTCGATGACTTCTGGACAAACAACGAGTGATCGGCATTTGACCTCTTGAATCCCTGGTGCTCAATTAGGTTGGACAGCTTCTGGAACCATGCTCGCGGACTCTGCTTGAGGCCATATATCGCCTTGTGAAGTCTACAGACCATAAGCTTCTCCCCCTCAGCAAAAACCCGGGTGGTTGCTGCATGTAGACTTCCTCCTGTAAGTCCCCGTACAGAAAGGCATTCTTGACATCTAGCTGAGAAATGCTCCAATCACGGACTACAGCAACGGATAGGAGAATACGGAGGGTCGAGTGTCTCGCCACTGGAGAGAATGTATCCATGTAATCCACGCCATATGTTTGTGTAAACCCACGGGCGACCAAGCGTGCTTTGTAGCTATCCAACGTGCCATCTGCCTGATACTTGACTGTAAAGACCCATTTGCAGCTCACAACTGATGCATCAGGAGGTGCAGGAACCAAAGACCATGTGCCACGGGACTGTAAGGCCCTCATCTCTTCTTCCATAGCTAATTTCCAGCAGTCACTCTTCAAGGTGTCCTGATATGTCCGTGGTATATCCACGGAAGACAAGGCTGTGGCAAACTTCTGAAAGTCTCCTGTGAGCCGGTGGAAGGAAACCTGTGAAGCAAAAGGATAAGATGCACATTGCCTCCTCTGCTTCCGAATAGCAATCGGCACATCAAGATCATCATCTGTGTCTTCCTGTACTGAGGAATCCTGCATATGTACCGAACTTGACCCGTCAGTAGCAACGTCATCTGAACATACCTGAGGCATTGTGATTGGTTGATCTGTCGTCTGAGCAGGACCTGACCGACGCGTATAGTGTCTAGGGAACGGTGATATGATCGGTCGTGGAATGGGTGGAGGTGGAGGTGGTGGTGGTGGCGATGGTGCTGGCATGGGAACTGACAAAGGGGACAACTCAGGTGAACTCCATGTAGGTGGTGGAGGAACATAAATATCATCAGTGGTAGTGGATGGTACCATTCTGTCACCGGCTGGAGAGAAATACATAACCGACTCAAAGAAAGTGACATCAGCACTGACGAAGTACCTGTTGGATGTAGGATCATAACACCGGTATCCCTTCTGGGTTCTGGAATAACCAACAAAGACGCACTTGACTGCTCTAGGAGAAAGCTTGTCAATTCCAGGAGATAGACGATGAACAAACGCCACAGCACCAAAGACACGAGGAGGAAGGGAGAATAGCTCCTTGTCTGGAAAAATAAGAGAGATGGGTATCTTCTCACCAAGGACTGAGGATGGCATTCGATTGACCAAATAGCATGCAGTAAGGACAGCATCGCCCCAGAAAGAAATAGGAGCACAACTCTGAATCAACAGGGTTCGAGTAATATCCAAGAGACGTATAAGCACAAGTGGTTTGGTGAATAATACCCTTAGATGAAAGGAGATGAGAAAGAGAGCGTGTACAAAATTCCAGGGCATTATCCGTCCGAACATATTTAACAGAGGAAGAGAAAACATTCTGCACTTCATTTATCAAATTTTTGATCACATCTCCTGCTTTAGATTTATTCTTCAAAAGAAATACCCATGACACACGAGAAAAATCATCCACTGCCACAAGGTAAAACCTGTGCCCCTGATGATCGGGAACACAACTCGGACCCCATATATCTATATGTAACAACTCAAAAGGGGAGCTACTGCTCCGACTCTGACGACCTGGAAAGCTCGACCTACGATGCTTTCCCAACTGACATGTTTCACAGCGAAACGACGAACTCGGAGAGATCTGGGGCAGGAGATGGCGCATTTTCTGGAGCGGAAGGTGACCAAATCGGAGATGCCAAATGTAAGGAGAGACTGGTCCAGCGGAGTGAGAGGAGACACCAGCATAGGATTCCCGAACCAGCCGATATAAACCATTCTGCTCAGAGCCACAACCAATCACCTTGCCCGTGAGTATGTCCTGAAAAATGAGAGAAGACGGGTCAAATATAGCACGGCAATTCAAATCCTTCGTAATCTGACTAATAGACAGCAAATTCATTGAGAATCCAGGAGCATATAGAACATTTTGTAGCTGCGTAGTGGAGGTGAGAAGAACCTCCCCCTGGCCAACAAGGGGTGAGTGGGTACCATCTGCTATCTGCACTGAACGGCCGGGAGGAATATCCCTGTAGGCCTGTAATCTGCCTCTATCTCGACAAAGATGATGTGTGGCTCCGGAATCTATAACCCAGTCAGATATATCATGAGTTGGTAAGAGTGCAGATGATCTACCTGAGGTACTAGCAGCGGCGGAGGAACTGGCAGAGGCTGTGGCAGCGATGTCTGAAGAACCACCAGATGAGTCACCAGATGAATGTGGCATAATATCACGGAGACGGGCCACAAGGTCGTCATATCTATGATCTGCAGCAGACGGTAATGGAGACTGTGAATGCTCTGCAACCCGTGCCGATGCTGGGAAACCATGCTTAGAGTAGCATGTCTCCTCCGAGTGTCCAGTTCGATGACAATAAGAGCACATCTGACTGAAACGACCACCTCTTCCTTGAGGTCCACGGCCACGTCCATGACCACGTCCAGAAGGCGGTCCACCTCTCCCACGCGAGACTGCCATCGCTGATGGGGGTGGAGTAGAAGAGTTGGAGGAAACTGGAATGCGATTGAGCCTTCTGTAGACATCCTCCACTGGAGGAATAACTGCATCTGCTAGGATCTGGGACCGGGCAGCATCGTACTCAGGATCAAGAGCAGCAAGTAGAACACCCACCATTGTGGCGTTCCGAAACGTCTTCTGCTGTTCAGGAGTAGCAGTGAGAGGAATGGTACTGTAGAGCTTCTCAAACATCCCTCTTAGGGATGTGTATAGAGAATGGAGAGGTCTGCCGGCCTGCTTCATCGTAAAAATGTCATGTTGAAGCTGTAACATCTTTGTCTCATTTCGCAATTGCGAATACGTAGCAGCAAGAATCTCCTACATTGCCTTAGTAGTGGGCTGATGAAGTACGTCGTTAGCAATCTCCGTCGTCAACGTACCAGATAGCCAGACTTTCGCGTAGGCGTCATCAGCCTCCCATGAGGCATAGATCCATGTCTTCTCTGCAGGCTCATCCTCGGTAAGAATGTGCTTCTTACCATTAGACTTCATGAAACTCATGAACTGCATAGCCAGAGCTCATAGTTAGACCCGTCCATCTTCACAATCGGCGCAGGACCTTTGAATGTGCCTGTGGAGGGCAAATCGACTTTCGATTCTGACATAATGCTGCTTTGAGAAGAATCAGGGTATATAGATACGGTGTTGAATGTCTACACCAACTGCATTGGACTTGAGTACGTGTGTAGACTTTTACGCACTCAAATCCATATATCGGAAGAAAAGGGGTCTAGGGCACGCCTCAAAGGAGGCTTACAGCCCTTGAAGCGGCTAGAGAGTGCCGCCTGGGGACTGCTGGAGGTTTAAAACAGCAACTGAGACCGCTGTGGCGGCCCGGGGTGGCGTAAGGCGGCAGGTGGGAGGGCCGCCGGGATGGAGTAGAGGCCGCTGGAGGCCTAGGGCGGCAGGGCCGCCTGGAGTTGGCTGGAGCCCACGTGGGATCCAAAGGGCGGAGGGCCCCCTGGTGGGCTTCGTCGGTGAGCGGCGGCTGGAGCCGCTGGCAGCGGCTAGCAGAGAAGGGCGGCGGCTGGGGAAGGGAGGGGCGACGGGTGGAGAGACCTAGGCCTCTGATACCATGTTAAGAAAATAAGTCTTTGATAATACTTCAAGGAAAAACCCTAGGCTCTCTTATATAGGGAGAGGCCTTAATGGTAAATTACAGAGATATCTAAATAAGAAAAAGAAATAGCAACAAGATATATAAACTAATAATAAATCTAGAAACTATCTCTACAGTAAAGTCTGAAATCTGACATGTTGAACTCTACATGATAACCCCCCCTTCCTCTCATACTAAGCAGCATAGATGACATCGACCAAGTTGGGAGAAGATATGAAGATGGGGAAAAATAAAAATCTCAAATGATTCTTTTTCCCTTTTTTCGGCTATTTCTCCCTTCTTTTTATAGCCGTCTTTTTTTCTCAGTTATTCTCTTTCAAATAACATTTTTTCTTGTGTACGACTTTTCCCATCTTTTTTCTACGGTTGCCTTTTTATGAAAAAAATCGCATTTTTCCGAAGACTCGCAACCCAAAGAGGGC
Organism: Ottelia alismoides; assembly: GCA_037367405.1. Lineage (NCBI taxonomy): Eukaryota > Viridiplantae > Streptophyta > Magnoliopsida > Alismatales > Hydrocharitaceae > Ottelia > Ottelia alismoides. Next base: position 1,245,976 of record JAZKJV010000139.1, read on the forward strand.
CCAAAAAAAGCACTGCATATTTTTTCTGAAAATTGCAGCAATAACCGACTTAAGCCTATAAAATAAGAAGCTCAACCGATCCTGGACTTGGCAACCCCCTCCTTTCAATTGTCAATCGTGGGCCCAAAATTTTCGCTCAATTTTTTAATAAGCAGAGATTCATGCCATTCCTTGTCTTCTTAGAAATAGAGTTACCACTTACGTAATCCACCTAGCAATGTTGCCTGGAGGAGAGGAGAGCGGCACAAGGGCTTTTGCGCGAAGTCACTACAACTTTGAGGAGACAAGAGTGTCACATGTGGTTCTTTGGAAGAGAACTTCTCCCCTTTTTCTTCTTAACGTGGATGCCACAACATTGGAGCAGTTGTACCTGGGGTTTCTCGAGGGCATCACACAAGGTCAGTCCCATGAGTTCTTATGAGTATCGTGTCGCCTGAAGTATTGTGTTGTCTGGAAATGGAGGCATGCATGAAGGGGATCGAGCCTACACTTCATGGTGAACTTTGCACTTCAAACCACATGTAGTCATCTCCTTCTAGGGTTATGTGCCCTGGATTTAGGGTTAATGGTGATTACGTGCATGCAAGGGATACAAGGTCGGTGCAATCCAAATTGAAGTTTGCAGCCGATCAGATCGACATTGATGACGGATGCAATGTGGCTTGGACTCATGGTATTAAAAGGCGCGCCTCGAGGCGAGGTGGGCCTTTTTAGCCTCGAGGCGTGCGCCTCGGCCTTGTCTAGTGAGGCGTGCGCCTCGAGTGGCTGAGGCGTAGCCTCGAGGTGTTCCGCCTCGAGGCGGTCAAGGCATTTTCGGAGGCGTTTTTATTGTTTTGAAGATTTTTTTATGATTTTAATAGTTTACATGGTGGTTTGAGAAGCTTATAAATATATACTTGTTTAGGATAATGATTATACAAGTTAAATGCCTAAATCTGATGTTTTTTTCGTACCCATAACTCCATATTTACTATTAGTTATGTGTAACTATTTCAGCAAACCGCTTCATATTTACTCTTAATTTATGCAAGACGAATGCTTAAATTTGACCTCTTTCAGATTCATATGCTTAAATTTGGCCTCTTTCATATTCATATTTACTATTAACATGCCAAATTGGTTGGGTATGGTGGCACAGGGAGGGCATCAAACTGTTCTTCATATGGGTATAGTAGAACATATAGTTAGGATTCAAATCATATGATTCATATCAACAACTTGGATATCTATAATGACAACTATAGCCAATCCATTTTAGATAATTTTTTAGTGATAGTTATAACCAATGATTTCCTTTTGATTGGGTAGAAATTTAGAAAGGTTTATGGCATTGAGTCATTGACATGTCCTTTTTTCATGTTCTTATCTTCATAATATCATCATATATTACATTATTATATACTATATGTTAGTCAGATTATATTATTTCACCAATAAATATATTTATTATATATTTTATAATTATATTTATATACAAAACTGAGGCTTACGCCTTAACCGCCTCGAGGATACGCCTCGCCTCGCTTCCAGGGAAAACGCCTCGTTCCGCCTTTCGTTTTTTTGAACCTTGCTTGGACTTCGCAGTGAAGAATTAGGGTTTATTGAAACCCCTGTCGTGAACGGGCTTTTTCTTGAACTAGAACAAACGATGTGTGTGCGGAGAAGATGTACACACTATGATTGCTTGAATCAAACTTTTGACCTTCCAATCGAACACAGCCTGGAGATCTGCAATTTGAATCAAGCATTAACCTTCAGATCTTGGATTCCTGATGAACTCGTAGACGCTCTGGCAACAGCTACAACATCTGAAGACAATGTTGTTGGTGTGGGCGATGTAATCATCATCTCTCCCAGTCTAGAGACAATATCATCAAGCCTCACATCGTAAGGAGGAGCTGGAGTAGTCTCTGTCTGCTCACCTACACGAGCAGACGCGTGATATCCATGCTTCAGATAGCATGTCTCCTCCGAATGTCCTAGACGATGGCAATGTGAGTAAGGACCATGCTGACGTCCTCCTCCTCGACCGTGGGATCCTCACATGCGAATATGTAAAGAACCTACTCTGCTACGCGAAGCTGCCATAGCAGAGGGAGCCGAGGCAGTGGTAGTAGATGAAGTGGCGATCCTGCTCATCCTCTTGTAGACGTCCTTCGTCAGTGGTATCATCTCTCCAATAAGCATTTGAGTGTGTGCTGCATCGTACTCAGAGTCAAGGTAGGACAGAAAGATTCCGACCATAGTTGTGGCCCAATCGTAGGTTTCTTCTCCCTTCAAGTAACGGCTGCAACAGCTTCGACTTCAGGTGGGAAGATGGCAGGAGGAGCTCAAAGGGATACAGTGGTGGCCCAATCGTAGGTCATGGTTGTGTCCTAGGTGGCAATAGCAGAAGCGATGACAACCGCGCTTCAGTTGGCATCACCGTCGATCTGGGATATGGGTCTTCGAAGGTGGAGGTGATGGTTGCAGGAGGGCTAAAGTAGTTGTTGGAGGGGCGGTTATGGGGTGCAGGTGGATGTGCTGGTGTGGTCGGATTGGGTGGTGGAGAAGATGGTGGGGTTTGTTTGGTGGAAGGGGGCCTTGACAGGTTTGTTAGGGTGGTGCAGGGTGGCTGCGAGGGGCTATCGGAGGTAGTGGTAGAGGTATGGAAGCCACCTGGCCAGCAACTTCACATGTGGATAGACCAAGGACTTTGGGTTCATCCTCAGGACTCTCGTTGAATACTGGACACATTTCGTCTTGATTTTCATCTTCTTTTTCCTGGGCAGCAACTTCAACCGCTAAAAAATCAATGATTTCATATTTCTTTATCCATACCTTCGTCAAAGATTGGTCATGTATCTTCATTGTTTTGTTGTACAACAGCTGTAACAATAAAATTTTCTTTTAGACTGAATATACCTTCGTTTTCTCGATTGAAATCGGGTTGCATAAAAGATGCAACTATCTGATTTTTGTTGTTGACGAATGATTCTTCCTCGATTAACATATCCAGCAACCATTGAACCTTGAAACTTACTAGGAGACGATTCTTGAACTTTTGTTGACGTAAACGCGAATCATGAGAGAGACTACTTAGATCGAACTTCAAGCGCCAACATGATCATCAAATCGTAAGAACGATTTGGCTTCCGTGCTCTGATACCACTTGATGTAGTTGGAAAATCGAGAGGGATGAGAGAGAGGAGAGAATAAGATCACGACGCGCCTCGTGGGTTGAGGGAGGAACGAGAATAGAGAAACCCTAGAAATTGGGGGAAAGGGAGATAATGGTAGAGGTACTCTCCAAATCAAAACTCAAATTATAATTCATAATATAATATCCTTACAAAATAAAATATGGCCCCTTTTATATAGAGTGGGGGTCCAATTACAAAATTGGCAATGGAATGAAATTGCAATCTAATGAAAGCCTAATTAGACTCTAAATTGACTCACTAAATAAATTAATATGCCATAAATATTATGATTGTAATCAACCTTAATTATAAAACTGATCAATTAGGGACAGAAAACCGTAATTCATCAAAATCCTCAAATCCATGATGGCTTCATTCTGGCCTGACCTATCAATTTGGGAAATATTGCATCAGGCGGTTCTCCCACGGTTTCTTCATGCTCATTAGGTAGTAGGATTCCACGTAAAATCCATGTGTTCTTCCACTGTTCTTTATTCTTTATCTTTAATTTTCGTTTTTGCGCTATCATTTTCTACATGATATCAGAGCAGGTTCGATTCTTGATTGTTCTTGAAGATTTATTCTTAAATATTATTAATATTTTTATTGTTCATATACACGATTTGTTTACGTTCAAGAAGAGTTCTAGGTTTCTTGAAACCCTAATTCGACACATTTGATCTATTCAGGTTCTAGAAATCCTGAATATTGTTATGTGCTTATGCACAAATTCTGATCATCATGCCGCCAGTGAGTTCAAAAACTTGCTTATGCACTTACCAGTTGTAGCAGTTCAGATTTGACATAATGGATCATGGACTTCGAAGCTTCTCATCATATGTATGGAGATCGAGTTCAGTTTACTTCATATAGATTTATCCCTACTAGTAGATCAGTGGTGATTGCTAATGAAGTTTATCTACCCATTGTTGGTCAAGGGGAGATTGTCCTGGCCCCCTCAATGTGCCTGTAGAATGTCTTACATGCTCTAGCGTTTCAGATGAATCTTTTATCTATCAGTTAGATTAAAAAAGATTTACATTGTTGTGCCATAGTTGACCCGTCTTCTCTTGTTTTTGAGGACAGACTCACGGCAGGGTGATTGGATGTGACCGTGAGCAGAGAGGGCTTTACAGACAGGTCCAGCATCCGTGTGCTGGTGATGCTACCATTCCTTTTGCTATGTTTATCCTTTCATGTGGCATCTTCGCTTTGGACACCTTCCTCTGTAGAAGTTGTGCCATGTTCTCCCTCAGATCTCTACTCGTACTACCTTAGAGTTTGAGGCATGTCAGCTTGGGAAGCACCATCATTCTTCCCTTCCGAGTCGTCACAGTAGTCAGTCGTTTGAGTTGTTTCATTTTGATATACGGGTCCCAGTCATGTTCCCAATCATCAGGGATATCGAATCTATATGGTTGATGTGGATGATTTTTCTAGATTATCTTGGGTGTTCTTATTAAAGAATAACTCTGAAGCTTCTTAGTGGGTTAGAGTACGTGTCATTATCATGTAAGATGGGTAAATGGATCCTTCCAAGATTCATTTACCTGATCCAAGTGTTTAGTCCCACATCTATCAATGGTGGGACTTGGAGGCTCTGTGGATTTTATATAAGAAGCCCCAGACCTCTCGTATCAGATGAGAAAGTGCAATGCATGAATTAACCCTTCGAGGCGTTCTCCTGTGGTTTCATCCCGCTCCTTAGAGAGTAATGTTCCACGTAAAATCTCGTGTTCTTCCAAGTTTATTATTTTATCTCCGATTCCGCTTCCGCATTCTTATTTTCTAACATGGTATCAGAGCGGGTTCGATTCTCGAGGTTTCATGTTCTTATTTATGTTCAAGATTCGAGGAGATTCGGTTCTTTCTTGTTCTGAAGATTTATATTTGAAGATTCAGTTCTGTATTGTTAGAAAATCGGAAGCGGAAGCTAAAACATGGATAAAGATAAAGAAGAATAAGAAAGAACGCGGGATTTAACGTGGAACCCTACTCCGTGAGGAGCGGGATGAAACCACGGGAGAATCCCTCAAAGGGGCGGATATTCTATTGAATTTCTCATCTGTTACAGGAGGCCTGGGGCTCTTTATATAGCCTCTCCAGAGCCTCCAAGTCCCACCACTGGACGATGTGGGACTAAACTCAGTGGTGGGGTAAATGGATCCTGGAGGTATCCATTTACCCACCTATTACATAAGTGATGCATGCTCCAAATACTCTAACACTCCCCCTCAAGCTGGAGCATGCAATGCTCAGCCTGGACAAATAGGAAGAAACTCAACTCACAATACATGACACTACAGACAATATCAACCCAACGCGCACAGCTGCTGCAGTCGAGGACGTTGCTTCTCATGGCGTGCATGTGAGGAGGACGAACGGGCTGGAGTGTGAAACTGGATCTATCTGGCTCAGAGAATGGTACTCTACTCTGGAGTCCCTATGATACCACATGAAAACCCTTGCCCTTAACGGCATAGGGAATAGTCCTCTGCTCTGGAGTCCCTATGGCTCACATGAAAGCACTGGTCGACCAACAAGAATGATTGGCATGCGTCATCATCGAGTCTGAAATTTGTAGAGTCTGAACATCTGACCGGTCTGGAAAATCTGATATCTGAATCTTAGAACAAGACCTGTGACTCTACATATACTCCCCCTTTCTCCCATACTAGTCGGAATGACGTTGTTGACCACGTTGGGAGAAGATAAGATAATACATACATATGGGGAAAACAAACCATGAACTTGCGGCTTTTTATCATCAATTTTCTTTTTCGTAAACCGCCATTTTTTTGTAACATTTTTTTTCTTTCTTTATATATTTTTTTTCTTCTTCTTCTTTCTTTTTTTACTATGCGTACGGCTTCTTTTTTTATGTACGCGTCTTTTTTTTCAAAACATTTTTTTCTTTTTTTTCCTTTTTTTTTGCAAAACTTTGCGTACGGTTTTTTTATTGTACGCGCCCTTTTTTTATATATATAAAAAAATCAATCCACCTCTCTTTTTTTTCTCTTTTTTTTATGCGGTCCATTGGGCCCAACAGCAACAACCTCCCCTCCCCCCCCTTTTTTTATAACATACAGCCTACTTGGGGCATTTACAATATATTATAACCTTTTTTTAAATAGACGTGGCCCCTCCCCTAGGGTTACCCACGATGGAACCCCTTCGTATTGCCTAGGCACTTGATTGCCGCCGCCATGGATGGGAACATGTCACGCGTGCCGCCTGGAGATGGAGCTCGGGTTTGAGGGCTGGAGGCGATGGCGATGATGATGGCGTTGGGGTGCTGCGGCGGATGCGCCGCCTTCTGCGGCGCCTGGGACTTTGCTGCTTGCCGATGGAGCGCCGAGAGGAGGTGTGCGCCTGGTTGTGTGCCTCCATCGCTCCTGGGTGCGTCGCCTTTTGGATCTGGAGGAGCATAGGCTCCCATGGAGCCTTCGCGCAAGTAGGGGAGCCGCCGGGATAGAATCGCAAAGATGGGAGATGGGGCGATGGGGCGCGGAAGTCGCCGCTCGCGCCTGCGCGCGCGTTTGGAGGAGGCTACTGGAGCACACGGTTGACGCCGCGAGAACTGCTGGGGATTGGACCGCCTGGAGCACGCGGCCTGTTTTGGAGAAAAGAGGCGGCGTCGCCTGTTGGTGGGGCATGGAGTTGATACAGATGCGCGCGCCGCCTGCGATATCCTGGAGGGAGATTTGGGCTTCTCCTGTCTGCCTGGGATCTGCGCGTGAATAAACGCATTTGGAAGGTGCGCAGAGTGCGCCATCGGCCTGAAGGTCAAGTGCAGCCTGGATCTGGTTCTTCACGGACATGATATGAGAGACTTGTGTACTCACGGAAAGAACCTCAGAAAGGAAGAACTAGGGTTTGCTCCTGGAGATGAAAAACATCACGAATCTTGGCTGCCCATGATTAGGTTTCATAATGAAACCTAGAACAGAATCTGAAACTCGAACGATCGGATCATATCGTCGAACATAAATCTTCAAGAATAATGAACAATGATTCTCATAATCGAATCTCGAAAAAAATAAACATAAACTCCCCGAGAATCGACTTGCTCTGATACCATGTTAGAAAAACGGAAGCAGAAGCTAAAACATGGATAAAGATAAAGAAGAATAAGAAAGAACGCGGGATTTAACGTGGAACCCTACTCCGTGAGGAGCGGGATGAAACCACGGGAGAAGCCCTCAAAGGGGTGGATATTCTATTGAATTTCTCATCTGTTACAGGAGGCCTGGGGCTCTTTATATAGCTTCTCCAGAGCCTCCAAGTCCCACCACAGCACGATGTGGGACTAAACTCAGTGGTGGGGTAAATGGATCCTGGAGGTATCCATTTACCCACCTATTACATAAGTGATGCATGCTCCAAATACTCTAACATGTATCATTCAAGATTGTGAACAATTTCAAGATTCAGTCTAGGGTTTTCCGAAACCTTAATTTTACATGATTTGATTACCAGAGCAGGTTTATCACCGGGTCATATTCAAGATTCATTCTAGGAGATTTTGATATCCGTTTTGGTTCAAGTTCAATGTTCAAGAAACCCTAATTCACGAGTTTGAGTTCGGGCGACGCAATCTCCAGCATCGCACGTCACCAACCAAACGCATCTCGCGCACAAGCCCTATTTCAGATATGATGGCGGCAGCACACATCCAACCCAACTTCAGGCGGCGCAGGATTCTGCAAAAAAACGCAACAGTGGCAAACAAGCGGCATCGCCCCCTCAGATCTCGTTTGCCAAAGGCAACACAAACCTCTACATGCGACGATGAACGCATCCTCCTACGCGCATCGAAGCGTGCATCCAGCTGTTGCATCCTCCAGCTTCACCTCACAACAGCAAGACTAATTGCAAGGCCCAACAACAGTGCAAGAAGCCAAAAAATGATTCAAAAAATTGATTGAGAAAAAAAAGAAGCCAAAAAAATGATTGAGATCGGCATTTGTGATTCATGTTTTCTCCTCGTTTCTCTTGTCTTCTCCAAACTTTGTCGATACCATTGTTTTCTGACAAGTATGGGAGAAAGCAGAAGTATTGTGTATAGTCACAGATCTATTCCAAATTCAAATGGCAGATTCCATACTGGCCAAATTTTCCAGACTCTACAGTTCAGTTTCAGACTCTGCAGATTGGTTCAGAGTCCAAGTTTGAGGCACTCCATGTTTGAGTGACCCGATTTCTTCTAATTCTCCAGAGAGACTCCTTTTCAGACACGTACATGTATGTGGTCTTCAGTCAGATGTGCGCATGTTTGCCATCATTTTTAGAATGCCACACTTCCAAAGACTCTTGGAGTAAGGGAGTATAGGTTCTTCTTGGGAAACGTAACCAAGAAAGTAACCTTTTTCTCCAAGAACAGTGGAAGGCATAGGATTCACTAAATAGCAAGCAGCGAGAACTGCATCACTTCATAACGAATGGGGAGCTCAACTCGGAATCAAAAGAGACCTCATGACATTCAAAAGATGATGATGTTTGTGTTCAGCAACATCGTTCTGCTGCGAAGTATATGTACACGAAGTCTGATGAATAATAACAAGAGATCTGAGAAAGTCAGGTAGTTGTAAAGTGGAAAACTCCAAGGCATTGTTGCCAATAAACTTGATATTAGCAGAAAAATGTTCTCAATTTCAATATGTTAGAAAATAAGAATGCGGAAGCGGAATCCGAGAAAAATAATAAACTTGGAAGAACACGGGATTTTACGTGGAATCCTACTCCCTAAAGATGGGGATGAAACCACGGGAGAACGCCTCAAAGGGCTGATTCATATATTGCACTTTCTCATCTGATACAGGATGTCTAGGGCTTCTTATATAGCATCCACAGAGCCTCCAAGTCCCGTTATTGGTAGATGTCGGACTAAACATTGGGTAGTGGTAAATGGATCTTGTAAGGACCCATTTACCCATCTTACATGATAATGATGCATACTCTAACACTCCCCCTCAGACTAAAGCATGCAATGCTTAGCTTGGACAAACATAAAGAAATCTCAAACTCACGCTACAGAACACTACGAACAGTATCAACTCAACGCGCATAACTGTCGGCTGTTGTCGAGGACGTTGCTTCTCATGCCGTGCAGGTGAGGAGGACAAACGGGCTGGAGTGTGAGTTGAACTGAATCTTCTCGTCGGAGAGCATGTGCTCTGTACTGTGCCTGTCAGAGTCACTGCAACTGAAATTGAGTCGCCACCTGGAGAACTCTGGTCCACCACAACATGTGGACATCTGCTCCATCTCTTGAAGGGCCGAACTGAAAAACCATGGAGACATCCTCGCCAGAGTCTACGGTCGCTGGAGAATGTAATCTGAAATGTCTCCTCGTGGAGAACCGGGTCTCTCCTGTACTGGCTCAGAGAATGGGATCTCTACTCTGGAGTTCCTATGAAACCACATGAAAACCCTAGCCCACATGGCATAGGGAATGGGATCTTTACTATGAAGTTCCTAATGAAACACATGAAAACTCTGACAAAATCTTACTCCTGGTCGTGACAAGCTCTCTTCAAGAGTTGTCAAGTGTGTGTTCGTTGGTTATTCTCATACCCAAAAAGGGTATAGATGTTTTGATCCAATAGGGAGAAAATACTATGTGAGTGTTGATGTCACATTTTTTGAGTCTATTATGTATTTTTCTCCAACAGGTGACAAGTTGTCTAACTCTGACTCTGGAGGGGATGTCATCGTTCCACCACCTCCGTTATCTCCACCAACAACACCCCATGATGAGTCACAGTCATCTCCACCTCCACCAACTCCACCTCCATCTACCCTGACACAATTCCTGCCACAGTTTTACATTCGCATGTCCTCTCATGTGCCTTCCCCGTCATCCAGCACGCCTCAGTATGTACTGACCACATTGTTTCTACTGACGACACTGGTGATATACATGTACCATAGGATACTATACAGGAGGAGCTGATACCAGATAACAGAGAGGTTGATACCTTGTTGTTCCTATTTCCTTGAGGAAGTTGTCACTTATCCTCTAGCTGCTCATGTTTCTTTGGATTATCTCTCAGAGGAGTATAGGAGGTTTGGCGTAGGACTCTCTGTTGTTACTATTCCACGAACATACGAAGAGGTCATACAGGATAGTAGTTGACGTCTTGCCATGGAGAAGGAGATGGCAGCTTTACAACCTCGTGGTACCTGGAGTGTTGTTTCTTCTCCTCCAGGTGTCTCTATTGTGGGGTGCAAATGGATCTTTATAGTCAAGCAACGGGCAGATGGCAGTGTTGATCGCTACAAGGCAAGACTTGTAGCACGTGGGATCACCCAAACTTATGTGGTGGATTATCAGGATACCTTCTCACCAGTGGCCAGACATTCGACATTGCAATGCTTCTATCAGTTGTTATGACTCGGGACTAGCCTCTTTACCAACTTGATGCGAAGAATGTGTTTCCTATATGGAGATCTACAGGAGGAGGTATATATGCAGTAGCCACCAGAGTTTGCTGCTGAGGGGGAGTCTCAGAAGGTGTGTAGGCTTCACAAGGCGATTTACGACCTGAAGCAGAGTCCGAGAGCTTGGTACCAGAAACTATCGGAGTTGATAGAGAAGCAGGGGTTTGCGTGGTCCACTGCAGATCATTCGCTTTTTGTTCAAAGGATATAGAGAGGTATAGTTGCCATTCTGATTTATGTTGATGGCATTATTGTCACTGGTGATGATGAGCAAGGCATTCACGCTACCGAGGTGTTCCTAGGACAACAGTTTGTGACTAAGGATCTTGGTAGTCTTTGTTACTTGCTTGGACTAGAGTTTGCCAGGAAACCATAGTGGTCTTCTGATGACCCAGAGGAAGTTTGTGACTGATCTTCTACTAGAGACAGAGATGACAGGGGGCAAGCCTGCTACTACCCCTATGGATCCGAACATAAAATTATATGATGATGACATTAAGGAGGTAGACAAGAGGAGATACAGGGAGCTCGTTGGAAAGCTCCTCTATGCTACTATCACCAGACCAGACAAATCCTTTGTAGTAAGCAAGGTGAGCCAGTTTCTGGAGCAATCCTGGAAGGTTCATATGGATGTTGTTTATATAATTCTGAGATATTTGAAAACTTCACCAGATACTAGTCTTCTATTCAGCAGAGGTACATCTCTTGAGGTGACAGCTTGTGCAGATGCAGATTATGCAGGATGCCCTAGAGATAGGAAGTCTACTTCTGGCTTTGCAATTTTTTTTGGGAGCTCACTCGTGTCATGGAAAAGCAAGAAGCAGACAATGGTTGCTAGATCTAGTGCAGAGTCTAAATACAGAGTCATGGCTCATGGGAGCACAAAGATGATGTGGTTTAGATCCGTCTTGACCGATCTTGCTGTGGAGGTACATCTTCCCATGCAGCTTTTATGTGACAATCAAGCAGCTCTGTTTATTGACAATAATCATGTGTTCCATGAACGGACCAAGCATATAGAGGTGGATCGCCACTATACCAGAGACATGATCCAGAATGGTCTCATATCCACCTCCCATGTCTCTACTAGAGATCAGACCGTTGATATATTCACCAAAGCCCTGGCTAGAGTTCAATTTCAGAGATGTTCCAAGCTGAGCATGACAAACATATATGCTCCAGCTTGAGGGGGAGGGTTGAGATATTTGTATCTCTTTATATTAATTTTTTTATTTCTATTTTGGGATTTTTACCCGGCACACCCTATAAACTTTTTAAATTACCTCTACGACCTTTTGCACAACGTAATTACTCCATCGACCCTAAAAATTACCCCAAGAACCCCCACGGGCTTCAAACAGATTACCCGGAGGGTTCACGGGGTAAGAGTAGGCAAGTTTACGGGGTCGAGGGAGGAATTATGTTGTTTCAAAGGTCGTAGAGGTAATTGACAAAGTTTATAGGGTTTGTCGGGTAAAAATCCCTTCTATTTTCTTCATGTACCGCTTATGTAATTAACCCAGGGCTTTTATCCTATATAAGACAGCCCTAGGGCCTCTTCATTGAAATGATATTCTATTTTTTTCCCCCCAACATGCATAAAATCAATCCACGTTAGTTTTGAGATTGTATAAAATCAAAACACATGTACACCTGGGCCAGCATCCTGGATTTCTTCATTCAACACGATATATTCAAAGATTCTTTTGAGATTGGCAAATTTTGAACCATAGTTCTTTATGTGCTAGGCCAACTACTCAACCACCGACTATTTAAGAGAATTCAAAGAGCAAAATAGTTGGCAAGGACTTATTTGTCTCAAACAAAAGCAAGCAAATTCTTTACTTGGCCCACTGAAACACCCGGTTTCCAATCCAACTCGAACACGATCCGATTAGGGTTCAATTACCTAATAAAGTTGTTGGTCAATTCTAAACAACCTAAAACGATCAATTGATCATGAATCAAAAGTCGTTTGGACGAAATCGACCAAAAATCAGTCTCATCGTAATGTGTGCTGCAAAAAAGCAACGACGCTAATTCGAAAATCGGGAAACGAACCGAGACCATCATTAGATCCGTTCGACGAAACAAGACCAACGGAATCGACCGTTCGTCAATCGGAGGTCGTTTGATATTTTAAATCACAAAATTTAACCCCAAATCGAAACCTTATCTCGAAAATTTCGGGCATCCAAACCCGATCGAAAGTATATCAACATTACACTCGTTTTGATCGTCATGCAGAGACGATCAAATCGAGATGTTGCGCGTCAAAATCCGAGAACCGAGGTGCGCGTACGGTTCGTTTTAGGAATGTTAAATAAAAAAGATTTTGGGTAAAAAAAAGAAATTTTTTTGTACAGTCATTGTACATGCACGGCTGGAAATGCTTACACCTCCACTTGGCTCTTTAATAATCTCACTTGGCAACATCAAGAGGACCCTCTCTTTACTATATAAACACAACCTATCAAACCCCCCTTATTCTCTCTATCCTTCTCAAATCCCAACCGTATTCTCCTCCCTTTTGGTTGCAAAGAGCTACTGCATACAGCTCCTGGAACTGCCCTCCATCCCAGCCGATCAAGCTATTTTCTCCTTCTTTTCAGTTGCTGCCCTTCATGCTTTTGGAGGAACTTCATGCATGTGATCCTTTATTTGAAAAAAAAAAGGCATGATCTCTTCCCCCATTGCCCCTTTTTCCTATTTCTTCCAAATACAACGAGAAGAGGAAGAGCTTTCCTCTCCCCCTGTTAATCTAGCAATTTTATTCCCTGCAAAGGACTGATGTATCCAGCTCTTGTTGCATTCTTTCCATCAGCCCTATTGCTGCCCATGCCTGGCTGCAATTGCTAGAGTTCCAACAGCCGTTAGAGCCCTGGAAATTTCTCCAATTAATTTTTTTAGCTGCTGTCCAGCAGCTATTGTAGGGCTTATTGCATACCAAATTAACCACCAACGTTGAAAGATTTCCAAAGTACAATCCCCACTTCTTCTCTTGCTGCCATGCATGATATTTACACCAAATTGATCTCAAAATTGATATCTATTATCTTCCTCTTTCTTGTATAGTTCTTTTTACTTTGACAAAAAAATGGACTTAATGGATCTGATGGGAAATTTGCCATCTATTTACTACTAATAATTGGTTGTAGATTGGCAATAACTTTCTTAAAACTATTGTTTGTAAAGCCATTTTCTAACTTAAATGGTAAAATGTTAGCCATAATGACACTACAGGAGTTTCCTTCCTGTTAACATGGAATTTCAGAAGCCAGACTTTCACATTTCATTAAATAAGATAAGCCTTTCTTGGGGCAATCTACCATATCAATAAAAACTGCGTTGTTAACCATCACAATTTAGGATACCGACTTCAAGAAAAATGGGCCCTAAGGAACTTGTGTAGCAGAAAAATTTCTGTACTAATGAACACTCTTCATATTGTGTCAGTGATCAATCTGATAGTGAACATTATTATTAGTAAATTTCGAATTGAGCATGAAATTCGTGATTTGAGGATTTTTAGCATCACGGCAACTTTATCTTCACCAATTTATGAAATTGAGATGAACTTAGATGCTTCAATTTTCAGTTATATTGAACATGCAATTGATTGACGTTGGGCATGGATCATTGCAAGTTTGTTAGAACTTAACCCTCATCTTTAATTAAGTATTTCTTTGGAAAAGTAATGACAGTTATGATCTGGTACATGGAAATAAGATGGCTTTTACATAATTGGTGATCAAATGATTTCAGTGGGAGCACCACATTAATAGAGTATCAAATCTCTAGTTATTTTGTTCACTGTAGATCATTGATTTGGTGATTTGATTTACATTAGATTTGATTCAATTTCTACGAACAAGATTGAAATGAAATTGACACGACTAAAAAAAAATCATTTAAACTGGAGGGGGGGTTATGTGATGAGGATCTAATTGTAATTAAATATACAGAATTAGAGGATGATAATTGGACGTTAAAAAAAAGTTATAATACGTTGTAATTAGCAAGTACTTAAGTAAACTAAAATTTTGGCAATAGTTAGTTGTGTGCCAATACTTGGGGATTGTTATTAATCCCAAAGATAAGGATCTGGAAGCAAAATTTCAAAAGGTTAATGCTCCCTTGTAGAGAATAGCAAGACGTGCATCAGACTTATACTCTAAAGTCTTTATCAAATAAAGAGTCGGAATTTGTGGCTAATTATTGAATAAATTAGAATCGAACACAAATGGGTTGGTTAGACATTTAGAGCAGTAAAGAAATAGATAGGTGTTTTCACGTAATACTAAGGTAATTCAATTGATGTCATATATGTGGTTTAGTAATATCAATTAATAGAGTTGGTCATGGTTATCCTTACACCTGACCGTGCGAGAGCGCGGTGACCCTCACCTAGGCGGGAGATAGGAAGCCCAGTTCGGGCAACGGCCGCCAAGTGCGCGGGTCTAGGATCCCAGTCACTTTTCGATTTTTACGCGAGCTCGCAGTGTTTTTACGCCTCGTTGGGATCCCGACTTTAGACCAGTTCCGCTGACCCTCTGTTTTAGGACACCCAGGCGGGGGATCCTCGGTTTTAGTTTTTCGTACGAGCTCGGTTGCCCGTTACCGGTCGAGCCGTTTTCTAGAGCGACTTTTCCGGAGAGTCTCTCTCACCCGTCTCAGTGGCGTAGTCTGGGAGTAGACATATCCCTCTGTTGGACTGCACTTCCAACTAGAGGGCGAGACAGAAGAGCCATTTGTAGGCTACATCACCGCTTGAGTTTTACTTTCGCCAACAGACTTGGCGATTCTACATCCAGATCATCCATATCTACATCTAAATCATCTAGAGTTACATCTGAGACAGTTGTAGTTAAGGTTGGAAGAAATTACAATTAAAATTGAGATTATTGGAAGTGACTATAATCTGATTCGAAATCCCTATAAGTTAGTGGACGTGTTGGGAACTTAGTTAGGATGCATTACACAACACCGCATGCCTACGGAGGCACCCCAACCCTAAGGTACTTTTAATACCTTAGAGTCATAGTGTGAGGTTACACACAGACCAAGACCACAGACTATCCACTAACTTAAAAAAGTAAATAGAATTAAGGATCAAATCAATCATCATATAAATCCATTATCAAAAACCATGACATAATCTCAATGACGAAATTAGCATTTACATGTGCCATCAACTTTATATATATAAGATCCACAACATGATCTCCAAGACCCAAAATCATGATCTTTAAAACGCAAGAAATCATTATATGTTAGGATTTATCATCTAAAATTTATATAAATACATATGGGAAGAATGAAAAAAAGGAGTGAGCATGTGAACTATGTACCAAACAGTTGAAAACCATTCTCTACGCAAATAGTGGTAGATTTTTCACTATATATACCTTTATACTTGCTCTCTTTTGCACATAATAAATTACTTGTTATTTATTTTAAACTACGGATTGTATTCACAATTGTGACTCCTTTTCTTTCCTAAACATGTTTTGGCAGGCAAACAACATGTTGTTCAGTAGCTATTGATGTTTTCAGGAGACATGGTATATACTAGATGGTATGGTTTCTTTTGTCTCAGTTTTTGTTCGGTTGATAATGTAATATGCTTCTTTTCTCTTCAGTCATATTTTTGGGAATATTGTATGTATTGTCAGTCACTGTACATGTTGAAATAAATGAAAGTTAATGAAATGAAAATTTAGTGGCATTTGTCTCTATTAGCTTTGTGGTTATGAATGTGAATGTGAATGTGAATGTTTTATGTACCTTCAACGCAAAAAATTTCCCCTGTTTTTCTTTAACTTATACGATCTCATGTAAATATAATAGTGCGAAATGTGTGTAAACGGGTACCCGGATCCTCGGGGGTTCACACCCACTCCTCATCCACAGATCATTTAAGAGATTTCAAAGAATAAAATAGTTACCTAGAACTTGTTTGTCTCATAAACAAAAGCAGGAACTGTTTTACTTAATATATATGTTGAAAGCTATCAAAGCCTTGTATAGAAAAAAATGATCGAAATCCATGTCATGGGATCAGTGTTCAAATTTTGTGAAATTTCGATTTCGACACTCATCGAAACGAAATCTCGATATGGATCCTTCACAAATCTAGGCCAATTTTGGCGAAATTTCGTCAAAATTTCGACAAAATTTCGAAATTATTTCATTTTTCGCCATCTAAAAATGAATTCAAAATCGAGATTTAAAATCTTGCATGGGATAAGCAAAGATAAATGCAACATGGGACATGTTGATGTATGTAATAGAGGGGTAATTGGATTCCTCCAGGATCCAATTACCATCTATTCAAGTTTAGTCCCACATCTACTATCTATCGAACTCCAGTCTGTCTATGGGACTATATAAGGAGCCACACACCCCCTGTACTCATTGAGAAATTCTAATAGAATATCCAACCTTTTGAGGCATTCTCCCGTGGTTTCATCTCGCTCCTTTGGGAGTACGGTTCCACATAAAATCCCAAACGTTCCATGTTTATCTTTATTTGTTTTATTGCTCTGTTTATCAATTCGCATTTGGGAACGTGTGATCGAAAGAAGACTGAGGCATGTTTCCAACGTAAAAGAAAACAAATTCGTATTCATGCCAGGTCAGTCAACTATTGAAGCCATCCATTTGCTGAGGAGAACAATGAAGATTTATAGAGCTAGAAGGAAGAACCTCCATGTGATCTTTATTAATTTAGAGAAGGCTTATGATTATGTCCCGCAAGAGATATTGTGGAGAGTTTTGGAGAAGAGATAAGTACATGTCCTATACATTAACCTCATAAAGGACATGTATGATAGGGCTTTATCTTGTGTAAGGACCTCGTCTGGGAAGACTAACTATTTTGACATCAACATTGATTTACATCAAGGTTGATGCAAATCGAATACGATGCGGCGCGGGAAATAAATTTGAACGGTGGAAATTATTTGGTGGAAGAAAATGGAGGGGTTAAGAAGAAGAACACGGCGGATGCGCGAGGTTGGAGGAGAAGAGACGCGGAGATCGCGTGGAGAGAGAGAGGGAGAAAAAGATAAAGATCTCAATTTTTCATTAACTCTGAACTGACCAAAAACAATGGACCATCATCCCTTTATCTAGGAGGGATGAGATTACAAAAATAGTAAACTAATTTTAAATTGACAACTAATTATCCTAATTAGACTCTAACTAATTAACCGACCCAATTTAAAAATCAAATCTATAACTAATTGTTGGAGATCACAGGCGATCTCATTTATTTAATTAAAGACACGACAACTTAAATAAACGTAAATAAAATTGACCAATAAAATTAGATAAATATTGGACCCTATCCGTTGGATCCACGCTGCATCAACTCTCCTCCGCTTTAAAAATTCATCTCCCGACGAATTGTTGATCTAGATGCGTCGTTGGAGAAATCGTCTTTGAAATTGTTGCATGCAATTAGATCTTTTTCAACATTACGTTTGTAGTTCTGTCCAATTGGAGGGCGTCCCTGCAATTTTCGTACCCCTTCAATCTTCCTTAAATTCCTATCAATTTCGGCCCTTCTGCAAATAGGGGTTTCAGGGGGTTTTTCTTTGCAATTTTTCCAATTTACTCTCTCAACCCCAAATCTCGGTGATGTGGTTTCTCCTGTATCGAGTTCCCGTGCTAGGGTTCCTTTCTTCTATAGCAGGAGGCAGAGGGGCCGAGATTGAAGGAGGCGTCGACGGCGGGGGTCCGCGCGGGCGCATCTGGCGAGGAGAGGGGGGTCGGTGGGAGGTTAGCAGCGATGGGGGGGACTGGGTTGCGCGAGCAACGCGCGGGAGAGGGGGAACCCGGGAGGGATGAGGCGAGGGAGGGAATCGGGTGTGGAGGGCGGTGGCGAGGGCTGGGGAAGAGGAGAAGCTGCAGACGGCGGGGACTGGGCGCGGGAGGGGAAGGCGATGGGTGTTGTAGTGGATAGGCGGGATTCTGAGGTGGGTGATGCATGCTTGGAGGCGCGGGAAGAGAGCGGGGGATGCGGGGAACGCGTGGGGAAGGAGGGGCGGTGAGATATGGATGGGAGGCGGCGTCGGGTGGTCTGGGGCTCGGCGGGGGTGGTCGATCGGGGACGCGTTGGGGATGGGTGGCAATGTGCGCGAGCAAGGGAAAGGCGGGCGGCGAAGGGGAGTAGGGGAGAGGGCTGGTGCGCGTGGGGTGGGTTGGCGAGAGGGAGAACACGCGGGGGGTAGCTAGGACTGGGGGCGGTATCACTGGGGGTTTGGGGGTCGCGGGAGGGGCCGCCGGTGGTGCGGCGAGGGTCTGGACGGCCCGGGGAGCCAATGGGGGGGCTGGGGCTACCATCGGGGACGCCGTTGTTGATGGGGGCTGATCTGAAGCGGCCTGGACTGCGAGAGGTTTGTTGACGTCGATTTTCTCTTTCGGGATGATCTGGACAGCAACTGAATCTTCCTCCACAACGGGATTTTCTTCGCCAAAACTCGGGATAACGGCTTCAATGATCGAGGTCGCTGGAGCCTTCAATCTGGCGGCGCGCATAGCCCTGGATTCAGCGAGTGTTTCTCGACATCCGGCTAAGAATTCTTGATATTTGGACCGGAAGTCTTCGTCGGCTTGTCGTTTACGCTCCGACGAATAATGGCGTTTCGTCGCATGTCGGCGCGCATGTCTGTACGGATCGTCAGATCGTGAAGACGATCTGTAGACCATGCTTTGATACCAATTGATGCAAATCGAATACGGCGTGGTGCGGGAAATAAATTTGAACGGTGGAAATTATTTGGTGGAAGAAAATGGAGGGGTTGAGAAGAAGAACATGCCGGATGCGCGAGGTTGGAGGAGAAGAAACGCAGAGATCGCGTGGAGAGAGAGGGAGAAGGAGATAAAGATCTCAATTTTTCATTAACTCTGAACTGACCAAAAACAATGGACCCTCATCCCTTTATCTAGGAGGGATGAGATTACAAAAATAGTAAACTAATTTTAAATTGACAACTAATTATCCTAATTAGACTCTAACTAATTAACCGACCCAATTTAAAAATCAAATCTATAACTAATTGTTGGAGATCACATGCGATCTCATTTATTTAATTAAAGACACGACAACTTAAATAAACGTAAATAAAATTGACCAATAAAATTAGATAAATATTGGACCCTATCCGTTGGATCCACGCTGCATCAAAGGTTTAGCTTTGAGTCCATTTCTTTTTACTTTGATTATGGACGAGTTGACAAGTCACATTCAGGATGAGTTACCTTGGTGTATGTTATTTGCTGATGATATTGTGTTGATTGACGAGACTAGAGATAGAGTAAATGAGAAGCTTGAGGTCTGGAGACATGCATTGGAGACTAAAGGACTTCGTATAAGTAAGGCTAAGACGGAATATATGGAGTACACCTTTGATGGAAGCAATGGTGAAGGAATTGAGGTGAAGATTGGTGACAATAACATTTGGAAGAGAGATTCTTTTAGATATGTGGGATCTATTTTGCAACAGGATGGGAAATTGATGGAGATGTTATTAATAGAATAAATCCAGGCTGGCTAAAGTAGAGAGGAGCCTATGTTGTTCTCTGTGATAAGAAATTTCCTTTAAAAATTAAAGGAAAGTTTTACAAAGCAGATGTGAGACCTGCTATGCTCTATGGATCGGAGTGTTAGCCTGTAAACTATAGATATGTGCAGAGAATGGTTGTAACAGAAATGAAAATGCTAAGGTGGATGTGTGGACACACACGTAAAGATCGGATTCGGAATGATGCAATTAGAAAGAAAGTTGGTATAGCGTCGATCGGGGATAAGATGTGAGAAAACCGCTTAAGATGGTTTGGTCATTTGCAAAGAAGATCAGCGGATGCACCAGTTAGGAGATGCGAGTGTTGGGATGTTGAGCCGGCTAAGAGAGGGTGAGGACAGCCCAAGAAGTGTTGGAAAGAGACTATACGAATGGATCTTAGTTTTTCGGATATAAGCTCGAGATTGACCCAAGATAGATCTGAATGGAGGCGAAGAATCCGTGTAGCTGACCCTACTTAATTGTGGGAAAAGGCTTTGTTGTTGTTGTTGTTGTTTATCAATTCGCATCCGTGTACTTGAGTTCAACATGGTATCAGAGCAAGTCGCTTCTGGGACAATCAATATTCAAGTTCATCTTTTAGTTTGATTATTCTTCATGTTCTTCGGAGTTCATGATGTGGTCAAAGTTCCTGTTCAAGTTATGAAGATCAGAAGTTGCAGTTTGTTCTTATCGTTGTTCGTCAAGTGGGTTCGTTCATGAAACCTAGTCCTTCTTGTTGATAATGAGCAATCGTGAGTTCCTCAACAGAACCTTAACAACAACTCCATGCGAGATCCTACCGCACCGCAACACCTCGAGGCGGCCCACCTCCAATCACGAAGCCGCAACCCCTTATTCTCGAAGAAGAAAGCAACGATCGCCCAGCAGACCACCCCTCCTCTCACACGCAAGGAGGCAACTCCCCCAAGCGCCTCCACCTGTAGTCATCTCGCAAGGCGGTGCGAGGCCAGGTTCCTCGTGGAGCCACTGAGGGCTTCAATCGCCCATCAAACTTCCCAAGACGCAACACCTTCTCCACGGGATCATCACTGACGGCACCCAACAAGGGGAGGCAAAGGACCGATGTCGGCACACCACCAAATACGATGGTGGCAGCCGTCATGGGATCAAATTTCGTTGAAATTCAACTAAATTTTGATTGAATTCCGATTTCAGCAAGTGACCAAAATTTGGGCCTATATCGGCCAAAATTTGGGGGGACCAGTTCAAAAACTGATCGAAATGTCGATCGAATTTTGACCGAAATTTCATTTCGGTCAGTCATCGAAATGGTGACCGAAATCAAAATTTGAGGCCTTGCCTACAGCCTCCAAGCGAGGCAGCACCCGTGGTAGTGCTCCTCCATGAAGCTGAAACCTCCAGGGCTTTGCATCCCCACACTGCCAACTTTCAAGTTCCCAGCGCGCGAGGCCATCTGTTCCTCTTGTGCATGGTCAATTGCTAGGTACAATAACCTCCCGAAGCAAGTTCCACTGGCGGCATCAGTGGCATCTCTTGAGATGGGTTCTTTCTCTGGAATCCTAACGTGGCATTGGAAGAAAAAGGGTGGTTGATCCCCTTCCTACATATGGTTGACATCCCTCTCTAAAGCATTATTTGAGGCCTAATGGACCTACTGCTGCTTTGAATCAAAAAAAGAAGAAGAAGAAGAAAGGTATGCTTCTATTGGGTCTAAAGTTACCCTGATTTGCAAACAAAAAAGAGGGAAAGTCGAAAAAAATATGATGAATGGCTTGAAAAAAAGGGCTACGTACAAAAAGAAGTCGTACGAAAAAAAAAGGATTGATTTGTGCAAAAAAAGGGAGCACAAAAAGGGAGAAGGTGCATGTTTTGTTTCTCCCAACTTGATGTTCCATACTCTTTATTCTATCAACTATGGGAGAAAGGGGGAGTCAGAGATGGATTTTTCGGGACTTCTACTACCCGACCATGACTGATAGATCGGCACTCCAAACTGAAACTACGATCATTCGTCTTCACCGAGCATCGATTTCTTCGTAGGGTGTACTTCTACTACTACTCAACACTGGATTTCTTCTACTGCGACTCTTCTCCAGGCACGATAGAGATACGTTCCAATGACCTGGTGCTATCTTAGTGACTCTACATGCATGGCAGAGATACGTTTCCGGTGACCTGAAAGTCGCAGACTCATCTTCGAGCGAGGTTTTCTACCAGCAGCGGACATATATTCTTCTTGTGATGTATCGTGTGAAGATGTGTTGTATATTTTTTCTTTTGTTGCAAGCTGCAGCTTTCTCAGCTCCAACTTGAGGGGGAGTGTTGATGTATGTAATATAGAGGTAAATTGATTCCTCCAGGATCAATTACCACCCACTCATGTTTAGTCCCACATCTACTATATGTGGAACTCCGATCTGTCTGTGGGACTATATAAGGAATCACACACCACATGTACTCATTGAAAAAACCTAATAGAAGATCTGGCCCTTTGAGGCCTCCCTCGTGGTTTCATCCCACTCCTTAAGGAGTACGGTTCCCACGTAAATTCACAAGCGTTCCATGTTTATATTTCTTTATTTTATTGCACCTTTTATCGATTCGCTTCCGCGTTCTTGAGATTTCAAGAGAACATAAGCAGTATGCGACACATCATGACAAGAAAGGAAATCAAAAAAGTTGGGAACAATGTAAAATAATGAATCCAAGTGTTCATTCAAGGCACTATGAAACAATACAACTTACCAAAGATACTATGAAGTACTTACCAAACAACACAGTTCCCACAAACCAGTGCAATGCAAGCATTCCATCCTACAGCCAATGAATTGGAAATTTTTCAGATGATGTATAATGTGTAAACCTTTCTCAAATAACTCGAATTAAAACAGAAACTACAGTCACGAGTGAAACCAAAACTGGTAATAACCATATCCTCAAATAGCATTCGGCAAAATTTTAATCTCACCGCTTACCCAACAAGGATACCCCACCTTTCTTTTTTCAAGATGCCGACTAAAATGTTGGCGAACTATTGCAAGATATCATTTCCTTTTAGCAAAACAACAAAAGCCATGGGAACCTGTTTATTTCCAAATTTTGCTGATATGGGTGAAATTCGATCCCCATTTCCTCCATTTAGAAGCTGAATTGTTGCTTCTGCCCAGTGAGTTTTTTTTGCCATTGAGTTTCTTTATCGATTTCGGTGAGTTCTTCCATATTTCTTCATCTCAAAACGTAATCGTGGTAAGAAATGATTTCTACTTCTTATGTTAATCCTGTAATGCGTTATATGGTGTGTGATTTTTACTTAATTATACTGGTTTCTTGTATCTCAAAGCTTTAAGCATAAAATGTTTAATCGAGTTCAAGATACGCATACTTTGCCAACATACATACCAATATCGGACATTATATGGGCCCAATATCCAACATTATAGGGGTTAAATCGAAGCTCTCCATATCAAATTCGATTTTTTCAAATCAAGTTCGAAATTTATGTAGAATATTCTGCAATTTCGATCATATTCAAAGCTTCGTGCTTAATATGCATTAACAAGTTGTTTAGTTTAGATCCGAATTTTAGGAGGTAAGATACAAGAGAAATTAGTAAGACTCAAGGCACATGATTTCCATCCGAGCAGTGTAAATAATATTGGTTTCTACTTTCTTTAAAGGTTATGTAATAGTAATGTAGAGCCGTGGTGTGTTGTTTTTATGTTGCATGTAGACCTGCAAAAAAAAAGAAAGAATGAAGATCGTGTCATTCACTTCTAGATCGATTCTAACACTGAGCAACCTGTTGGTGGAGAGATTGGACGGAAGTATTGCTAGTCCCCCTCATGACAGCAAGCCAAAGCTCGAAAACTTTTTATGGGAAAAGAATTGAAGGAAATGGAATCAAGAGGTCGAAACAACATCTGGTTGATGGACAAGAATCTGGTCAACATGCCCTCAAGTATCAGGACATATCGGTGATATATCACCGATATGTTATCGGTGACGTGGCCATCGAAACTCCCCTTGTATCACTTCTCGCATGCCGTCTCCATGTCAATAATATATTGCCAATATGTCGCTCATATATCAGCAATATGAGGAATAAATGAAGATTCACCATGTATTTCATTCAAATCATCTACCTTATTGTACATCCAGTTCACCCCATCTTCAGGACTATGAGCATGTTTACGCAATTTTGAAGCTTCATGCATATCTGCGGGAGTTCTTGGAGGCTCTCCAATTCGATGGTACGTGTTCTTTATCCTATGGTATTCGTAAAATGGGTGATCATAGATTCTACTTCCTCATTTTCTCAACGATGGTCTATGAAAATATGATGATTAAAGTCTAATTTGTTAATATTTTACATATATTCACCATGATATGGGTTGGAAACAGAAGAAAGCTATATATGTCAATTTAGAAGTGTTTACAATAACATTAGATACGTGTTTGTTAAATTAGACTTAAATATTACATGATCCGGGTGAAATTTACATATCGTATTTGTTGAGATATTTAATATCTCTTTAGTATTATCATGTGATTTTTCCTTTTCATTGTCTCTCTATGTAATTTTCCCTTAGAGCTTTTCTCCTATATAAGAGAGCTCTAGGGCTACGATAACTCTATTCCTTTCATTTCAATCCTTTCCACATGGTATCAGAGCGACGGTCCTAGACCAGAGCCTGTGCCCTAGAGACCCACCCCTAGCAAAACCCTAGTGCGCAAACGCGCACCCACGCAGCCCACAATGCGCGCGTCGTCGACCATCGTCATTGCTCCTCACCGCGTCGTACGCATCCTGCCTGTTGCCGATCCACGCCACATCGTGCGGCGTGCGCCACGTCCCCTGTCGTGCGGCTTGCACCGTGTCGCCCCATGTTCCGTTGCTGCCCTTGAGGGTTGTGGGTGCTTCTACCGTGTTCTTGGGTGATTAGGGCGTGACGTGATTATCTAAGTCACCCTAGATACCCAAAGGAGCCTCTAAAGAATGGAGGAGGTTGTGGTATGAGTCAACACCCACAACCATCTTCCCGTATGTTCGTGTAGATGCAAGTCTTTCTTGTTGATCACCCAGTCTTGCAAAATAGTTGTCACTATGTCCGACAACAAAGTTGGCGTTCCATCCCTGGGTATCTTCAAAGGTTTCGCACCGATCCTCAAGATGGATGGAACAAACTATAAACTGTGGGCCATGCAGTTCATGAGTCTAATGCAATGCAATGGCAAGAAGCATATTCTCATATAGGCGGAGCATGCTGACAAGACTGGGATTAACGCCTCATGGGAGGCAGACGACGCGTATGCACGCGTGTGGCTTTCAGGGACGGTGTCCATGGAGATAGCCAATGATATATTGAGTCAACCCACGGTTAAGGCTATATGGGACATTCTTGCGGCGGCTACTTACTCTCCAACAAAGAACGAAACGACGGTTCTGCAACTTCAGCACGACATCTTCACATCCAAACAGAATGGTCGACCTCTTCATACCCTTTACACTTCTCTGAGGGGTATGTTTAAGAAGTTATATGGCTACATTCCCTTGATTGCTACGCCAGAGTAGCTCAATGCATATAGAGATTCGGTGATTACCAGAGTTTTCCTAGCGGCACTTTGACTCTGAGTATGATGCTGCTAGAGCACAGATTTTGACTGATACCACTATACCCCCAATGGAGGAGGCATATCGGAGGCTGAGCAGGCTTTCCATATCTTCAGGTGGTACTCAAGTATCTCAGACTTCCTCTGCCATGGGAGCATCTCGTGGTAGGGGGGCCCTACGCAGTTCCGTGGTCGTGGTGGCCGTGGAAAAGGAAGTGGGGCAGTCGACCTCCTCGTCAACCATGCACCTACTATCACAGGCCAGGTCATTCTAAGGAAACATGATATTCTAAGCATGGGTTTCCAGCTTCGACTCGTGTTGCAGAACAGATCCAACAGGGCAACAGTTCTTCAACTGCATCTGATCAGAATTTTGATGAGTTAGTAGTAGCAAGGCTCTGGGAGATTATGCCTTCTCCTGGGTCAATCGGCTCTTCGTTAGGATCATCTGAGGTAGGCCTCAGCCTCAGCATCTATATCAGGTACATCGTATGCCTTTACTAGCTGTTACAGAGCAAACTTGTCAGAATGGATAATGGATTCAGGAGCTTCTCATCATCTCTGTGGTGGCAGAGGGCAGTTTAGTTCCTATAGCCCAACTCAGTCTGGAAGATCAGTCGTGATAGCAGATGTGACACATTCTCCCAATACTGGTTAGGGGGAGGTGTAGCTAACCCCTGCAATACGGCTTCAGAACGTTCTTTACGCTCCTGAATTCTCTATGAACTTACTATCTATTAGTCAAATCACCAAGGATTTACATTGTCATGTCATTTTTAACCCTTCTGCTCTTGTGTTTCAGGATATTCTAACATGCAAGGTGATTGGTTCTGGCTGTGAGCAAGGAGGTATCTACAGATTGGAGCAGTCTCCTTATGTTGGTGCCACTTATCTTTACACTAGATCTGTCTCTCCCTATATGTGGCATCTTCGGTTCGATCATCTTCCACTGCAAAAGTTGTGTCATGTTCTTTGTCAAATCTCTCCACATTCTACTTTTCAGTGCGAGGCATGCCAGCTTGGGAAGCATCATAGATTCATAGGTCCACATTCCAGAGTCACCAGGGTCGAAGTAGTCATAGTCTATTCGAATTGATTCATTTTGATATTTGGGGTCCAAGTCATGTCCCTGATCTTCAGGGGCATAGGTTTTATCTTGTTGCTATTGATGAGTTCTCTAAATTGTCATGGGTATTTCTTTTTAAGAACAAGTCGGATGCCCGTCCTGTCATTCAGTCCTTTATTAATGAAATAAGGAATGTGTTTTCTGCGAATGTCAAGCTTGTATGATAATGCACTTGAATTTTGTAGTACACAACTTTCTCGATTCCTTAGATCCTATGGTATTGTGCATCAAACATCTTGTGCATACACTTCTCAACAGAATGGGGTAGCTACTAGCTGAGAGAAAACACCGCCATCTCTTCGATGTTACCAGGACTCTTCTTATTCAGAGTTGTGCTCCCCATTCTTATTGGGGGGACGCGGTTCTCACTGCATGTTATTTAGTGAATCGTATGCCTTCATCATGGAAGGTCGTATCGGCAATATGTCGGCGATATATTGTCGATATATCGGTTTCGCTGGGTAGGGGATATCGATATTGACATGTATATCTAAATACCGGTGTCGGCGATATATCAGTTGTCGGTGATGTATCGCCGACACATGGCATATTCCTTCCTTCGTTTGCACTGAATGAGGGCCAATTTCGGTTATAAAAACCGCATATCGACTCCATTTCGACCACATCGACATCTCGAGCTTAGGCGCTCCCTTCTTCCATATTCCATTGCATTTTGAGGTATGATCTTCTCTTAATTGGTGAATAAAAATTGAAAATTAGTTAGGGCTTTTGTTCTTGGTGGTTATTTGATGCATAATCATCTTTTTTTTGTAAAATTTGGAATGAATGGAGTTGGATGACATATTTTAGCCTTAGGGAACAATATTTCATGATGATTTTTGTTAAGTTATGGTGTGTAATTTATTAAATCCGAAAATAGAAGAAATAAATCTTCAAATTATTGACAAATTTGTTGTTGAATTTTGGGGCTTTTGAATTCTTTTGGTTTATTAGGTGATGTTATGGAAGGATGGAGTCGGATCTCATGTTTTAGCCTTAGGAAAAATTATTTCATGGTGATTTATGTTAACTAAAGGGGTGTAATTTATTAAATCCAAAAATAGTGTTGTTGAATTTTGGGATTTTTGATTTTTTTTTGGTTTATTAGGTGATGTTATGTAAGGATGGAGTTGGATCTCATGTTTTAGCCTAGGAAAAATTATATCATTGTGATTTATGTTAACTAAAAGGGTGTAATTTATTAAATCCGAAAATAAAAGAAATAAATCTTCAAATTATTGACTAATTTGTTGTTGAATTTTGGGGCTTTTGATTTTTTTGGTTTATTATGTGATGTTATGGAAGGATGGAGTTGGCTCTCATGTTTTAGCCTTAGGGAAAATTATTTCATGGTGATTTATGTTAACTAAAGGGGTGCAATTTATGAAATCAAAAAATAGAAGAAATAAAGCTTCAAATTATTGACTAATTTGTTATTGAATTTTGGGATTTTGATTTTTTTGATTTATTAGGTGATGTTATGGAAGGATGGAATTGGATCTCATGTTTTAGCCTTAGGGAAAATTATTTCATGGTGATTTATGTTAACTAAAGGGGTGTAATTTATTAAATCCGAAAAAAGAAGAAATAAATCTTCAAATTATTGACTAATTTGTTGTTGAATTTTGGGGCTTTTGATTTTTTTTGGTTTATTAGGTGATGTTATGGAAGGATGGAGTTGGCTCTCATGTTTTAGCACTAGGTAAAATTATTTCATGGTGATTTATATAAACTAAAGAGATGTAATTTATTAAATCCGAAAATAAAAGAAATAAATCTTCAAATTATTGACTAATTTGTTGTTGAATTTTGGGGCTTTTGATTTTTTTTGTTTATTAGGTGATGTTATGTAAGGATGGAGTTGACTCTCATGTTTTAGCCTTAGGGAAAATTATTTCAGGTGATTTATGTTAACTAAAGGGGTGTAATTTATTAATCCAAAAATAGAAGAAATAAATCTTCAAATTATTGACTAATTTGTTGTTGAAATTGGGGCTTTTGATTTTTTTTATTTTTTCAGATCAAGGATTAAAGATCATGGTACACTCCGATTCAGAATCTGATGGTTCTCGTGAACAGATGGATTTCGACGGTGGAGAGATTGGTTGGAAGTATGCCACCGCTCCAGATGGCAACAAAGTGAAACCGCAATGCAACTTTCGTGGGAAGAGGTTGGGAGGAGGGGGTATTACTAGACTGAAGCATCACCTTGTTGGCAGCAATAAAAATGTTGCCAAGTGCACTCGATGTCCAAAAGACGTGAGGGACTTGGTGAAGGCCAGCATGGAAGGGATAAAGGAGAAGGATATGGAGAGATCCAGACGGGATGAACTGTTCAAGGAGTTCATGTTTGAGAAGGAGTTCAATGTCCTCTCAGATTCAGACGACGAGGACTTTGTTTACCCCGATGACGTTCAGACCGAAGCGGAGAGGAGGGCTTACAAGAGGGCGATAAAAGAGTCTGTGAGGAGCGAGTTTGAGAGGAGAGAACTCACTGGTGCACGCGGCGGCTTCCCTGGTGCTGGTGGCAGTGGGAGTAGTTCTGGAGGTGCACCAGTATCACCACCCACTAAGAAACACAAGGGGAAGGGAACATAACCATTCTTGACGAGGAGTGGGTCCATGCAGTACAAGCCAAGCAAGGACCCGAAGCAAAAGACGGTGAAGGGGATGTTCACCAATGCACGAGAGAGAGAGTGTGCAAGGCCATCGACAAGCTCTTCTTTGGGGAGAGCATCCCAGCCCATGTCGCTAGTGGACCTTTCTTACAGCACGCCATTGATGAGATCGCCACAGCAGGAACGGGAGTGAAGGCTCCAAGTGTCAAAGAGTTGATGAACAAGTATCTTGCGCAGGAGAATGAGGAGATGAACGAGTACATCTCTGACCTGAGGAAGAGAAGGCCAGAGTACGGCGTGACGCTGATGTGTGATGGCTGGACAAGTTATACGAGGAAGCAGATCATCAACTTCCTCATTTACTACGATGGTAAGACCATTTTCCTTAAATCCGTCGATGCATCTGAACAGGTCAAGGACTACAAGTACCTATGGAAGTTGATGAAGGACGTCATTAAGGACGTTGGGAAAGAGAACATTGTACAGATTGTGACGGACAACGGCAGCAACTTTAAGAAAACAGGAGAAACAATAATGAAGTCCAGCAGCTACGGCATTTTTTGGACACTTTGTGCTGCGCATTGCATAGATCTGATTCTGAAGGACTTCGGCAAGAGTAAGCTCATCGTGAAGGTGATGGAACAAGCATGGGCGATCACGACTTTCGTTTACAACCATTCCAAAGTTTGGCTTTGATGAGGCGGGCATGCAATGGTGAGTTGGTGAGGCCTGGCATCACATGCTTTGCAACCAATTTATAGCATTGCAAAGCCTCAAACAACACAAGGTAGGGTTAAAGAACATGTGATGCCAAGGTGAATGGTTTGAGAACCCAGAAGCTCGAACTGAAGGAGGAAGGAGAGTGGAGACAATCATCAATGATCTCCATTTCTAGGATGACGTGACAAGGGTCACGAAGATAATGGAATCTGTTGTTTCTACATTACGTATTGTAGATGGGGATATGAAGCCAACTATGGGAGTCAGCTACGAGGCAATGCGCTGCATAAGGGAGAAGGTTAGAGAAGCAGTTGGGAGAGGATTTAAAGCATGATTGGACATCATAGACGAACGATGGTCCAAGATGCTCTCACATCCTCTTCACAAGGCTGGTATGTATTATTATCTATTAATTTTTTTAATCTATTTTGGTAGGTATGTACTTTATAATGATTAAAATTTGAGAATTGTTCGTCTCCAGCATATTACTTGAATCCGAAGTACCAATACAAGAACAGACTTGGTACAAATGCTGACCTTCTAGCAGGTGTACAAGTTGTGGTGGAGAAGCTCGTCAAGGACGAGAAGGCACAAACCTCGTGCATGAATGAGGTAAGACCGTAAAAATACTAAGAACGCTTGTATACTGTACAATCTATAATCGCATACAGTATTACAGTGCCTTTCAAATTATTTTGAGGCACAAACCATGTTATGACTTAAAGTTTTGATTAATGTGCATATTAAATACTTTAGGGATACCTTGGGTTCTTTCGGTAGGGTAACCACGGTTAATGGACGTGGCAGAACTCCTCCTAGTAAGGGCTAAGTCTACTGATTGTGATGTATAACAATTTGACTATTATTTATTTATCTCTTTTGGATTTTCCGCAGCCGAATGGTGGTTACTGTATGGGATGGAAGCTCCCTACCTATGCAAAGTGGCAGTGAAAGTATTGTCCCAAAAAGCATCTGTCGGTGGTTGTGAGAGAAATTGGAGCACATTCAACTTGATCCATTCGAGGAGACGGAACAAGTTGGGAGAACGACTCCACGATCTTGTTTTTGTGCACTACAACTTCAGGTTGAAGATGAAACATGTAAGAGAGGGGCATGACAGAGAGGACTACACAGACCCCATCGATCTTGCATATATTTTCAAGATGCACGACGACAATGCAGATGAAGATTTTCTGCAGAGGTGGTTGGATTCCAACGGTGCTCCATTGCTCGATCAACCGGGAGGCAGGCCGAATTAGAATATAAACCAACAAATGAGAGTAGATGTTGGTAACTACATGGCCAGATCTAGACGAATCACGGACCCTCTTGGAGGGGTGGAGCTTGATGCGATTGTGGACGACATTCTCTCTACTGGATCAAAATCCAAATCGAAATCAAAAGATGACAGTGGGAGCGATGATGATGATGATGATGATGTTGGTGGTCGTGGTGGATCAGGTGATGGGGAGACATATCCAGGAGGGTCAGGGTCTGCAGGGGGTAGTCGTGGACCACGTGATGATACAAGATTCGAGTCATGGCGAGAATACATGGAACGATGTGGAAACATACATGGGCAATTTGTCCCAAATCCGAGTCCAAGACCTATGGATTACGATGCATATGGACGACGTGGCCATCATCCTACAAATAGCTACATAGATGATTTGATATCGTCTATAGGTTCGTTGAGTTGCAAGGACATTGACAGCCCACACCGTGGAGGAACACCTAATCCCATGGGCGGATATGGAACCTCACAAGATAAAAGATCATTTGGCGTCTTCCCTGAATATTTTCTTGCTCTCCACCTGGACCTTTTCCTCAGGCGTATACTCCTCCATCCTATGGATATGGTAGCAACAGTGGGTATGGAGGATATAACAGCTACAGCGGTGAGAACTACCAAGGTAGCCAACCCGAGCAGAGCCAGGGCAGCTTCTTTGGTGGTGACAGTTTCGATTTCTTCCCTATGTATTACGCTCCTCCTCCAGGTCCTCCTCCTCCGCAGAGATCTTCTCCTACTCCGTCGTCGTCATCCGAGGATCTCAAGCTAGTACTTCGCAGCCTCGACGTGCACCTCGTGACACCGGATCTAGCAATGCTTATCCTCGACTCGGGATACTCATAGGGATTGATGACAATCAATACAGGCAGTATATTATGGATTATAAGGCCATGTACTCGTACATGACATGGGAAAACTATTGCGAGTTCATTGAGTCCGCAATCCACTATGAGAGACAACGGGGCAGGGGGATGATTTAGATCCGCCGCGGAATTCTTGGTTTTAGGTCATCTCATTTTACAATGTTAAATTGATTTGGATATTTCTCATTTATTAATGTAGCATGTATATAAATAAAATCTTAATGCCAAACAATGATTGTCTCGTTATATATTCCAATCATATGACCGATATGTGCAGTTTAAGGACCATAGTCCTCATAAATTATCTATGTGTATTATGAACTTGAATGGAATCCATTTCCAATATTTATAAGTCAAGAATCAACATTAAGTTATTTACATCGACATGATCGATATGTGTGATGCCGATATGTGCGATATATGATCTATAAATGGACCGATATGTGTGATATAAGTGTGTATTTGAACGTTATTTATTGTTTTAATATCTTGGATGACCTTAATTTCTGAAAATGCCAAAAATGGCTTTTTGAGCCTTTTTCGACATTTCCACCGATATCATCGATATATCATCGATATATCCCGATATATCCATTTTCGGGATGACCAAAACGATATCGATATCGATACGGCCTTCCATGGCCTTCATCAGTTCTGGGGAAGAAGATTACGTTCTCGATTGTGTTTCCTGAGACAGGGCTTTTCTCTCTCACGCCTCGTGTCTTTGGATCCATTGCTTTTGTCCATAGGATGTCTCCTGGTCTGGATAAGCTCTCTCCTAGAGCGGTCAAGTGTGTGTTCGTTGGGTACTCCAAGACCCAAAAGGGGTATCGTTGCTTGACCCTGCTCGATGAAGGTATTATGTTAGTGCAGATGTCACCTTCTTTGAATCCATTATGTATTTCTCGCCTATAGGTGACAAGCTCATTCCTTCAGAAAATGGAGAAGAGGTTTATGTGCCTCTACTTCCTGTATCACCCAATCTAGATGTCACTTCATCACCTACTCCACCACTGCCTCCACCACCGCCTCCTACCACACTTATTTTCTTTCCTCAGGTTTACCAGCACCAACCTCGTGCTCATGTGCCTCTTCCATCATCCGACACGCCCAAGGTATGTTCTGAGAATTTGAGTTCTACTAATAGCACTGGTGATTTGAGTATGCAGGATTTTTGGAAGAATAAGAGTTGTTGTTTTATTCCAGAGAACCCTAGGGTCTCTTATATAGAGAACACCCGTGGGTAAATTATATAAGACGGAACATTAAAGAATAAAAAGTTCAAACGGTACACAGACTACATAATTCTTTCGACACTCCCCCTCAAGATGGAGTATAGATATCGATCATGCTCAGCTTGGAAGTACACTTCTGGAATGGTCCTCTGAGTAACGGTTTGGTGAGGATGTCAGCAGTCTGCTCCTCAGAACTAACATGTGAAGTAGAAATCAGTCCCTTCTGGATCATATCTCTGGTGTAGTGACAGTCTACTTCAATATGCTTGGTTCTCTCGTGAAAGGCAGGATTATTGGCAATGAACAATGCGGCTTGATTATCACACTGTAGCTGCATGGGTAGAGGTACATCTACATGCAAGTCTTCTAATACAGCTCGAACCCACATCATTTCCGTACTTGCTTGTATCATAGCCCTATATTCAGATTCTGCACTGGATCTATGTAGAGATAGATATTATTATATGCTATGTACCCGTTCGTCATTTATATTTTTCTCGGGACTACTTTGTATTTTACTCTTGAGGTCTCTCCCTATATAAGAGAGCCTAGGGTTCCCTTGAATGATTGATTACTCTTTTCTCACAACATGGTATCAGAGCCCTAGGGCTTCCCCACCCGCCACCTACCCCCCCTCTCGTTCTTCCACCGCCCACCCCCCCCTCTCTCGTTCTTCCGCCGGACGCCCCCCCCCCCCCCCCCGGGTCCACCCCGACGCTGCCGGACCCCCCCCCCTCGGGTCCACCCCAGTGCCGCCCGACCCCCCCGAGTCCCCTCCAAGTGCTGCCGTAATACCTCAGCCCGCCGTCTCGTCTTCATCTTCTGGTTTGCCCTAGCCGGACTCTTGCTACCTTGATCGTAGCCGTCTCTTCCTCCAGATATATGGATTTGGGTGCGTAAAGTCTACATACGCACTCGAATCCTATGAAGTTTGTGTAGACATCTATCACTTCGTCTACATACCCTAGTTCTTCTCCGACGGCAATATGTCAGAATCAAAGGTTGATATGCCCTCCATAGGCGCGTTCAAAGGTCCCGCGCCAATAGTGAAGATGGACGGGTCGAACTATGAGCTCTGGGCGATGCAGTTCATGAGTCTCATGAAGTCGAACGGTAAGAAGCATATTCTTACCGAGGATGAGCCAGCAGAGAAGACAGGGATATATGCCTCGTGGGAGGCTGATGATTCGTATGCTAAGGTCTGGTTGTCAGGAACACTGTCGATGGAGATTGCCAATGATGTCCTCCATCAACCCACTGCCAAGGCGATGTGGGATATTCTGGCTGCTACATATTCCCAGGTGCGAAATGAGACCAAGATGTTACAACTTCAGCATGATATATTCACGATGAAGCAGAATGGCAGACCTCTTCACTCCTTGTACACATCCCTGCGGGGGATGTTTGAGAAGTTGTACAGCACCATTCCCCTCACTCGAATCCTATGAAGTTTGTGTAGACATCTATTACTTCGTCTACATACCCTAGTTCTTCTCCGACGGCAATATGTCAGAATCA
Organism: Ottelia alismoides; assembly: GCA_037367405.1. Classification (NCBI taxonomy): domain Eukaryota; kingdom Viridiplantae; phylum Streptophyta; class Magnoliopsida; order Alismatales; family Hydrocharitaceae; genus Ottelia; species Ottelia alismoides. The sequence goes on from JAZKJV010000139.1 coordinate 1,281,136, forward strand.
AAGGTTGATATGCCCTCCATAGGCGCGTTCAAAGGTCCCGCGCCAATAGTGAAGATGGACGGGTCGAACTATGAGCTCTGGGCGATGCAGTTCATGAGTCTCATGAAGTCGAACGGTAAGAAGCATATTCTTACCGAGGATGAGCCAGCAGAGAAGACAGGGATATATGCCTCGTGGGAGGCTGATGATTCGTATGCCAAGGTCTGGTTGTCAGGAACACTGTCGATGGAGATTGCCAATGATGTCCTCCATCAACCCACTGCTAAGGCGATGTGGGATATTCTGGCTGCTACATATTCCCAGGTGCGAAATGAGACCAAGATGTTACAACTTCAGCATGATATATTCATGATGAAGCAGAATGGCAGACCTCTTCACTCCTTGTACACATCCCTGCGGGGGATGTTTGAGAAGTTGTACAGCACCATTCCCCTCACATCGACTCCTGAACAGCAGAAGACATTTAGGAATGCCACCATGGTGGGTGTTCTACTTGCGGCCCTAGATCCTGAGTATGAGGCCGCCCGCTCTCAGATTTTGGCTGATGCAGTTATTCCTCCGATGGAGGATGTTTACAGGAGACTCAGTCGCATATCAGTTTCTTCCGGCTCATCTACTCCACCCCCATCGACGATGGCAGTTTCGCGTGGGAGAGGTGGTAACTCTTCTGGCCGTGATCGTAGACGTGGACCATAGGGTAGGGGTGGTCGCTTTCGGTCATGTTCATATTGTCACCGCACAGGCCACTCGGAGGAGACATGCTACTCTAAGCATGGGTTCCCAGCATCGGCACGGGTAGCAGAGCATTCTCAGCCCCAATTGGCATCTACTGCAGACAATCGTTTCGAGAAACTCGTGGCATGTCTACGTGATATTATGCCACAATCATCTGGTGATTCTTCTGGTGGACCTTCATATGTTGCTACTACAGCATCTGCCAGTTCCTCTGTTGCTGCTAGTACCTCAGGTAGTGCTACTGCATTTACATCTTCTCATGATATCTCTGATTGGATTATAGATTCTGGTGTTACACATCATCTCTGTCGTGATCGAGAGAGACTTGAGTCCTACAGGGACATTCCTCATGGCCGCTCAGTACAGATTGCAGACGGTACTCATTCTCCCCTTGTTGGACAGGGGGAGGTCTTCCTATCTTCTACTATGCATCTACAGAATGTCCTACATGCTCCTGAGTTCTCAATGAATCTGTTGTCTATTAGTCAGATTACGAAGGATTTGCATTGTCGTGCTATATTTGACCTGTCTTCTCTTATTTTTCAGGACATACTAACGGGCAGGGTGATTGGTTGTGTCTCTAAGCAGAATGGTCTAAATCGGCTGGTCCGGAATACTTATGCTGGCATCTCTTCTCATTCTGCCGGATCGGTTTCTCCGTACATCTGGCATCTCCGTTTTGGTCATCTCCCGCTCCAGAAAATGCGACATCTTCTGCCTCAGATCTCTCCCAGTTCTTCCTTTCGCTGTGACACGTGTCAGTTGGGAAAGCATCATCGATCGAGCTTTCCTAGTCGTCAGAGTCGGAGCAGTAGCTCTCCATTTGAGTTGTTTCACATAGATATATGGGGTCAAGTCGTGTACCCGATCATCAGGGACACAGATTTTATCTAATGGTAGTGGATGATTTTTCTCGTGTTTCTTGGGTCTTCCTTTTAAAGAATAAATCTGAAGCAGGCGATGTGATTAAGAATTTGATTAATGAAGTGCAAAATGTGTTTTCTTTTACTGTCAAATATGTTCGTACTGATAATGCTCTTGAATTCTGCACACGGTCCCTCTCTCAGTTTCTTTCGTCAAAGGGCATTATTCACCAAACCACTTGTGCTTACACATCTTAACAGAATGGTGTGGCTGAAAGAAAGCATCGCCACCTTCTTGACATTACTCGAACCCTACTAATTTAGAGTTGTGCTCCTATTTCTTTCTGGGGGATGTTGTCCTTACCGCTTGCTACCTGGTCAATCGTATGCCATCTTCTGTTCTTGGTGAGAAAATTCCTCTCTCTATCGTTTTTCCTGACAAGGAATTATTCTCACTAACTCCTCGTGTCTTTGGTATTGTGGCATTTGTTCATCTTCTGACTCCTGGACTTGACAAACTCTCTCCTAGAGCTGTCAAGTGTGTCTTTGTCAGTTATTCTCGGACTCAGAAGGGCTATCGGTGTTATGATCCCATAAACAAGAAATACTTTGTCAGTGCTGATGTCACGTTCTTGAGTCTGTTATGTATTTTTCCCCTGCAGGTGAGAGACTGGTACCATCCACTGCCAACGATGATGTCTATGTCCCTCCACCACCTACTTGGAGTCCACCTGAGTCCACTCCTGTTCCTGACTCTACGTCATCTTCCCTACCAGCTCCACCTCCACCACCTCCACGGCCTCCTATTCCACCTTTACCAAAATTCTATACGCGTCGGTCAGGTCCTGCTCAGGCTACACGTCAGACATCCATCATGCCTCAGGTATGTTCAGATGGCATTACTACTGACAGGTCAGATATGGTACATGTGCATGATTCTTCATTGCAGGAGACGACACCATCCAGTACAGCGGAAGATGATCTTGATCTTCCTATTGCTATCCGGAAGCAGAAGCGGACATGTACATCTTATCCCTTTGCTTCACAGGTGTCTTTTCATCGCCTTACAGGCGACTTTCAGAGATTTGTTGCAGCTTTATCTTCCGTGGACATACCACGGACTTACCAGGATGCTATGGAGATTGATTGCTGGAGAAAGGCTATGGAAGATGAGATGCTTGCACTACAGTCTCGTGGCACATGGATCTTGGTTGTTCCTCCTTCTGATGCATCTATTGTGAGCTGTAAGTGGGTATTCACAGTTAAATACTACGCTGATGGCAGTCTAGATCGGTACAAAGCACGGCTGGTCGTGCGAGGTTTTACACAAACCTATGGCGTGGACTATATTGATACATTTTCTCCAGTGGCTCGTCATTCCACTCTTCGCATTCTCTTATCAGTTATTGTGCTACGTGACTGGAGTATATCTCAACTGGATGTCAAGAATGCCTTCTTGTATGGTGATCTGCAGGAGGAAGTCTACATGCAACAACCACCAGGGTTTACTGCTGAGGGGGAGAAGCATATGGTGTGTAGACTTCACAAGGCAATTTATGGCCTCAAACAGAGTCCAAGAGCGTGGTTCCAGAAGCTTTCCGATCTGATAGAACGACAGGGATTCAAGAGATCGAATGCAGACCACTCGTTGTTTGTTCAGAAGTCATCGGCAGGTACGGTTGTTATCATGGTCTATGTTGATGATATTCTGGTTACAGGTGATGATATTCAGGGCATAGAAAGGGCGAAGGCATTCCTAGGCCGTCAGTTCATCACGAAGGATCTTGAAACCCTAAGATACTTTCTGCGGTTGGAATTTGCCAGGAATGCACAGGGTCTAGTAATGACCCAAAGGAAGTACATCACAGATTTCTTGACTGAAACAGGCATGGCTGGATGCAAACCATCAAGTATTCCCATGGATCCAAGCATGAAGCTGTATGATGATGACACTGCTGAAGTAGATAAGAGGAGATAAAATGGTGGGTAAGCTCCTTTATATTACCATAACTCGTCTCGATATTGCCTTTGCAGTGAGCAGGGTGAGTCAATTTATGGAGCAGCCAAGACAAGTTCATATGGATGTCATATACATGATACTGAGGTATCTGAAGTCTTCTCCAGGTTCAGGGTTGCTATTTCGAAAGGGCACAGATTTGTCTATCTTAGCATGTGCAGATGCCGATTATGCTGGATGCCCTAAGGATCGAAAATCAACCTCAGGATTTGCAGTTTTTGTTGGGAGCTCTCTGGTTTCTTGGAAAAGCAAGAAACAAACTGTTGTGGCAAGGTCCAGTGCTGAATTCGAATATAGGGCCATGACGCAAGCGAGCACGAAGATGATGTGGGTTCGATCTGTACTGGAAGATCTACATGTAGCCGTACCTCTACCCATGCAGCTTCAGTGTGATAATCAGGCAGCCTTATTTATTGCTAACAATCCAGCTTTTCATGAAAGAACAAAGCACATTGAAGTTGACTGCCACTACACTAGAGACTTGATCCAGAGAGGATTGTTATCTACAGCTTACGTGAGCTCAGGGGATCATACTGCTGACGTACTCACCAAGCCGTTGCTCAGAGGACCTTTCCAGAGATGTTCTTCCAAGCGGAGCATGATAGACATCTATGCTCCACCTTGAGGGGGAGTGTAGAGATAGATATTATTATATGCTATGTACCCGTTCGTCATTTATATTTTTTCTCTGGACTACTTTGTATTTTACCCTTGAGGTCTCTCCCTATATAAGAGAGCCTAGGGTTCCCTTGAATGATTGATTACTCTTTTCTCACAACAATCTAGCTACAACTGTTTATTTCTTGCTTTTCCAAGAAACTAGAGAACTACCTACAGACACAGCAAAGCCTGAGGTAGACTTTCGATCCTTAGGGCAACATGCATAGTCAGCATCCGCACATTTTTTTAATAAGAAAGACGGGGGAGCCCTCCCAAGGCAGGAGTCACCACACCAAAGCATTCATTACTAAGCACGAAGATACATCAGTTGGAGATCTAGAAGTTGTACAAGGCATTAGCAAAAACAGATAAATTGGTTTCCTTTCTGAACAGCAATCCCGTGCCTGGAGACGATTTTAGATACCTAAGTATCATATATATAGCATCCATATGTACCTGTCTCGGCTGTTCCATGAACTGGCTTACCCGGCTAACTGCAAAGGCAATATCAGGTCGGGTTATAGTTATGTAAAGAAGCTTCCCCACCATTTCTCTATACCTTCTCTTGTCAACTTCTTCTATATCATTATCATACAATTTCATGCTAGGGTCCATAAGAGTAGTAGACGGTCTGCATCCAACCATGCCCGTCTCAACAAGCATATCTGTAATATATTTCCTCTGGGTCATTACTAAACCCTGTGCATTCCTGGTGAACTCTAACCCCAGAAAGTATCGTAATGTACCAAGGTCTTTTGTAACAAATTGACGACCCAACACTGCTTTGATCATCTCTATCCCCTGAGCATCATCTCCTAGTAACCAAAATGTCATCAACATACACCATAATGACAACTGTACCTCGAGTAGTCTTCTGGATGAACAGTGAATGATCTGCATTGGATCTCTTGAATCCATGTTCTTCAATCAGATGGGAAAGCTTCTGAAACCATGCCCTTGGGCTCTATTTAAGGCCATATATTGCCTTATGAAGTCTGCACACCATATGATTCTCCCCCTCAACAGCAAACCCCGGAGGCTGCTGCATGTAGACTTCCTCCTGCAGATCTCCATACAAGAATGCATTTTTAACATCTAACTGGAACAAGGGCCAATCACGTACCACAACTACAGACAGAAGAATATGAAGAGTGGAGTGACGGGCGACTGGAGAGAAGGTATCCATATAGTCCACTCCATAAGTCTGAGTGAAGCCTCGTGCCACTAGCCTTGCCTTGTACCGATCAAGGCTACCATATGCATGATACTTGACAGTGAATACCCATTTGCAGCTAACAACAGATGCTCCTGAAGGAGCGGGAACCAAGCTCCATGTGCCTCGCGACTGTAGGGCAGCCATCTCCTCCTCCATTGTAATCCGCCAGCAATCAGATTTCAATGCATCCTGATAGGTCTTTGGGATCTCCACTGAAGATAAAGCCACAGCAAATCTCAGAAAGTCCCCTGTAAGGCGATGAAAGGAGACCTGTGAGGCAAGTTGATACGAAGCACAACTGCGTTTCTGCTTTCTCATTGCAATAGGAACATCCAGATCATCAACCACTGAACTCGCCGGAGCAGATTCGTCCTGCAATGATGCACCCTACATAAGCACACTATTCGACCCATCATTAGTAGTAACATCTGAACATACCTGGGGTGTGTTGGATGATCGATGTATAGCATGAGCAGGACCAGATCGACGGGTATAAAATTTTGGTAGTTTTGAGACAAGTGGTTTTGGTGGAGGTGGTGGTGGTGGAGGAGCTGACACACCGTTAGGAACTGGATTGGACAATGCAGGACTCACCGTAGGAGGAGGAGGAACATAGACTTCATCAGTAGATGAGTTAGAGACTAATCTGTCACCTGCAGGTGAAAAATACATAACAGACTCGAAGAAAGTGACATCAGCACTGACAAAGTATTTCCTGTTAACAGGATCATAGCAACGATATCCCTTCTGCGTCCGATAATAGCCCACGAAGACACATTTGACAGCTCTAGGTAAGAGCTTGTCAAGACCTGGGGAAAACTAATGAACAAATGCAACAACTCCAAAAACACGAGGGGTGAGTGAGAATAATTCCTTATCTGGAAAAACAACAGAAAGAGGAATTTTGTCACCAAGTACCGTGGACGGCATACGATTTACCAAGTAGCAGGCTGTAAGAACGGCGTCCCCTACAAAAGAAATAGGAGCACAACTCTGGATAAGTAGAGTTCGAGTAATGTCAAGAAGGTGACGATGCTTTCTCTCGACAACTCCAATCTGTTGGGATGTGTAGGCACATGTAGTTTGGTGTATAATGCCTTTTGACAAAAAATAGTATGAGAGAGACCGAGTACAAAATTCCAACACGTTATCAGTACGAACATATTTGACATTGGATGAAAAGACATTGTTCACTTCACTGATAAGGTTTTTAATAACATCACCAGCTTCAGATTTATTCTTTAACGGGAAAACCCACGACAAACGAGAGAAATTATCAACCACGACAAGATAAAACATGTGCCCCTGGTGATCAAGGACACGACTAGGACCCCAAATATCAATATGGAGTAACTCAAAAGGAGAGCTACTGCTCCGACTCTGACGACTTGGGAAGCTAGCTTTATGGTGCTTCCCTAACTGAGAAGCTTCACACCGGAAGAACGAACTTGGAGATATCTGAGGCAAAAGGTGACGCATCTTCTGTAGAGGGAGGTGACCAAAGCGTAGATGCCATGTATATGGAGAGACAGATCCAACAGCATGAGAAGAGACTCCAGCATAAGAACTCCGGTTCAGACGATAAAGACCATCCTGCTCATAACCACAGCCAATCACCCTGCCCATTAGAATGTCCTGAAATATAAGAGAAGATGGGTCAAATATAGCGCGACAATGCAAATCTTTTGTAATCTGACTAATAGAGAGTAAGTTCATCGAAAATTCAGGGGCATGTAAGACATTCTTGAGACACATAGAAGAGGATAACAAAATCTCCCCCTGTCCAACAATGAGGGAATGAGTCCCATTGGCAATGATCACCGACCTCCCTGGAGGAATCTCTCTGTATGAGATAAGTCTGTCTCTGTCTCGACATAGATGATGCGTGGCACCAGAGTCCATGATCCAATAGGATATGTCTGAAGTATAACATGTGGTAAAGGCACAGGCACTACCTGAGGTACTAGTCGTGGCAGAAGTACTGGCAGAAGCAGACGCAGCTATATCCGAAGGGCCTCCAGAAGAATCTGTAAAAGCAGGAGGCGTTATATCCCGTAACCGAGCGACGAGTTCCTCAAACCTCTGATCCGAAGTAGAAGATGATGGAGATGCAACATGTTCTGCCACCCGTGCTGATGCTGGAAAGCCTTGCTTCGAATAGCATGTATCCTCCGAGTAACCTGGACGGTGACAAAAACTGCAAGGTGGACAGGACCGACCACCACGGCCTCCAGTTCCACGACCACGGCCACGAAATGAAGAAGAGGAACCACCTCTCCCTCTGGAAGCAGCCATCGCTGAAGGGGGTGGTGTAGATGTGCTGATGGAACAGAGATGCGGCTAAGTCTCCAGTAGACCTCCTCCATAGGAGGAATGGTAGCATCTGCGAGTATCTGTGATCTGGCCGCATCATATTCAGGATCAAGAGCCGCAAGAAGGACTCCTACCATGGTAGCATTACGAAATGTCTTCTGCTGCTCTGGTGTGGCCGTTAGAGGGATAGTGCTATAGAGTTTCTCAAACATCCCCCTAAGGGATACAAGGAATGAAGTGGTCTCCCATTCTGCTTCATGGTGAATATGTCGTGCTGCAGTTAGCATCTTGGTTTCATTCCGGATCTGGGAATATGTCGCCACAAGAATGTCCCACATTGCTTTAGCGGTGGGCTGATGGAGGACATCATTGGCAATCTTCATCGGCAACGTGCCTGACAGCCAGACCTTGGCATACGAGTCATCAGCCTCCCAAGAGGCATAAATCCCTGTCTTCTCTGCTAGCTCATCCTCGGTAAGAAAGTGCTTCTTACCATTTGACTTAATGAGACTCATGAACTGCATCACCCAGAGCTCATAGTTTGACCCGTCCATATTTACTATTGGCGCGGGACCTTTGAACACGCCTATGGAGGGCATATCAACCTTGGATTCTGACATATCGCCGCAGCAGAAGAACTAGGGTTTGTAGACTGAGTGACAGGTGTCTACACAAACTGCATAGGATTCGAGTGCGTATGTAGACGTTACGCACCCAAATCCATAGATATGGCGAAGGAAGCGGCTACGACCAAGCCGGCATGGGAGGCACCGGTACCGGCATGAACAAAGCCGGCAGGAGACGGGTGCCGAGGCTGGCTAGGGCAAGGTCTGTGTGTGCAGGCGGAGCCGGCTGGGTGGCGGGGCTGCCGACCGGGAGGCGAGGTGCCGGCTGGCAGGCGGGGCTGGAGGCAGGGGCCTGAAGACACGGCTGGAGGCGGGGAGCCCGAGAGGAAGGCGGGGCTGGAGGTGGGAGGGGTTCCGGCGTTGGAGGCGGGGAGCCCGAGAGGGTCCGGCGGCGGCGGGAAGAGAGAGAGAGGGGGGGATGACGTGTAGGTTGTCGTAGTTGATCCTCCTTCAGAGGATACTGTGGACTTGGACGTGTCCATTGCTCTCCGTAGGTAGAGGCGTGCATGTACTATGCGTCATCTTTCTTCTCATGTTTCCTTGGCACGGCTATCTGAAGACTATCAGAGGTTTGTTGTTGCCTTATCAGTTATGCAGATTCCACGGACCTATCAAGAAGCTATGCAGAGTGGTCAGTGGCATCTAGCTATGGAAGAAGAGATGGCTACTCTACAGTCTCGTAGTACGTGGAGTGTTGTCCCCTCTCCCCCAGGTACTTCTGTTGTTGGCAGTAAGTGGGTGTTTACAATTAAACACTGTGCAGATGGTTCAGTGGATAGATACAAGGTCAGGTTGGTTGCTCGAAGGTTCATCCAAACCTATGGGGTGGATTAACATGACACTTTTTCTCCTGTTACGCGTCATTCTGCTCTACAGTTGTTGTGGTCCAGGACTGGTCGCTTTTCCAATTGAATGTGAAAAATGCTTTCTTATATGGAGATTTGCAGGAAGAAGTATATATGCAGCAGCCACTAGGGTTTGCTGCTGAGGGGGAGTCCAGGATGGTGTGCAAACTCCACAATGCCATATATGGCCTCAAGCAGAGTCCAATGGCTTGGTTTCAGAAGCTCTCGGAGTTGATTGAACAATGGGGCTTTGTCAGATCTACTACAGATCACTCTCTTTTTGTTAAGAGAATCCATAACGGGATGGTTGCTATTTTGATCTATGTGGATGATATTATTGTTACAGGAAGTGATAACCAAGGTATTCAAGCAGCTAAGGATTTTCTTGGATGACAGTTTGTGACCAAGGACCTTGGCATGTTGCGGTATTTTCTTGGCCTAGAATTTGCAATAAATCAGCAGGGAATGGTAATGACGCAAGGAAAATACGCCATTGATCTTCTATCTGAGACGGTATGATAGGGTGTAGACTTGCTACTACTCCAATGGATCCCAATGCTAGGCTATATGATGATGACTCTACAGAGGTGGATAAGAGACAGTACAGAGAGCTGGTAGGAAAGCTATTGTATGTCACTATTACTAGAACTGATATATCATTTGCTGTCAGCAGGGTTAGCCAATTTATGGAGCAGGCTAGGCAGGTTCGCATGGATGCAGTCAACATGATCTTGAGGTACCTCAAATCTTCTCCAAGTGCAGGGCTTCTATTCAGTAAAGACACGTCTCTTGCAGTTTTAGGATGTGCAGATGCAGATTATGCGGGGTGTTCCAAGGACAGGAAGTTTACATCAGGCTTCACTGTGTTTGTGGGCAGCTCTTTGGTTTCATGGTAGAGCAAGTGTGGCAAGATCCAACGTTGAATCTGAGTATAGGGCTATGGCCCAAGGAAGTACAGAAATAATGTGGGTTAAGTCCATTCTGACTGACCTAACCATTGAGGTGCCTCTTCCTATGCACCTTAAATGTGATAACCAAGCTGCTCTGTTCATAGCTATAAATCCATCCTTTCATGAAAGGATGAAGCATATTGAGGTTGAATGCCACTATACCCGTGACTTGATTCAGAAAGGGCTTATATTCACTTCTCATGTTGTTCAGGTGATCGGATTGCTGACATGTTTACCAAAGCTCTTGCAAAGGGGTCGTTTCACCGTTGTTGTTCCAAGCTGAGCATGATAGATATATATGCTCCAGCTTGAGGAGGAGTGTTGAGATATTTTAAATCTCTTTAATATTATCTTGTAATTTTTCCTTTTCGTTGTCTCTCTATGTAATTTTCCCTTAGAGCTTTTCTCCTATATAAGAGAGCTCTAGGGCTACCATAATTCTATTTCTTTCATTTCAATCATTTCCACAGTATTTGTTAAGTTAGACTTTTATCTTAGATGATCCGAGTGAAAACCCCTAAATAATATCATCTCCCACTGTTCAATCATCTTTATCAAACATTTCTCAAGTTGCATCTTCTTTTTTAAAAAGGAAAGAAGGTGTGCCATCATAAAAGGAGCACCCAAAAACTTTTGTATTTACAAGTTTAGGTATCACAATTACAAAGATGGGAATCTCTTTGGATCTTGGCATGCTCCATCACATTTACCACATATAACCTCTCACTTTGAAAAATCACACCATTTCTCGCCAACCAGATCACTCGTAGAATAGTTGCTACCTGAATCATTGCATCATCCATGCCAACTCACGACAATCCATTGACTCCCAGAAAATAGATGCACTCCCAAAGGCCACCTTATCGAGATATGCCTACACCCAATTGTCTCTTGAAGTAGCAACAGGAGAAGAAATGATGATCAACATCTTCCAACCCCTAAGCAAACCATCGATAGGAGCCATCCGCATCATGGATGGTCTAAGACCTTCATGCACCCAAGAGTACATGATGCCTCCTCAATAGCCAACTGAAGATCTTGCCCTGCAAAGGGATATTCCACCATCAAATGTGCTTGTGTGCTGCAGTAGCAATCCATGGATAAAACATGGTCGAAGTATATAGCACCGTATATGCCTTTGTATAGAAAGAACCATATCCATGTCCAATGATCCAGCTCATCTAAAGGACTTCGAATAGAGAAACAGACTGAACCAAAGCCAAGAATTCTATTGCACACTGATCAGAGAGGTTCGAACAGAACTGGGGATACCACACCCCATTGTCTCACCCCTCACAACACCATACCCTGGTCAGCCGCCAATGCAAAGAGGTGGGGAAATCAGTCACGAAGCTTTCTTCTTCCAATCTAGTATTTGTTAGAACATAAATTTCTGATCTAAGTTAATTCGAGTTTCAAATTTCATTTAAATATCTGCAGGTTTGAGATCTGAGGTAGTTTGGTATTGGTACAGTGAACTAATCTAAAAAGGGACAGGGATTTGTGCTTGAATAGCCTTGATATGAAGCAGATTTGATGGAGTTTGCTTGCTGATCAGATGCTTTGGTTGCAACCATTAGTTGAATTTTATTGTTTCTATCAGTGTTCAGGAAAACGACCGAGTATACCGCATACTCGACCGCATACTCGGAGTCGGGACCTTGGGCGCACCGTGTTTGAGGTAATCGGGTTTTAGGCGCTCAGACCGCATAAGCGGCCGAGTATACGCTATATGCGGCCGAGTAGTCGGTCGTTTTTCTAATAGAAATAAATCCCCAGACTTAAGGGTCCTCATCTAACTTAAACAAATCCGCTTCAGCAAAATAGAACCCTAAGTCCATCGCGACTCCGAGTTCTCGCCTCCACGCAGCCTTGCGACTCTCAACCTCGGCGACTTCGACTTCGAGCCCTAAGTCCAGCCTCGCCACCACGATCAGCCCCCCCCCTTCCTGCATCGCCTCCGCCTCTGTGCTCCTCCCGCCAACATCGCCTCCGCGGCTCCGCCAACATCGCCTCCGTGGTCCCTCCGCCAACATCGCCTTCCCATCGCACAGGAGCCCCCTTCCTGCATAGCCTTCACGCCTCGACCCTCTGTGCTTCTTCTCATCGCACAGAAGCTCCTCTGCTCCTCGTGCGGTCGCCGGAATTCCGCCACAGCAGCCTCCACGGCCTCAACCTTCACGACTGCACCAAAGGTATAAAATCTTTGGTGAGTCCCCCTTGCTCCCCTATCCAGTTGCTTGTCAACGTTGGTTAGTTGTTATATAATCTGATTTTTAATGGCATATTTAGCTAGGTAAGATTATGTGGTTAGTTTATAGTTTTCTCGACTAGTTAGGTAAGATTATATGGTTATTTGCTAACTGGTGGGTAAGATTATGTTATAAAATCAGCACCAAGTTATCAACCTTTGCATTAGTTTGTCAGCCTCAATCTCACTTTATAAGTTTGTCATTTAATGTATATAAAAGAGTTTGATTTGTTTTTAATATGTGATCATTATGGCAGCAATGGCCTCTCAACCAATTCACGAAGTTGTTGGAGATGCATCATCGACCCGTCATGTCCCGTCAGGATCTAGTGATCCCGGTTGGAAATACGCATTCCTCGCTTCAAAGACTGATCCAAATACAGTCACATGTGCACTTTGTGGCAAGATTGTAAAGGGTGGTATAAATAGAATGAAGCAACATATAGCACATGTCAAAGGAAATGTAGCGTCCTGTCCAAAGGCTGACTTTGAAATAAGAAAGGAAGTGAAGGAATACTTGGACAATACACAAAAAAAGAAGTGCGATAAATCGAAAGATTTGCAAGAAATGAGGGATGAAGTTGCCAACGTATTCATGGGTTCAAGTGCAACTCCATATGAAAGAGAAGATAAAAGACAAAAAGTGTCAGAAGCAAGTGAAGAATGCAAAATGCATCAAAGTTCAATCAACGATGCATTTTGTAAGGAACAACGTGCATGGGTCAATAAGTATGTGGCCAAGTTCTTTTATGACTGTCAAATTTCATTCAATGTGGTCACCCACAAGTCCTTTATTCGTATGTGTGAGGCAATTGGTCAATATGGACCGGGATACAAGCCTCCCTCTTATTACGAGATCTCAGAGACATTGTTGAATGATGAAGTTGAGGAGACTAAGGAGTTCATAAGCAGTCATAAGCAATCTTGGAAGAAGGGTGGTTGTTCCATTATGACGGATGCTTGGACAGATATGCGGGGTAGGAGCATCATGAATTTTTGTGTGAATTCCGAGTCGGGCACATGTTTTTTAAAGTCTGTTGATTCATCATCTGAGTCTCACACTGCAGAGTATATTTTCAACTTGGTGGATGAAATTGTTCAAGAGGTTGGAGTTGATGATGTTGTTCAGGTCGTCACTGATAATGCATCGGCCAATTTAGCTGCTGGAAGGATACTTAGGACTAAGTATCCAAGGATTTTTTGGTCTTCATGTGCAGCTCATTGCATAGACCTTATGTTGGAAGAATTTGGTAAAGAACCCAAGGTAAAAAATGCAATTACAAAGGCAAGATCTCTCACTACATTCATCTATAGCCATGCAAGGACCTTGAGCTTGATGAGGCAATTCACACAAAAGGGAGAAATTGTACGGCCAGGACAAACAAGATTTGCTACCACATTTCTCACTCTACAGGGCGTGATGGACAAAAAGGAGAAGTTGAGATTGATGTTCTCGTCTGATGAATGGAGGCAATGCAAGTGGTCAAGGACAAAGAAAGGAGAAATGTCTTCATCTATTGTTTTCAGTGCTGCATTTTGGAACCAAGTGTCTATGACCTTGAAGATCTTCTCTCCCTTGGTTTATTTTTTGCGCATTGTTGATGGGGATCAAAGACCATCCATGGGATTCATATATGGTTCATTATTGGATGCTAGAAAGGAAATAATGTCAGTGTTCAAAGACAATGAAGCACAATACAAACCTTTTATCGATGGCATTGACTCAAAATCAAAGGGTAGGTTGGATAGCCCTCTTCATCTTGCTGCTTATTTTCTTAATCCATATTACTACTATAGAGATAGTAGTGTCATTGAAAAGGGGGGGCTGTGTCGTGGAGGGCTTCGTGCAATGCATGGAAATTTTTTATCCTGATTTGGAAATTCAAGATGTAATCACATCAAAGGAGATGTTCTTGTACAAAAATGCACAAGGATCTTTTGGCAAGCCGTTAGCTGTGAAACAAAGATCGACACCCGACGACCAATTTAGGCCGGGTATTGTAATTATTTCATATTAATTAGCATCATCAATTTAGTTTTTTATAGGATAGCTTATTCATAAAATTTCTCATATGTAGATAATTGGTGGATGTTATATGGTGGAGAGTGTCCTCATCTAACGGCTATGGCAATGAGGATTTTGAAGTTGACATCCTCCTCTTCTGGATGTGAAAGGAATTGGAGCATTTTCTCATCGGTAATTCAAAGTCTATTGCTAATACTTGTCATTTATAAGTAGTGAATGTAATGACATATTGTTTCAATTGTAGATTCATACAAAGAAGAGGAATAAACTTGAAATCAAGAGGTTGAATGATTTGGTATTTGTTAAATCTAACTCAAGATTGAGAGAGCGTCAGATGACAAAAGGCAAGGATCCATTAGTTTCCAAGGATCGTAATAATGTAAGTGAGTGGATTGCAGAAGGAGAAGGAGAGGAAGAGGTATTTCCAGGATCAGGATTAACATGGAACCTTGTAGCTGAGGCAACTGGTGCAGAAGATCTTGTGCAACATAGACGAAGGCAAAGAATTGTTGATGCATCAAGGCCTACTACATTGGAAGATGATGATGAAGCCGATGAGTTTGCAACCGATGAAGAGAGTGACGATGACCCTATTCCTCAAGTTGAATTTGCAGATGA